>JAVLUZ010000151.1:2093800-2198526 GCA_036768485.1 Mermis nigrescens | reverse complement strand
TTTTTAGGGAAAAAAACCAATCTTTTATGGCCTCCAGCGGACATCTTCTATCGGCATAAATTAATCGCAAAAAAAACAAAAAAAGATTTTTGATAATTTACTTTTGGGGTCTCGGATTTAAGTGGTTCGCTGGATTCCGAACTTGTAGTCAAAATTACATTCCATGCCCCTCATTCAAATTACTTCGCTTTCATATAAAGTGCGATTCAGCAGCTGTACATCCTGAACAGCATGTCTTTTGATGAGTAATGAATAAAAATTTCAATTAATTAAGCAAAATTATTAATGAAACTTTTATGCACTTATATGCTCTCCGATGCATTTCTTACATATGAACATTCAACATCGGCCATTTCAATAATTATAGACTAGACTGGCCATGTTTATTTATTATATACAATACGAAACACAGTGAAATTCTACATATTATCACGTTGTCTAATGACGTAAATGACAAATCAGGCGGATTCGAATGGAACGGAGTCCCTCAATCCCATTTGTAATTTTGGCAAACGTATATGTATATCTATAAGATTTTTAATTAATTATTAGTAATCTTTTTTAAAAATTTTCACATGACCCTCTTCGAGCGATTTATGGAAGATGTTGACGGCATTAAGTGCTTTTTTTACAGGGTGACAAAAATTTCCGAATTTTTTGAAAAAACAGTGGAATATATCTTAAAATTTATTTTTCGGAGGCATTGATAGCTCGTCAATAGTCTCCAAATTCGATTTGATCGGTCAAGCCGTGAGCAGCTCAGGGAGGAGAACCAGTCTCATATGGGTCTGCGGGCTTAAAACCAGAACACAGCATTAGTCGATGGGGGTCAGTCATAAAACGTTTCTTTTATAAAAATGGTCTAAACGTTGAATTAGCTTTATACCGCATACTTTATTCAGCAGCTTCTGGTTAATTTTGAGCACTTTCACAGAAAATGTTTGAGTTTCATCTATTATTGGACCTCATTTAATATGACCTGTTTCCCCAGGAAGAATCTGAAATTTTTCCATTTCAAGGGTGGTCTTAGACCCCGCAAACACCTCGTTTTTACCGTGCGCGTCCTCTTAGAAGGATCCCGTAATAAAAAATGCTCCACTGACTTTTGAAATTGAATTTTTGCTTTTTTTGCGGTTTTTTTGGCTTTTCTAATGAATCAGGTTTGACTCCGGTTGCTGTTCGTGCGTGGAGCACAGCCAATCCGGCAGTGGGGGATCCAGGATTTTTCTAGGGGCGGAACCATGACTTGGGCGAAAAAATTAGCCGTTTTAACCCAAAAACCGCTAAAAATCGCTCAAAAATCCTTAATTCTGCGCATTATTCTGGACCAATGGGGGGGGCAGCCGCCCCGCCCCCTTTAATCCGCCCCTGCATCCCGGATAGTCTGTTCAAGGGCCCCGTTCGGTCAAAATTTTCATCAAATAATCGGTAAGATCGCGTCCGGCGAGATCGAGTCGAAGAACGGAATGCGGTTGGCCCACTTTTTTGGTTGTCAGGCTTGGCGCTAGCCCTACTGCGACAACCGTATCTGCCGAACAACCACCACCGGCGTACAGTAACAAAGCGGCTTGAGCGGAAGCCACGTAGACGGAAGGCGCCATAGCTAAATAATTTAGTCTATGGTTTATTTAGACCTTTTTAACACTTAATGATTATATGTCGCGTGCCATTCCCATACATATGTACGGTAGTAATGCTGGAAAAGCCAGTCCGAAAAAATTTTTAAAGGTTTTGGAAATGCGCTCGTTCTTTATAAAACATAAAACATGCAAATTTCCGAAAAAAATTGAAAAAAATCGAATAAATTGAAAAAATATAGTCATAAAATTAGTATATAACACGCTACGCTTAAAATTTGACACCTTCGATCCAAAAGTTATTGAGGGCCTCGTTGCAGGCCCGTAACCAGGATTTTTTGAGGTGGGAGGGGGGGTGCGACCACAAGAAATAATGAGGATGATGACAACCTATCAAAAGCAAAATATTACATTTGTTTTGACATTTCATGTTTATGCTAGTTAACTAAAAACGATTCTTTTCTACGGAAAAATTTTATGTCTCTCATGAACACACAGATAGCATCTTTAAAGTATTCGCAAAACTAGATTAATTGGCTAGTTCAAGATCACAGAAGCTTATTAAGCATGATACCTGGCTGGCTGCTAAGCAAGTACTATAAAAAATAACCTTGAATTCATGCAAAAGAAGAAGTCACTTTGACAAATATAAGACCCTCGCGGGGAGGGTGCGACCGCACCACTCGCACCCCCCCCCTGGCTACGGGCCTGTCGGTGGCCCGGTGGCTTTCGCTCTTGCCTCTGAACTCACCGATCACCCAGGTTCAACTCCGCCTTGAGTCGAGTTTTTTCTCGGGTAGCCGGCTCTTGGCCCACCCATCCAAACCTTGGTTGGTAAATTGGGTAGCACAGATTATGTGCGTTGGTAACAGCGTTCTGCGAACTTAGTCACACCGGCCCCGTGACCCAGACTTGGTCTAGTTTCAGACGCGCCGGCCTAGGAGCTTTGAATCGGGGGATAGGCACCGGCTCTACAGCGGAGAGAAATCAATGCCTAAGGTGATTTCACTATTTTTTACCAAAAATTAGTAAGAACGCTTTAAACAGCACACTTTCTACGATTTTTCTTTTTGAAGAGTCGACAATTCCGAGCAGTCATCAGCCATTTTGCGGAAATTCAATAGCTATTCTGCGAATCCAAACCCCCTCCCAAAACCTCTTCAAATAACTTATCCAAACGCCATACAAAAATGTTGTCGTTTTTCTCAATTTCTGATACCAGTCGAATAAAGCTCGATGATAAAGGTCGAAAAACTTCACTGCCAATAATTTTTCGACACTTTTCGACCTTGGAAAATTTGCTGACCACCATTTACTGAGACAATATAACACCAGGAATGCATATCATAAAATTACAATAAAATATCATTGCGGCAATAAAAGTGTCAATTTTTCAGGATTATCCTACAAAAAAGCCTATTACACTATAGCACGTTGAATAAAACATTTGAAAACTATTTAATTAATCACACGCATACGTCAATTTGGGTGGATTATGTGGAGAATGACGATAATTAGAGGCTTAGAGTTTGACTTATTGCGAAAGCCTCAATTCATCATGTACCTGGGTGCCCTTGCCTCAATAATTTTTCAAGTCGCACGGGGTGGGACATAAAAAACGAATCACCTGTCGTACCTTGTACTTATCAAAGACGGAAGTAAATGGAATGCGTTTTGCTTTGATAAAAAAGCCCATTATCCTTACATCAGAGAGCTGAAACGATAATTATAATTATTGCATTGCCAAAAAAGTAAATGAAATTTAGCAAGTTGTTCCCGGGTCATGAAAATTTGTTAGAAGCCCTAATTAATTTGTTGACCTCAAAATCAAAAGGTACACATTTTGGTGACTGCTCGCAAATTAAAGACGTTGATAATTAATTTACCAACCCGTAGTAAAAGTGCATTAGTTTCACAGACTAAACTAATCAAAATAAAAATAAATAGAATAATAAGCAAACGCTTTTAACATAGTATGAAGCGAACCGCGTTCATTTATCTTTTCCTGTCGAAGAGTTGTAATGTGGTAAGGATCACTCATGTTATTCACTAAATCTGCAAAGTCCTGGAAAAATGACTTTTATTAAATTTAATGTAAACCTAAGAAAAGTTAAGCAGCATATCCTACACTTCCCTACATTCCTGCAAAGATAATGGGCTATACGAAAAAGCAATTTGTGTTAAATTTGGTCAAATATTCGACAATTTATAAGGTCAGATAGGCGAGTCGTTTTTACGGCCAACCTTGTATAAACGAATTTTTCATATAGCTTCTTTGGTTGACGAATAGTCTTGTACTTTGCGGTTTAAAAGACTGAGGTCTTCTGAAAAACAAAAGAAAAAGAAGAAATCTTCTGACAAAAATTGGGCAAAATCAGAACCAGAGACGGAGAGAATAAAAATGTATCAAACTCAGCTTCAGATTTTTAATTTTTTAGTAAGCTATGTTGCGTCAAAGTTGCAGCTTAATGGAAATTGTCATAGCTTACTTCTAGACTCTAAGTTCCGAAAATTTTTGGATCTTTCCAAACTTATTGACTCTATTCATTTTTGTTTCCTGATTAATTACTTACTTATCAGATTCTGCATGTCGATCATCTGCTTATGCATTGATATCGTTGATAGGCGTCAAACAAATTCTAAGGGGTATCAATGGGGCCATGTCACCGAAAATTCAATGCTTTTTTTAAAATTTTTCTCCAAAAAATTTTAAAAAAAGAAATTTTAAAAAATTTTAAAAATTTTAAAAATTTTAAAAAAATTTTTTGATGGGTATTTTAGATTCTAGAGAATCTAGACCCTTGGCCAGACCCTCAGCCACGCCCACGTGTGGTAGATTTGCTTTTGGTGTTACTTGCATCATCTACAACTACGAAAATTATCTATTAGGCTTACCTCTAGTCGGACGTATTCCATTAAAAACTATTATGCATATAAGTAATATTAATACAAACATCTTCATTGTCGTGTCCGTCGCTTATTTACTTTAGTTTCAGTCTGTTTCACATATAAGTTTGGGCATAAATTTCAAACATTTTTTTAAAAACCGTAACTCAAAAGCTTACGGTAATCATGGATCAATTTAATGCATTTAGTGTCAGTGAATATTTTTTTGAAAGTTCATGCCAAAACTTATGTGGAACACACAATACATAGTTGAAAACAAATAGGCCACCGCTCCTTGATACATCGGCCTTTCGCAATGTTTTCCTACAACCCGATTTCAGGTCGAGACCAGTTACCTACGTGACTTATTTTTTGAACATTTTTCCCTTAAATGGCTCCAGGCTGTAAAAGTTCGAAGGAAAACAAGAAAATTATGTAAAAAACAAGCTTTTTTTATTTGCACATATATTATGGCACTGCGAGTGAAATTGGCATTAAATAAATCATTTTGATTAACGATTGTACTTTGTTTCAGAAAAAGTAATCGATTTCATGTGTACGTTTTCTTGTGTTGTTTATTATGTTTTTTCGGAGACTGTCGTAGCACGTGTCTGTAAGGGGTATGCCCAAGAATAGAAGACCAAACTCTAAGGATCCGAAAATTCTTAGATTAGCATAACAACAAAATAATCGATAGTATGCACACAAAGCTCAATTTATGCTATTTTATTCAATTTCGTCAAAAAAATCTCAGGAAAGCCAAAATGGTTTTTCGTGATGAAATACGGCAGGTAGCGGCGAAATTATGTCTCCTTGGTTGTAGACAGTTTGAAACTTAGAAATAACTTCTTTAATCGTATTCAAACACATTTTGATCGTTCCGTCAGCCGTGTGACAGAAGATTTTGACTGAACATTCAGACATTCAAGCCAGAATAGAAGCCCCAGTGCGGATTCAAGAGGATTCAGGAGCAGACATGCACAGCATGGAAATCCTGAGACGAGTCAAAATTTAAAAGTGCTTTTCGTGCTTTTTGGACTCAAAATGGCGGAAACGCGTGATAAACACACATGGGCGTGGGGCTGTGGTTGCACCCCCTGGAAGTTAAATAATCTCCAAGATTACTGTGAGCCTCCAGATTTCTGTTTTAGTAACCTTTCCGGCAATTTTATCTATATTGACCCCTCATAATTTTCGCTGCCCGCTTATGGTCGTAAACATCGTTTTCTCGCATTTCTGACGATACTCTATCTTTCAAAAGAATAAAGACAAAAATTTCAAGAAAATTAAAAAAAGTCGAATGAATTGAATAGAATTTAGTCAAAAAAATGAGTATACGGCGCAAAGCGCCGGAAATTTGACACTTATGAGCAAAGAGATACTAAAAACGCTTAAAACAGAACCTTTTCTGCGAATTTTAAGAAACCTCCTCGATGCCGGCTGGCCTCCTCTCCAGTCCAGTGTCGCACCTTCAAACGTCCAGCCGGACACTTCAAGGTACCCGGTCTTGCCTTAAAGTATGCTGGCTGAAAAAATGTTTTATTTTACTATATAAAAGACAAAATTTGGACTTGGACCCTTATTCAATTAATTAATAGTAGATAGATTTAAAAATTAATAGATTTTATACAGCCATTCAAATGTTAATAAGTTTACGAATTTTTAAGACACGAGAGCGAAACCTAATAAAATAGTTGCGTTTTAAAATGTGCTATACTAAAAAGTATAAGTTTTGTTACAACAGTATGTTGTTCTTTCTGCAATCTCAAAAAACCCTAATTTGAGGTGGAAATCATTAATGGTTTCTGACTTTTTACAAATTTCTCTACCTTTTTTGTGTGTAAATTGAGTTATCTTATATTAAATATGTAAGGTAAGGGACAACGCGTATTACTAATTAATGTAAAAACTAACGATTTACCCTTCTTGGCATTGTAATATTCACTTCCGAATGAAAAAAAGCCAATTTTAAATAAAAGGCCGAATCCACACAATTGAACATCAACTAAAGTAACACGACTGAACACTTAGTGTTATAACATATGACATTTAAATCTTTCTCATGTATGGGGAGATGCACTTCGCGGTAATAGGTTTTTAAAAATAATAGTTCCAAAGTTTTCGAAGCTATAAATAAGTGTAGTGAAAAAGATATGCAGACAAGTGTCGAGAAAATAAGAAGTAACTAAGTTAAGCATAGACAAAGTAACAATTCAGCGGGATTTGTCAAATAATTAAGCTAAATTAGGAAAAGCCATTAGACGGAAAAAAGTGCTTATAATTAATCAAAGGTTTATATAATTAGGATTTAGTTCGTTAGCACGTGGATTTTGGCTTTCTTGATTCTTGAGTTGAAATTTGGTAGGCTTATGACGTAGGCTATTTCTTGTGTCTGTAAGCTGGTTTTCTCCGTCACAAATAGAATAAAATATGTCTTGATTAATACTCTTAATTAATTGATCACCGCTTATGTTATAAGTGCTAAAGTAGTAATAAGACTACCTTATTAGTTTCTGGTCAATTTAAGACGCTTTTGGATAAAATTTTTAATTTCCATCAATTTTTGGCCTTTATTTTGTTTCATTTTTTTCCGGAAAATTTCCCGTTTTTCTCTTCTGGGGTCTGGGCGTCTAGAGAACCACGAAATTCCCCTACGAGCATGTCTGTCTACGACTGTGATATTCACTAGAGCGGAAGTGGGCTGTTCGCTACCATGAAATCACTCATTCAATTACAAAGACTCGATTAAATGTATGCTTTTGACTTAAGGATAAATAAAATTTGAGAACTGTTTATTGATAAAATCAATTTTCTGACATAGCTTACTCAATTTTCGGGCAATCAAATTTATTAAACATTTGACTATCACTTAAGTACATATATTAATTGGGTCAGTACAATAATCCGAGTGATTTTGAAAAAATAAATGCCTTTCGCTTCTACTTTTTGCTGTTTTGCGTAAACCAAACTGCACGTGGAAAATTTGAGAATGCATTGAATTCTAACATAGTTTCCAGCGTTGCATGAATTATTTTGCACTTCCAACTCTAAGATTTAAGGAAATTAGATTCATGACTTGGAAGAGCACTCATTAGAAAGAGCATCCAATTTTCTGTCTTTTTGGCCGAAAAACTTTGACTATTGCGACACTGCAAGGAATTATATAATAAGGTGCAGAGAACCCACTTTTTCTGATTTAGTAATCCAAATGGCATCTACATATTATATTGAAATTTTTTTCTTTTCATCAAAATCAAATAAATGAGTAATCATCTTAAAGCACTTTTACCTTTTTTCAAAATATCGTTAATCACTTAATAACATAAAGTAGCTAAGCTGATACAGCTTGCAGTAATTTTTCCAACATGGCTGCCTCAATGCTAAAAAGTTAGTTAAAAGCTGAGCCGGCACAAAGACGAACGAAATGCGATAGAAAGCAAAGGGGCGGATTTTACCCCATCTACGGAGGCATTGCCACTTTCGACCTTCCTATTTACAATACACGGCTATTTTTTCAAGGCGGTGCATTAAGGACATAAAAAAATTCCAAATTCTTCTAGCGAAATTCGCGTAATCTAATTTTTTTATTCGACGCATTTTATTTTATCAATATTTTATCAGAATCTTTTCAGTTGATCTTTCGATCTTAGCAAAAGACCTGCATTCTGTAAATGAAGTGTTTCAGTGCACACTTGACAACAATATTGGAAATGAGTGAAATGAAATTTCATGAGGAGAAGGCTTAATCGCTCCTGCCATATCACAGGTCCTGACTTAGACTTAAAAAATTCAGAATATTCATCTCTATTTGTCAAACTTTTATTGTGTTTTTGTGATAAGGGGTATGAGCATCGTTGGAAACCTATCACCTAAACTACTGGAATTCAGTCTTTTAGGCACAATAAATAATTCTTATGACAGTGAATTTCCAATCTTAAACGACCGAATAGGAGGCAAAAGGAAATTGAAACCAAACTGAAGCGTATTGTCTATTTTTATTCAAGTAATCAAGATTTGGCATTTTCAGCGCCAGCCGAAACAATTTTTGAAAAATTTCTAGCACAAAACGTATAGTACTAATAAAATTTTGAAATTCTTTTCGTTTCTTGCCTAATCTAATACTGAGAATGATCTTTGTGGAAAGTTTTAGTCAATAATATCTGCGCTCTTGAGTTTTTCGGAGAAAATTTCAATTTTGAGCTTAGTTTTAACGATATGCACAGAAAAAAGTGATTTCGTGGGGTTATATTAGTATAAGAGGGCTTTCTTAGAGCTAAAATGGCGTAAAATTTGTATGAACATTATAGATGGGCAGCACAAAAATTCCGGAAGGATGCAAGATCTTTCAGACGTCAAAACATTGTGATATGGCGGAGAAACATATTTTTCAACATTTCTCATCTAGCACTATCCACATAAAAAAATTGAGAAAAAACAAAGAAAAATTCTCAAAATTTGAATTGTGGAGGGTAATTCAGTTTCTGAGCGGGGGATGGGGGATTTTGGTTTCTGGGGGGTGCATAACCCCCATGTCCACGTCTGATGAACATTACAAGCTGAATTCTCAGTATATGATCACGTTTAAATATTTTCATAAAAACGGTACGATTCTTTGGTTTCTTCTGATGAGTTGTACATATGTATAGTGTATACTCGTATATCCTAACTTCGCACACGCACGTTGGTTCATGCATAAACATAGGTAAAGCACATAGGCCCTCCAGGAATTCTTATTTTAGGATTTTATCAGGTCGAAATGACTAAAAATCTTCTAGGTATATGCACATACGCACTTAAATGAAAATATTAAAAAATATGGTGATTCACATTTTTAGTCAATTTAACTGCTATGCCCAAACCTTCGATTCACATCAATTTACAGTCATGATGTTACTTATAGCCCCGCCTAGGGTGTAAATCCCGCAGCCATCCGGCGTGCATTCGTGGTCATGAGCATAGATGCACAGCATGGCCGATCTTAACCCTGGCACCACTACAGCCGGTAATATTTACCGCCATGATGATTATACCTCATGTACACCCCTCATATTGTTACCCATGGATCTATATTGTACATACAAGACAAAATAATGTTTCCAAACAAAAATCAGTAGATTGCGATCACACATGGGCGTGTAAGAGGGGGCTGGGGTGAATGCAGCCCCTTGGAACTTGAAATACCCCCTACCACTACAGCCGGTAATATTTACCGCCATGATGATTTTACCTCATGTACACCCCTCATATTGTTACCCATGGCATTGACGTGAAAAATGTAGATAAGTTCATTTTCTAAGTGCAATAGCTCTTTTGATAGAGAATTGGACAGCGAATCTTGTGAAATATAGCCTGCACAAACCTAACAGTAAAAATTTTGAGCACACCTGCAAAGAACGACAAAAAAAAGCAGGGAAAAAATCAACATTTGGCTTCGATGTGTATTCTCGCTTGCTACAGTAAATCGATGCTTCTAGTAGTGTTTTTATTCGCAGCAGTATTCACCTGCGCATCCAACAAAAAAAAATCAATTATTTTTGACTTGTAGAAGAGAAAATACGTTCATTTTAGCAAACCATACATTTTTGCTATAATTTTGATTAGTGGTGCGAGGGTTAAGGGAGTCAGCCTGACTTGGGGTCATTTAGTGAGCTTTTTGGGCCAAAATGACCTCAAGAACGAGTGAAAAGCTATTAGCTATAAAACTCTGCAGTTTTGGTCAATTTAAGCGCCTACAAAAATAATTTTCAATTCTTATCTATTTGGCTTTCATTTTACCTCATTTTCACTAGAAAAGGTTTCATTTTTATGTTTTGGATGGGCTAAAGCCACTTAAAGCCCCCATGTGCATATCTGGTCACGAACTTGGTAGCACTGCATGGTTTATCCAGGGAAGTTAGCCGGTCTGAAGCAGGGTCATTAAGTGAGTTTTTGGGTCAAAATTACATGTTCGTTTTAAATGTAGTTTCTGGTCAATTTGAAGAACTTTTAAAGAATATTTTTAGGTCCATCCACTTTTAGACTTTATTTTGCATTATTTCCTCGCAAAATTATTCACTTTTTTATTCTGAGGGCCTAGTACATAAATCCTCAATTATCCATCTTTTTCGCATACAAGTCTGGTCAGCACAATAACTACAATTCATTAAGCGCTTCTCAAGAATGTACATATATTAATATCAATTAATCACTTTAATATTCTAAAATGACCGCACTGAATTCTACTCCATAATAACTTCTATACATTCCTCACGAACAACCCGATTTGAAAAAAATCAATAAAATTTCACAGAAATCAAACGCGTACGACGAAATCGTTAATATACTCAAACGTATCAATGCACATTGTATAATTTAGTTTCCTATGCCAAATCCTTGGTTAAGACATACGCCCGCGATGCAGCCGCTGCGATTTATGCCAAATTGTCCTTTTTTCGCATCCACCTTGATAAGAACAAATAATAATATAAAATTAATAAAAGAAATAAAAAGATTAAAAAATAATAAAAGGAAGTAGAAAATATAATTAAAAATTAATAAAATAAATCGACCTTCACTTGGTCCGAAGCTGAGGCAACAGGGACGCCGAATCGGCGCCCCATATTGAATTGGCCACTTTGCGGATTAGCGCCCACGTTGGACTTGGCGCCAATATCCCCGACAGGTGTATTAATGCCCAGACTGGAAAGGAAATCAAAGCGACGTATTCTTGACCTAAGTACTGAAAATTTGGTCATTTTATATTATTGAATCAATTTCTTAGGGGGAGGCCGGGAGGGACATTCACCGCTCTAAAAATTTCAATTTTATTCAAAAATCGTAGAATTTTGGGCTTAGAGATGTCAAATTTCTGGCGCTTCGCATTATAAATTCTTTTTTCTGGTCCCATATATTGTTCATTTACTGAATTTTTTATTTTTTGGATTTTTTTCAAGTTCTGTTGTGTTCTACAGCGTGTTTCTGTTTCATAACCATATTTTTTTAGCCCGAAAAAAGGCAATTCGAAAAATATTGCAGCTTTCTTCCGCCGAAATTTTCATGGTGTGCATGTCTGACTATTACGATATGAATCTAGGTATGAATACGTCACAAATATACAGACGGGAATTTTGGAGGGGCTATAAACGGGAAAAACGAAAAACTTTCTCAGTATAACGTCGGAATTGCACCAAAAAATGACAAAAACAGAATGTTTTTGCTATTAACTCGCCTAAAATTCTCTACAGTCTGTTAAAGATGATTAGTGCCTAATTAATTTTCTAAAGCCTGGGGTTAAGGTTTCCCAATTAAACAACCCTAGCTTTGTGAAGACAAAATTACTGAGTTTGTGTCAGTGGCTGGCGGGTCCTGGATTTTCGTAAAGGGAGAAGGTAAGGTACACACTTGGGCCTAGGGGTGTTAGGGGCTTTGCACCCCGGAAGATGAAAACCCCTGGCGACTACTGTAGACTCACCAAAATTTTATTTTTAGTATCATTTTAAGCGATTTCACCCAATCAGACCCCAAGAATTTTCTCGCTGTCTATGGAAAAAAGGTACCCCAACTTTATCAACAAAGAGACAAAAAATAGGCCCAAAAACTTGCTATTCGCGGGCAGAAGAGAGTTTCCGGCATTATTTGTTGTCTATTTTTAATAATCGAAATGATATCTAATGCAAATATTTTTCCAGAAAAATCATAATTTTAAGAAAATAAATACATAAAAGTTTTAACTTCAGCGAAAATAGACAAAAACACGATTAGAGACTCAAATAACTTTGTCTATTCCTGTTTCTATGCACTATGGAGCAACACCTATTAAAGCATTTAACGTCAAGCGCAGAAACATTTCAAACTTATTGTGAAGAATGGAAAAAACTACAATAGTGTGGTTTCCAGGCCGCCAAGAAAGTGAATAAAAATGTCGTAAACAGGTATTATCCGGCGCGAAGCGCCCCAAAATTTGAAAAATTTTGGTGGTCGATTGCCAAGAATCATTACAAAGTAACTTAGAGACAATGGAGGTAGATAAGACCAAATCGCAAACATGAACATTGAACGGAAATCATAAAAAACAAGTATATGGAAAAACGAAAGAATCTATTAAAATCGCTCTAAACGCTTAACACGGCGCATTTTCTACGAATTTTTTTTAAATCTGAAATTCTGAGGGGTCGGCAGCATTTTGCAGGGGTCAGCAGTTATTCTGGTGAGTCAAACCGCCCTAACCTCAGAACACATATTCACAAGTATGATTATAAGTAGCAAAGAAAAATGCTTCGATGGAACAAAAAGGACGAATATACGTGGAATTACGCATTATTAAGGACATAAAAGGAGGGGACTAGGGAAAATCTATATATGTATAACTGTGAAAGTTGTAAGAATCTAATAAAAATTAGACTTCTGCTAGAAAACGCTAAAAACCGACGTATATTTTGCGGCCTGCAAAAGGAATCTGCGCCTTTGACGTAAAAATAAATAACATGATCAACTTGTTTTTCAAAAAGAAGCCATCACTAATGAAAAAATGACATCATGTCCATTCTTACGCTAGCATGACACACACACGCACACTGCTGTGGGGCAACAATAAACAAGATAGTGTGTCCTTGTCATAATTCTTTTATTAAGCTATTGACGGTTGAGTAAATATATAATGATCAAATGTATATTGAGAAAGAGAAATTTGATATTGATAAGAAATGAAATCGGTTATTTAAACACAACAATGCTTACTTATAATATCGTTTTCTTAGCCGAGAAACAGTGTTTTGTGAAGGCATGCTTTTTTAAAAAAACCGCAGAATATACTCTGATTTTTTGCGTCTTTTAGCAGGAGTCTAATTTCTAATAGGTTCTTACAACTTTCACAGGTATGCATAGGTAACTTTTCCTTAGTCCACTTTTTATGTCCTTAATGATGCGTTATTTCAAGTATAATCGTCCTTTTTGCTCCATCGGGGCATTTTTCTTTGCTGATACCCTACTTTAAATTAAATTAGCGAGATTTGTGTAAATCAGTCAGTAAACACATACGGTAACAGTCCGCCCGCTATAATGACAGCAGTCCAGAAAACAATATTGTTGTGAAGAGCAGCATTATCATTTATAAAACGAGAAAACTTTACATTATTAAAACAGATGAAATGTTTTCAGCGTAAACACATACACTCAAATTTGTAATCCTTACGTTACATGGATCGTTTTAAATAAAAAATAAGCTTTTGCAACGCTCTGAAAGTATAGTCAATTTCTAGTATAAATTGTACATAACACTGGGCGTACAGAGAGCATACAGTCAGATTCGCGATGCTGACCTTAAGGAACATATTCAAGAAAAAAATCACGTTTTGCAATGCTCTTGAAGTAAAATAAATTTGTAGTGTAAACTTTACATATTACGATAAATAAATAGTGTGCAAACTTTACACAACTACTGGGTGTAGAGAAAATTAACAGTCGAATTCTTAATTTTGACATTAGCGAAGAAAAATTAAGCTATCGCAACGCTCTAGGACTAAAGCAAATTTTTTTAGTGTAAACTTTACAGAACCATCGACTGTAGAGAAGATTTTAGTCAAATTCGTAATTCTGCTCAATATTGATGTAAATAATCACAATTTGTTGTGACGTATACTCCTTATGAGAATCATATTTTAATAATATTAAACTTATCCTGCTGACTTCTAATCGGAGAGAGTGGAGAACGAAAAAAAGGGGGAAAAACGTATTTTCCACCATCTACCATATTGTAAACTTTAAAGTCTGAACTCAACCCCCATGAGTATAAAGAAATTCGGTTTCAGCTAATTTGTAGCCTTAAAATTGTAATCTGATTTGAGATATTGACCAATCAAAAAAAAAGAAAACGTGTTTTTTGCCCGGAGTTACACCCCTGACTTCAAACTTTACACCTTCAGAAGTAATTCATTATTGAGTTCCTTAAATACGGTTTGCTGTGACGTTTATCCTCTAAAACATGCTCTAATTTTACTTTAATCAATTTGTCCCGACATATAGCCGGAGAAGTTGGGTGAGAAATCTGAAACAAAGCCTGTTTTTTACACCATCCACTAGAGTGTAAAGTTCAAACCCGTATATCTAACTCCGTATTAAGTATAAAAAAGTTGATGGTAAACCAAAAGTAGCCCTAGGGTCGCAGTACATTTCTAGTAGGAAAACTTCTTGGGAGGATTTATTACAAGAGTTGTTGGCAAACAAGAGGCCAAAATGTTTTTTTTTCAACATCAGATTTTTACAAACTTTACACTGCCCCTCCAAGAGTAAGGCACTTTTCAAAAAAATATAAAAAGTAGTTTTGAGCTAACCTAATTGTCTGCATTTTGAAAAAAATTCAGAGCAAACAGAAAGCAAAACTTAGTTAGCTAAAATTTGTGAATGGTGCCAAGTAAAAAACTTCTATGTTATAACATTACGCCAAAAGTTTACGTTGTAATTGTTGGACATTGAGTGAGAAGAAAAAATAAAGAAGGGGTGCATAATCTTTTTTATTATCTATCTTTAAAAAAACGGCTTCTCTCAGTAATGTCCTGTTATAGCTGTAAGGGAAGTCACTTTCTAGGGGGTCCAAGTATATTTTAGGTCCGCGCTAACATGCTATCTATTTTCATTGTTACAGTTATTAATTACCAGACATGCACGTGGAGGTTTGAGTGGGTCTAGCTAGACCCCTATATTGGAAAAATTGGTAACTTTTTCATCGGGAAAACGACGTAAAATAAAGGCCGAAAATGGATAAAATTGAAAATTTTCTTCAAAAGTGCTTCAAATATACGAGAAACTGCGAAATAACGTAGTTTTAACGCTATTTTGGCACTTATATCACTTTTTGCGGTCATTCTGACTCAAAATATTTTTTTGGACTCCGCCCCCTAAGCGGCTGATCCCCTTTCCCCGGATCGGCTATGCTGTGCATCTATGATAACTACTGCGAGTCTCACCTTTTTTTCACAAATACTTTTTTGGCAAACTGCCGCTTGTGCGCGTACCTACCATAGATGGGCTGCGCCAAAGTTCTGAGTGATGGAGGACAAAATTTTTCAAGTCAGAAAATGGCCCTAAAAATAGTAATATGGCAACAAACACCATTTTTAAACGTTTCTCATTGAGCACTATCCATTGGCACCAAAAATTGCGAAAAAAAAACAAAAAACTTTCAAAAATTGAATTCTGCTGAAGTATTTTGGTTTCTGTGGGTCGCATGCCCCCACAAGATCCCCCTACGCCCATGTATGGTACCTAGCAATCTTATGTTCAAACGTTTGAGTGATAGATAAAGGCACGTAGCTGTAGGGGGACTGGGGGGTCGGACCCCTCCCCCAAAATTCAGAAAAAACCGGATAAATAGGACTTTTTACAAGTATTTTGTGTTATTTTTGGCGTAGACCCCCTCTCCCCAAATTGGTGTTGGTCCCCCCCAAAATAGGAGAGCCAGCTACGTGCCTGGATAGATATATTAACTCATTGATTTTTAACAATTATTTTTTTAAGTTTTGATTTAAAATTTTATTTAATTGTTTTTATGTAATTATTTTTCACGTTTTATTTTTGTAGTCTTTTTCAATTAACATGAAATGACTCTCTATTTTGTGGCTCAATGTTCTTTATTATTTATCCAATTGGGTCTTCAGTAGTTTGAACAAAAACGGCTAATGGACTAAATCTCTTTAATTTTTTCTTTTTCGAATCTAGACCTCGCACTGCTGGGAAAAAATTCTAAATTCTACTTTTTTCACATATTTGCTTACTAGAAGTTGGAAGAGCATTAATTTCTCCTAAAAAGATTAGACACAATAGCAACTTAGCAAAGCAAAGGAAAGGCTGATTCATCGTTTCGTCGTCAGGATTATTAATTAAGTGAATAAGAAATTTATTGTGGTAGTAAAATTACAAAATGATTCGTGCGATATTTACTATGCCTCGGGCGGCTAGGAAAAATTGACAGAAATTTCCAAAACTTGCCATGCGCAAAATTTTCTTCCTGCACTCAATCGAAATTAAACGTGTTTTTACAAAGTAAATAGTAATTGACAAAATCGTTAGAGTTGGGTGTAAATCAAGCGCATCATTCTTCTTTCTAAAAAAAGTTTTATGATCAAAGTCAATAGTGCAAGTCGGCCGTTTTTTAAGATATACGAGTACGTCTATCGAATATGTATCTCATTGAAAAATACTAGCTGAATTAGGCAATATTACAAAGCAGGGCCATTTTTGAAGAAGCTTGGAATTCAAGTGCGATTTTTCCGCCTTTGGGCAGTTGGTATGCAAGAACATCTGCTGGAGGCATGGCTCTCGACCAGAAAGGCACGTGTGCGGGAGAGCGGTCAAGGGCATACGTGGGCAGCATTAAAATTCAGGGGGAGGGGGTGCAAGATTTTTCAAAGGTCAAAGAATGACCTTGAAAATGGTTGTATGGCAAAAAACACCATTTTTTAACGTTTCACATCGAACTCTATCCATTGGCATCAAGAAATTGCGGAAAAAACAAAAAAAATTAAAAATTGAATTCTGAGATTCGTAATTTTGACCTTACGTAGAACATTAAAAAAAATTAAGCTTCTGCAAGGCTATAGAGCTAAAGTTACTTTGCTGTGTAAACTTTAAACAATTACAGAGTATAAAGAAGATTTTAGTCGGATTCGTAATTCTGATATTACTCTGATATAACGATAGACATTTATGAAAAAATTTAGTCAATACAATGGCCTGAAGACAAATAAATATTAGATGTAAACTACTTTACACCACTGTTGCGTATAAACAAATGCGTCCGACTGGCGTATCACGATTGATTTTAGGTACATTTTTAGACTTGAGATCATGTCCAGACTCATAACCGGAGAAATTGGCGGAAAAAATAAGACAGAAACACGTATAACACACCTGATTTTTGACTTTACATTTCCCGAAAAAACTCAATATTGATGTAAATAAACGCACTTGGCTGTGACGTGTACCACTTAAAAAGTACTTCATTTTCATATTATTCGACCTATCCAAACTTCCAAACGGAGAAAGTGGCGAAGAAAAATGAACAAAATGAATTTTCTTCCATCCACCACATTCTAAACTTTAAAAGTCTGAACCAAACTCCCCATTGAATGTAAAGAAATTTAGTTTTCGCCAATTTGTAGCCTTTAAATTGTAGTACGTTTGTATGTGTAAAACTTCTGTTCTTCAAAATTTTTGACATATTCTTCAATCGAAATATGGGTAAAACGTTTTTTTCGCCCATTTTACAACCCTAATTTCGAACTTTACAACGCCAAATATAACTCAATATAGCGCTTCTTAAGCGCACTTTGCAGCGACTTGTAGCATTAGTACGGCATTTTATTTTAATTTTATTTAGCTAATCCCGGCTTATATCCGGACAAGTTGGTGAAAAAATCTGAGACTAATTCGTTTTATACACCATCCACTGGATTGTAAAGTTTAAACTCCTCGATCTAACTCCGCATTGAGTGTAAAAGAACTTGCTGGTAAACGAAAAATAGCGCTTGGTTCCAAGTACATTTACCCGAGAAAAAATTTTTTGCGACTCATAACCGGAGTTGTTGGCAGTCAGAAACAAGTAAAAAACGCGGTCGAAATCTGTCTTTACACTGACAGATTTTTACACTCTTTACACTACCTCTCGAGGACTGAATCAGGAACAAAAAAACAAAATATTTGATATCTTTGCATATATCTAACATGTACATATGTAGCTTTTGCTAAAATCATTATTCGTTTTATTTCTATTACTGAAATGCAAATGAGATAAGTAGGTAAGTTTTCTTAGATAGATGTACTAAAGAGATCCGGAACGCCCAGGTTAAGCTGATTCGCAAATAAAACAAGTGCATGCATAGGTGGGTAGCACCAAAATTCTAGGGGGGAGGGCTGAAAAAATTTCTGGGGGAAGGGGTGAAAAAATTTTCAAAGGTCAAAAAATGGTCTTAAAAGTGGTTATATGGCGAAAAAAACACTATTTTTCGACGTTTCTCATCGAGCACTATCCAATGGCTTCAAAAATCGCTTAAAAAGGAAAAAAATTTCCAAAAATTGAATTCTGGGGTATTCTAACTTATGGGTGGGCGCATACCCCCCAAACCCCCCACGCCCATATGTGAGTGCATTCGAGCTAAACGATTAAAATCAGGTATGGACGTTCAGTCTTTGGCAGTTGTTTCCGACGCAGGCGTAGTGATTTGCGACCGCGTGACCATTCGAAGAAATCTGTTCGCCTTCCTTGATGCCAAGAGCGTGCAAATCTCGCGACTCATCTAATTTCCCTCCGATGGATTTGCTCCGACCTTTATATCGACCCCATTTTATCATTTGATCGACGTATTCTTGACCTCCCTGACATATTAATAACGCACACGGCTATGTTGTACATTTTCATATTTAAATTTATATTTTTATTTATTTATAATGCGCTTTTACTTAGTTGTACGTATTCTTTGAATTTGATAGCCCAGGATCTAAACGAATAAACCGAAATAATCAATTTCATTGATGTCACTTTTTCAGCTAAATCTTTCATCATAGCACGCAGAGCCGCACGTATGTACGGGGATCGCTCCGCTGAAAAAAAATTTGAAAGGCAAGATAAGATGCACGGGAAGATAGAAAAATTGCCAAAAATTGACGATAAATCTTCAAATTTTCGTTGCTTCGCGCCATGTGTAGAGTATTTTACATAATTTTGGACCAAACGCGACCAAAAAATGATACTTTTTATAGTTTTCCAAATAAGAAAATAATCTTTTAACCAAAACTTCGAATTTTATCATCTTATTGGATAAAGCATGCCAAAAAACGTCAAAAATGCGGTTCCTGCAAGCAATCTCTACGAATATTTCAACATACATATAAACCTATCTATGTTGGTTCCCCCTGGTCAATTTTTCTGGATACGGGCCCGATTGCACGTATTACCGGCGCATTAACTACGAGTATGTATCACTATTATCATTTACCAAAATTCGCAAATGTTTAGGCACTATTACTCAAAGCGTTCTCCGAAAAAATAGTACAGCGGAAAAACAGTCCTGGGCGTACCTGGGCGTGGGGGGTTGGGGGTATGCAGCCTCCAGAAACCAAAAAACCCCAGAATTAAATTTTTGAAATATTTTTGTTTTTTTCGCAATTTTTTGATATGAATGGATAAGAAATAAGAAAGGTAAAAATAAGAAAGATAATAAATAATAATAATAATAAAGGTAAGAAACGTGGAAAAATAGTGTTTTTTGCCATACCATCATTTTAAGGCCCTTTTTTGACCTTTCTAGATATCCTACAACCCCCCCAGGACTTTGATGCCGCCCACCTATGGTGCTGAATAATTTTTTTATAGAAAGTTTTCCTACCTAAAATTTGAATGACTTCGTTTAGAACCAATAAGCATGGCAACAACACTGAAGTAAAAGAAATCAGCGTCATTACGATCGCGTCGTCGCTTTTAGTTCGTAAAAAGAATATATAAATTTTATTACAAAAGTGACAATTGCATACGTACTTACGTATCTACAAGAAAAAATATTTGTTTTTGACGATCTGTCATAGCATCCGAGTCATCCGGATTAATCCTTCAAACTTCATTTTCGTAAAAACGATTTTAGGCTATGAAATGACGGAAAATGCGCAAAAAATTACTTAAAAATGGGAACCAGTCCTTCTTGTAAACTGAACGATGACGGCAGTGGCGGATCTGGGATTTTCCTAAGGGGGGGGGCGGTATCCTAACTTTTCCAAAAACAGTCAAAAATAGGTCCAAAAATTTGCCCTTAACGCGTGGAATAGCGTTTTTTCGGTGTTTTAAATTGTATACTTTTACATAAAATCACTTTCAAAGCAATATTTTTCGAAAAATTTTGAAATTTCCGACAATTTTATGCGATCATTAAATATATTTATTTTCTACAAAAATCTGGCGCGTAGCGCTGGAAAATTTGTAAAATTAAGGCGGATAGACGTCTAGAAGCATAATTTGCTGCTTAATTTCCTGTTTTTATAGCATTTGATGCGAAACATCGAAATTTTTAATTGAAAATAGAAAAAAAACTATGCAAAATAGAATAGAAAATGGCTTCCAGGTCGCCAAGAAAGTTAATAAATGTCATTAATGGATATCATCCGGCGCGTAGCGCCGGAAAAATTTGAGAAATTATGGTTACTGACGGCCAAAAATCATTGCAAATTGCATATCCATTCTTTATCTCGCCAAATATTTTTGACCAATGGGGGGCGGCCGCCCCCCCGCCCTTCCTCCCCTTAAAGCCGCGCCTGGATGATGGTCGAATTGTTTATAAGCAATAAATTATAGAAGGATGATTGCTTGACTAAGGGCAAAAAATGCGGAATAATACCGTCAAAAACACAAACCGGCCTCGTTAAAATTAAAAAGCTGAATGCCTCGACGGTCGACCGTAAGAAAAGCAATCATTTCAGCGGAAATGATTGCTTCACAAAAGCAAAAATTATAAATCGCATGTTAAAAAACTATAAACAATACATATTACGCACGTCTCAACCGCGTAATCGGCTACTTCCAGAAAACGAGTACTTATACTAAGCAGCAATGGATGGGTATTTTGGGATCTAGACACTCCCAAAATGAAAAAATAAAAATTTTTTCGAGAAAATGAGGCAGAAAAGAAAGCCAGAAATGCATAAAAATTAGAAAATTTCCTCAAAAGAACCCCAAATCGACCAGAAATTGTATAATAACCACGGGTAGGCTATACTAAAATTATGGAGGTGCTAGATTTTTCAAAGGTCAAAATGTTCTCGGAAATGGTGGTATGGCGAAAAACATAATTTTTCAACGTTTCTCATCGAGCCCTATCCATTGGCATAAGGAAATTGCGAAAAAACAAAATGTTTTCAAAAATATAATTCTGAAGGGGGTATTTTAGTTTTTTGGGGTATTTTGATTTCTGAGGGGTGCATACCCCAAACCCCCCACGCCCAGGTATGTTAATAACGTAGCTGCTTATACCAGTTTTCGAGGTCATCTTGGCCCAGAAAAGCTCATTGTTTGACCTCCCCCAGACCGGCTGACACTGCCCCAGAACGGCCATGCTGTGCATCTATGCTGGTAACGTATTTGGGTGGGGGTGGGGAGGGGATAGGCTGTCTTCCCTCATTGGCCCAACGTATTTGACGAGATAATGATAATGAATGAGTTTTTTGTATCGATTTTTTGATTTCCTTTGTTGAAATTTTTGGAATTATTCCCGGACATACATACAAATGTATTGCAATGCATGTGAATTTATTACATCCATTTCCTTTCTTGACCGCCTGACAGCCATTATTACCACCAGGAATAATTTTTGAAGAATAAACGACTAAATTATAGCATGTTGTCTCCTTTTTTTAGCATAAATTCGTCAAGCAGTCAAATATATTTGGTGCTGTTATATGCATTGTTTCAAGTGCACGAATTCAGAAAGAGAGCTGTGATCGAGGTTAATATTGTTCTGCCTAAATTTTATGAAATTTCATGTGCTCGGCGACTGATTTAAACTATAATCACGGAAAAGTTATGCATTTTTCGCACAAAACTGATTACAATTTTAAAATGTCTGAAAAATCCTGCGCTAAACGTACATTTTAATAAATATAGACAATGAGCTTACCACAGTAGGAACTTTCTTACAAAACGGCTTACAGACGAACAGAAACTGTGACTAGATCGTGCACAAACTATATTTTAGCTTTTACATCGAAAACGCTGAAAAGTGAGCCAAGCTTGTCCCGATTTAGGGCTGCTTCTTAAAACATTTCTACCAATTATCCGCGGTATTAAAAAGAGAACAATAGTCGAAAATCAGACGCCTCAATCGGTTTTGCTTTTAGACTCTTATAAATTTTTTCACAACTATCTTTTTCTGTTTTTTAATACACTATCTTTGCATTTTTATAGGTATACCTCCAAAACGCGGCATCAGTGCATGTTCCGATCAAAGACAAAAAATGGCGCATGACGATCAGGCACACCAATTTTTGGGGGACGTAGCCAAAAAAGGCCAAAAAGAGCACAAAATAATCCATCAAACTTAGTAGGCACATAGCTGTGGGGAGAATAGGGGTTCGGACCCCCCAAAATTTAGAAAAAACTGGAAAAATTAGACTTTTTACATGTTATTTTGTGCAATTTTTGGCTTAGACCCCCCCTTAAATGGTGTTGGGCCCCCTCCGCGCCGAAAATTTTTGCGAATTTTAGACCTTTTTTGCAATTTTTGTCTTCCCAAAAATCTTTGTACATGTTCAAAGACGGTCCACAAAAGTCTTTGTACATCAGGAAAAATCTTTGCAGAATACAAAGAAAACCAGTGTTGGCTAGTGTAGGATATATTTAATTTTTTTATTTTACATTATTTATTATACAATGCCATTGAACTCTAATCGTGAATTCGCAAGAAATTACCCAACTGAATTCATTAATGAACGACATTTCATGCTCTTATATTTTTATTTAGCCTGTTTTTATCCACGATCTTGCCTTGTTTTTTCTTTATTCCTATTTTTTGGCAAACAGCGATTATTTGTCAGTGTTTTCACTATTCGAGGTCCTTAAATTGGGAAATAAGGACCCGTTAATACATGTTGATTATTTGGCACGATCTGAACTAAACTGTTGAAAAATGGCTTTTCAGTTTTTGAATATATTCAGTAATCAAAAACTTTGGCTCTGCCCAGACGCGCACACAAGGGATCGGCAGAGGTTTATATAGAATTTCCGGAGGGCAGAAGAGGGAAACCTTCTAGAAAAATTTAGGCAGAATTTTTTCACCCTCCCCCAGAAATTTTTTCACACCCTCCCCCCAGATTTCGGTGCTGCCCACCTATGTTGGGATCAAATCATTTGCAAAAGTCGGAAAAAAGAAAATATTATAAATATTATATTCTGAGGTTCTTTCGAATTCTGAAGAGTTTTTTGAATTCTGCGGTTCCCGATCTCCCGCTATGTGTGGTCGTATGAAATTTACGTCTAATTATTTTTGTCATAGATTAAAATAAACACAATATAGGTACTCGCTTATTTGGCACCTCTCATGCATAAAACTTTTGTACGTAAACTCAGTCTTAATACTGCCGCGCTACTTAATAAGTCACGTACTAAAGTGCACAGAACTAACTAAGTAAAACTTAGTATGCCAACTAGAAAATTGACGCAAAATGTACAATACAGGCTAAAAAAGGAGCTAGCGAATCGTAGTGCAAGTTTCACAAATAAAAAGTTTGGCTGTATCGTTTTTCTTTCTATTCTTGAAAGATTGGTAGTAATAAATAATTATTGAACTGACAAAATTCTCGGATAAACTGCATATAACGTAAGTAACGAGAAAAAGGTTGAAGTTGTATTTTGAAAGAAAATGAACCCAGAAAATTGTCATATTTTTATCCTTAATAAAAATTTTACTAAGATTAAAATGACTTTTTCCGGTTCGAGAGCCAAAAAAAATGTTAACTTTTTCGCTAAATCGTAGCTTAATTTGATACAAATCTGTCTTAGCCTGCGACGAAATCATTTTTATAATGAAAAAAAATTTTAACTTTGACGCTAGTGTTCAATGCCAAAATATCGGCAGCGCCGCCCAGCAGTCTCGTGGCGGTTTTAACAAATGCTTCGCCCTTTGCGCTTTCCTCTTTTACTCCTGCCGCCGCGGCGCTTTAAAGCGCCGCGCGCGGCGCCGCCCACTGTTTTGACCACGCCCTCCACAGGTGTATCACGGCGTAAACGGCACCCGTCTAAAATTCAAAAATTTCGCCCAGCGTTTAGTGCGTGTGCATATGGGCGGCAACCATGCAAAACCTTGGATGGCAGAGGGTTCGTTCACCCCTGTCTCAGAAATTTCATTTAACCCCCTGGAATTCGAGATATCTAACAATTTCCGAAATTTCCCGAAAAATTCGTAGAAAAGGTATTGTTTTAAGCGTTTTTAGCCGTCTGTTTGCTCAAGTGTGCAAAATTATCGGTGCTCGCGCCATTTTTACTCGTTTTTTCACCAAATTTTGTTCCAATTTACTCGATTTTTTAAATTTGCAATTTTTTTTGTTTTTATTTTCTAGAAAGACAGACATCGTCAAAACCGCCGAAAACGCTATTTTGGGGGCGAATCTACAATTTCGATCACACAAGAGAACGTCAAAATTTTCCCGATAATTCCCATGCAATGCACATCTGGCAGCAACCAAATGTTTACACTGCTTGTGAATTGTGAGGGTCAGGCCCGAAAAATTCTAAAAATTGTTTTTCTTTGGGCTAAAAACGATGGGTATATACTTTAAAAAACACTTGACTTTTTCGGACAATGCTCATTCAGAATATAAAAACAAAAAGTCTCGAACAAGTTTGAAAAAAATCGAGTAAATTTAACAAAATATAGTCAAAAATGAGTATACAGCGCTATAATACTTTACGCGCTTGAGCCAAAAATAAACTAAAAACTCTAGAAAAGCACACTTTTACGATTTTTACAAAAAATTCACAATTCTGGTGAAGTGTCAGTAGTCATTATGGGAGTCAAACCCTTCAGCAACCTGACTCTGAGCGATAAGAAAACAAACAAATTGGAAATAACAAACTCTGGCACAAAATGAGTTTTGCGTCATCGATTACCCTGATGTTCTACTAGCTTTTAGAGCCTTAATGGACAAATATTAGTCATTAAATTATTACTGTAAGTCTGTACATGTATCCATAGAAGCCGTAGGATATTTACGCTGATTCGAACTACTAAAGTTATAGCAAAAAAATTATGATTCAGCCCGAAGCACCAGAAAATTTCGACATTTTTACCTTTTAAATTCATTTTTTGGCCCCATGGGCTTGCGCATACCAGCGCATCTATTGCTCGAAAATATTTTTCAAAGGGGAGGGCGACTTCCTACCGATCTCCTGAGTTGTAATACAAGCGTTACTCCATGGATAGATTCCAG
Source organism: Mermis nigrescens (assembly GCA_036768485.1). NCBI lineage: Eukaryota > Metazoa > Nematoda > Enoplea > Mermithida > Mermithidae > Mermis > Mermis nigrescens. The sequence goes on along the minus strand of JAVLUZ010000151.1, from coordinate 2,173,126 downwards.
AAGAGAACGGCTGCTTTCCTTTTTTAGTTAAAGAATAAACTGATATATTCCGTGATCAAATATTAAATCTGCAATATTATATAAAATCTTAATATAAAATATTAATATAAAATACTAAATATTTTAAAACTTCGAACAATTAGCCTTTTTGAACCTTTCAACTTTGACCTTTCTGCCTGGAAAGCTTCGAATTTTCGGCGCTTCGACAATTTTACTTCAAGGGCGACCGGAAAAGAATAATATCGGTCCCAATTTTTTAAGAAATTGATATGTTACTAAAAACGAAATTCTGAGACTCTATAGTAATCTGCGGGGGTTACATATGATTTTATAAATTTTAATCCCCTAGAATCGTGCCAAATCCGATAGATTTGAAAAAAATTTTAGACATTCAGCGATAGCAAATAACTTTCGGAAACTCATTAAAAACACGATACATAATCTGAGCATGAATAAGCCATTCTTGAATTACGGTACTGAAAATTCTACAAAGATTCCTTAGGTTATCTTAGATTTCGTAAATAATTTTTTTAGATTTTAAATTTTTTAAATTTAATTGATCTTTTTGAGAAAATTCTGAAGACAAGCTTTCCTCTTGAAATACATGCATACACTTACCCGAAGCCGTTAGGGTAAGCCTAAAAGCGCACGCAATAAAGCAGGACAAAACCAATGAAATGATACCGAGGTGCTTGGCCATGGTAAAGAGAATTGTCCTGTTGATATCCGCAAGTTTGATACAAGTCGCCAAATTCGATGATAATGCCAAACCGTCGGCCACTATCTATAGCTAAAATAAGTTTGTTTTTTGGGACGATTTCGTTGAAAAATAAACCGTATTTTTTCGTTGGGGCAAAATAGTTGCGGGCTAATAAATATATTGACGAAAAATGAATTTATAAACATGTCAAAAAACAGAAAATAAGCTACCTCACTTTTTCTTGCCCCGTGAAACGAGTACACATGCCCTTCAATTCATAAATTGGTAAAGGTCGATAGATAATTTACTTTTAATACTGATCATGTGATAATTAATTTGTCTATTCTTAGCCTAAATTTATTATAATTTGTTTATTCCTAAGCTATTTGCTTATCCTACTAAAGCTTAATCACATTTATCTTTGTGTTCATAGCTCCGTACGTTCATATTAAACTTTTCTGCGAACCCACATAAAAAACTGTTCGGCGAGCAAGCATGACGTCACTTTTACAATTGACCTACTTTTATGCTTCAAAGCCTAGAATGGTAGGAACAGATAGTCATAACTTTTGATCTATGAACACTGAAGGCAAGCAAATTTCAGATTTAAATTCCTCATATCAATTTCTACAAAAATGCCAAATTCTAGCCGTTTTGCTCAATTTTCAATTCCTCAATTTTGTTATTTAATTCACATTAAAATTCTAGAGCAAGTCTTTCGGCTAAAACAAAAAGTGAAGGGCGTTCACAAAAAAAACTTTTTGCTAACTACATTATCGCGCGCATTTCTAGCCAACCAAACATTCATAAGAAACTTTTCGCCAAATAATCGATTTTTGTAAATTAAGCGCCATAGGTGGGCTGCACCAAAAATCTAGGGGGTGCAAGATTTTTCAAAGGTCAAGATATTGTCTTAAAAATGGTGGTATGGCGAAAAACACAATTTTTCAATGTTTCTTATCGAGCACTGTCCATTGGCATAAAAATTTGCGAAAAAAAAACAAAAAAATTTCGAAAATCGAATTCTCGGGGGGGGGGGTATTTTGGTTTTTTTTCGGGGGGGGGTATTCGAACTTCTAGAAGGGTGCATACCCCCAGACCCCCACGCCCAGGTGTGGTAAGCGCTCATAAGTAAGCATTCATTGAAACTTTTTCGCCATCACACGTGCATTGCTTGTTTATCAGTCTAAAACAGCATAAAATTAGATAGAAGTTGACAAGGGGCAATGACACGTGACAGATTACATGACTCGACACAATAATTTGATATAAGCAGGTTTTGTTATAAGTAGGCTAACTTGCTATCAAACCGGAAATACGACATACACATAGCTGAAGCAATCATTCACAATTTATAAAAGATTAGCAGAGAGAAAAATTGTCATTTTGCTAAAAATACCAGAGCACATAATGATTGAAATAATTCGCCGATCTTTATTCGTTGAAGCTACTCGATGCGAAGGCATGGTAAAAAAATGGTAAAATCCCGTAGCAAGAAGTTACTTGATTCACCTCTGCTGTAGGTGCGGGTGCCTATTTTTCCCGATACACAGCCCTAGGCCAGCGTGTCTGATTAGACCGAGTCTGAGTCACGGGGCCAGTGTGACTGTGCAGAACGCTGTTACCATCCGCCACACAAGTGCAGCTTCCCATTTATCGACCCCGGAGGGATGAAAGGCTGGGTTGGCCTGATGCGAAGGCATGAAAGACTCAAATAATTCTGAATTTTTTTAAATTTTGCAAGCTAATTTGAAGGCGTTTTTTGGTTAAAAAATGTGATTCGGATTGGTACAATCCGGCAAAACAAACCGACGAAACAGAACTTTACAAAGACAAACGCATTGATAAATTTTCGGAGCCAAAACCGAAACTTTTTAACAAGCTCCCGTTCTGACTCCATAAGGATTTCAGAAACTGCTTAAAGAAAGCGAAATCAATTTACCTTATGGTGAAACAATATTGTTGTTGCGATTGCGTAAAATTTCGTTCTTAATAAAAGGAAAAATATACAAAATAATGAGTGCGACCATAGGTAAGCAGCACCAAAACTCAGCGAATGCCTATTAAACGTCAAAAAATGATCTTAAAAAAATGGTCGCAAGTAGTTAACCGTGTCCCCCTGGATCGCAACACATAGTATAGCACGTGCTTAAGCATAGGCTGTGTTAAAGCATAGTCCTGTGTTGAAGCATAGGCGATATGTTTTGTGTTGCGGTCTAGGGGATGACATCACACTATAGTTAACCTCAACAATGGGGTATACTGGACACTATTTTAAATTTGCGGATCAAGTCAACCAGGTATACTTTACACTACAGCAAGAGTGATGCGGGGGGATGTATGAAAAAGGGGAAAGCTATCAGAATTTTATTTTTTGAGGATAAGTATGAACACCGCTTACCATACTAAATGCGTACAATATTCTAACTTGGGTATCACTTGACCACTTTACACTTTACACTCGAGTAGTTTACACCACATCATAAAACCGCTATAAATCATGAACCAATGGTTGAATTGAGCTGAAATGTTCAGAATGTAAAGACTACATGCCAAAAATAATGTATATGGAAAATCGTGTACCGGCTTACTGTAGCTATCTTATAACACGTATTTTTTGAACCAATGGCCGGATTGAGCTGAAATGTTCAGAATATAAAGACTACATGCCAAAAATAATGTATATGGAAAATCGTGTACCGGCTTACTGTAGCTATGTTATAACACGTATTTTTTGAACCAATGGCCGGATTGAGCTCAAATTTGAGAAACAGCATATATGCGAGTCACTTATTCTTTACACATTATCTTACTGCAGGTATACTGTAGCTTTCTGGATTTTTTAAATCTCACAAACCAAGAGTCAAATAGAGCTGAAATTCAACAAACTAGATGTATACGAGTCAAAAATAACGTACGTAAAATATAGTGCATGGGGTTACTGTAGGTATGCTATAACACGAATCTTTTAATTCGCTGACCACATGTACATAAACATAGGTGTGCAACAACTCGCAAAATTTAATTCGATGTTTAGAATATTACGCTATCCTCCGGTGAAGGCCCTGATGACGTTGTACTGCTTCTTACACAGAATCAGATGTTTCAATTGGTTCACTAGCTTCAGTCACACGAAATGTTAATTCCTTTTCAAAAAGATCAATGTTTTCTCAAGTTGGGTCCTTAGATTCAGTTTTACTACACTTTTAATCATCAAGAAAATGCTTGTAGTCCGTTTCATTTAGCTTCGAGGTTTTTGAAAAAATTTAAAGTGCCCACAAAAGTGTTTGAAACTGATATGGTAAATATGATATTCTACAGTATATCGAGTCATATGGAGATGTATGCCATTGCTAAGCCGTATTACTGTTGCAAAACTTTAAATCGCTTTTGTGGCCTGATTTTTGCGAAAAAATTTCAAATAAAACCGCAAAGTTAAATGTACAGGCTATATTTTGTACCATAGCTTGGTGAAGAAATACATGACTCTCATAAAATGGGCGTAATTTTTCAACAAAATTGGTATAAAATAGTTCCGCCTGTAGTTCTTGAATGCTGCCTGGAAATGGATTCATGTTCTCAATGGTGCCTTCAATTAACCACCGTCACAATGGATTATTCCAGGCACTATCATATATAGTGTTGTAAAAGATATCTTTATCTTTATCTGTTAGCAAGAGATAAAAATAAAGATAAAGACATATTTATATTTATCCCGACGATTTCTTTATTTTATCTCTATCTTTATCTTTTCGAAAACTCACAGGTCATCTTATCTTTATCTTTGTCTTTTTGATTGGAATTTATCTTGCTAAAAAAGATAAAGTATGTACATAAGTTAGCACGTAATCCAAAATGCATTGGCGTGAAATACATTTAGACGCATTCAAGTTTTACTGTAATACAAGAAAAGAAAAGAAAATGATTGTTTAAACCCTACGGCGTGCGGTGCGGCTCAAACTAATGCCTGTATATCGACCTAAGTAAGTGGGAGTAACTTTTAGCACCCATGTTAATCTAAGTCTAAGCCTAGGAAAAATAGAGAAGATTGAAAAAATCAATAACTGTTGCGACTATACTTTGTAAAGGTGCACCGGGCAGAAATTTGATGCTTGTGAAAAGATGGGAAAAGAAAGAAGTGACTTTGAGATCAGCCAGTAGTAGTAGTACGTGGGTCAGTCAGATACCACGGGTAAAACCCCAAACCTACGTTTATGTGTGCTTAATGCCTATCACTTCTTTGACCTCAGGTGTAAAGTTAGGGCACTCTGTTGGCTGCTTTGCATCACCCACTCTCGTTTATTGCACTTCACATTACATCATACTCCTAGGTCCAGGCGACCATTATACATTATCTTTATCTTAATCTTTATCTTTTTAGTTCCCTTATCTTGCAAATTATCTTTATCTTTATCTTTCTTCATTTTTTATCTTTATCTTTATCTTCTAGATTTTAAAATTTCAAGTTTATCTTTATCTTTTATCTTGGAAAAAATCCTTATCTTTTACAACACTAGCGTGGGGGCGGCGGGGTCAGAGGATAGCCCCCAAGAAGACCGAATTGCACATTTTACAGAATTCACAGAATTCAATTTTTGAAATTTTTTGATTTTTTTCGCGATATTTTGATGCCAATGGATAGTGCCCTATTAGAAACGTTGAAAAATGGTTTTTTCACCATGCGACAGTAGTTAACCGTGTCCCCCTGGATCGCAACACATAGTATAGCCACGTGCTTAAGCATAGGCTGTGTTAAAGCATAGTCCTGTGTTGAAGCATAGGCGATATGTTTTGTGTTGCGGTCTAGGGGATGACGTCACACTATAGTTAATCTCAACTATGGGGTATACTGGACACTATTTTAAATTTGCGGATCAAGTCAACCAGGTATACTTTACACTACAGCAAGAGTGATGCAGGGGGATATATGAAAAAGGGGGAAAGCTATCAGAATTTTATTTTTTGAGGATAAGTATGAACACCGCTTACCATACTAAATGCGTACAATATTCTAACTTGGGTATCACTTGACCACTTTACACTTTACACTCGAGTAGTTTACACCACATCATAAAACCGCTATAAATCATGAACCAATGGTTGAATTGAGCTGAAATGTTCAGAATGTAGAGACTACATGCCAAAAATAATGTATATGGAAAATCGTGTACCGGCTTACTGTAGCTATCTTATAACACGTATTTTTTGAACCAATGGCCGGATTGAGCTGAAATGTTCAGAATATAAAGACTACATGCCAAAAATAATGTATATGGAAAATCGTGTACCGGCTTACTGTAGCTATGTTATAACACGTATTTTTTGAACCAATGGCCGGATTGAGCTCAAATTTGAGAAACAGCATATACGCGAGTCACTTATTCTTTACACATTATCTTACTGTAGGTATACTGTAGCTTTCTGGATTTTTTAAATCTCACAAACCAAGAGTCAAATAAAGCTGAAATTCAACAAACTAGATGTATACGAGTCAAAAATAACGTACGCAAAATATAGTGCATGGGGTTACTGTAGGTATGCTACAACACGAATCTTTTAATTCGCCGAGCTGGAAATTTGATGAGATTTAACAAACACGATAGAACAGTGCACCAGAACTACTATAGGCAACATTTAGTAACCCATAGTGTGGAAAAGGTGGTTGTGAAAAAGGTTACAAAGGGTCCACAGTCTCGCACAGATCTCCCCCAACCTAAAGCTAGAGGATCACTCTGTAGACTGCAGATCTTTTGTATGAACACACTGAAAACGTGCATAATACTTAATAAGATTATGAGACAATAAAACATGAAGATACGGGTTTAACGAAAAAATCAGACATATTTTGTAAGATTTGGAAATTTTGTTGTAAAATTTGGAAATTATTTTGTAAACTTTGGAAACTTTTTTGTAAAATTTGGAAACTTTTTTGTAAAATTTGGAAATTATTTTGTGAAATTTGGAAACTTTTTTGTAAAATTTAGAAATTATTTTGTAAAATTCGGAAACTTTTTTGTAAAATTTGGAAATTATTTTGTAAAATTCGGAAACTTTTTGTAAAATTTGGAAATTATTTTGTAAAATTTGGAAACTTTTTTACGTGCTTAAGCATAGGAATTTTGTAAAATTTGGAAACTTTTTTGTAAAGTTTGGAAACTTTTTTGTAAAATTTGGAAACTTTTTTGTAAAGTTTGGAAACTTTTTTTGTAAAGTTTGGAAATTATTTTGTAAAGTTTGGAAATTATTTTGTAAAGTTTGGAAATTATTTTGTAAAGTTTGGAAACTTTTTTGTAAAATTTGGAAACTTTTTTGTAAAATTTGGAAACTTTCTGTAAGTCTATAAAATTTCTTTCAAAGTTTGAGAAATTACAAGCACAAACCGGAATTCCTCTTGTAGAAATCAAAAAGTTTCTTGCAGAGTTTGGAATTTTCTTGCAGAATTTGAGTATTCTTGCATTGATTCTGAAAAACATTGAGAAATCCGGGGATACAGAGGAGCTTTTGTGAACTTTTAGAAATCTAAAAACCATTTTCTCATCCGAACATGGAAAACTTGCAAGATTTGGTAATCTATCATTAGAAAATGAAATTAAGGAGGTAAAGGTTGAGCAAGTTTAATAAATATGAAACAAATTGTCCTGTATATTCTTGCAAATGAACAAAATATTTAGTCATCTTCTTACGGCTATGTGTTACTTTGACCACGATCAAAAACTACCCTTTCTTTACAACAAATTTATGTAGTTTTGGCTAACATAGAGGCCAAAATTTCCTATTTTAAACACAGTTTTGTGCTAAATATGGCTCAAAACATGGGAAATTCTCAACGCAAAAGCCTCATATCTGTATATGGAATGCATCTTTCTGTATGTGCGAAGGATTTTACCTTTATGCGACTATTTTGTTGTCCAAAACGTACATTTTGTGCTGATTTTTCAACAAGTCTCGGCTAAAAACATGAGCTTTTGCTGAAGAAAACGAGAATAAACATAGAAAATAAGCATATTTTGATAGCAATAAAACATGATCAGTTTCTGATAGTAGGGATAGCCACCTTTTCTGTCTCCAAAGCATGAAAATAAAGAAAATGTACATGCATTTGTAGGAAATTTTCGAATTTTTCGCAATTTTCGAATTGTTCCACTCCATTGCTCAAAATAGTACTTGTTATTAAAACTCTAGAATTTTCCCGCACAGAAAGGTAAACTTTTGCACCCAGCGGAAGTTCTCTAGGAAAAAAAGAATCAAAAATTTATGCTAAAATAGATATCATGTATAGCATTGACATAGCAAAAGGCAGATAACTGTGTGTTTTAAGAATCATTCTTAACATTCTGGGAAAAGTTTGGTCTCTATGTGCACAGTAGTTGAGGGTTGAGACACATTTTCAGGTAGAAATGATGTTAACTTTCAAATAAGGAACAGGCAAAAATAATGCAAATAGATGCTAAAATGGAAAAATGTCAGTTTTGTTCAGAAAGTTCTTAAGATCAACCAGAAATGGCAGCTCAGGCAGATTCTGCACTATTTTTACCCTTATAGTCAGTTTTTCAGCAATTTCAGCCTTGAAAGGTTTGGAAAATTGACACTTCTTTACCCACTTCAACCTCCCAGACCAAGATCTGCTTGGGGCAAAAATTATGTGTAATTAAGGCCAAAAAGAGACAAATATTGCAGCTTTGTTGAGAAAGTGCTTGAAATCAGCTGAAAACTGCAAGTTGAGATAACTTTTTGGTCGTTTTTATGAATTTTAGGGCCATTTGAGTCCTAAAAAGCTCGAAAAATTTACTTTTAGACTGCCTCATCCTCCCAGGCCTCCTGGCCAGACACTCACATGAGGGTTTGGGGGTTTTGCCCCAAAAGTGAAGATTTTCTAGGACAAATGAGGCAAAATAAAACCCAACATTGAATGAAAATTAAAATATTTGTTTAGAAACATCAAAAACCGAACGGAAACTATGGAGTTACATGGTTTTTACGCTATTTAAGCTTTAAATCCCGTTTTTTGTGGCCATTTTATCTCCTAGACTAAGGTCTGTTTTAGTCAAAAATAGTGTAAAATCAAGGCCAAAACCAGACAAAAATCATATTTTGTTGCAAAAGTCTTGAAATCAAGCAGAAACTGTCACTTAAGTTGGAGTTTATGCTATTTTGATGCTCACAGTCAATTTTTGTGGCCATTTCAGCCCTAAAAGGCTCGAAGAATTAGCTCTCAAGACTGCAAAATCCTAGCAGGCCTCCTGATCTGACAAGCCTGTGGATTTGGGGTCTAGACCACCTCAGAATGGAAGAAATGGGAATTTTCCAGGGTCAATTGAGGCAAGCTTAGGACTGAAACTGAATGAAAATTGAAGAATCTTTCCGAAAATGCCTAAAAGTGATCAGAAACTATGGATTTACATGGTAATAACCTTATTTTAGCGTTTACACCCATTTTTCGGCCATTATTTAAAAAAAGCAGAAATTTTGACCCCCAGACCGGTCCTTCTTGCCACATTTGCTTCCAGACCATGAAGTGTGCAGTGAGGCAAAGGGTAAAACCATGACATAAATCTTACATTTTCTGATAGTTTCATACGAAAACACAGACTGTACAGCCAAATCTCTACTTCAGCCCTGATTTCGCCATTTAAATAACAAATATAAGTGTGATACCTATTTCAAAGATTAATAGTCCAATTGTTTAGAATATAAACATTTATAGTCCAGAGTTCAAGAAACCTCTTAATCTGAAAACATTGGTGATGGGCAGAAAACTGCAAATAAAATAACAATAATATTTTCATACCTCTTGCTATTTCTGACTTGGAATGTTGTTTATGGATGAAGATACCATATCAGTTTTATTGGAAATTCAACTGGCTGTCTTATCTTGCTAGAAATTCTTTCTTGAACATATACAAACATTGAAAAGAAGCTTCATTCTATAAATGCTTCAATGTCAATAATATAGCAATTTGAACTATCACAATAAAGATTAGTTAACTAAGCATGTTTATTTGGACATCTGTCATTCTTACCTTTATTTGTATAATATAAATACAAACATAAATTGGAAGTAATAATCAGTAAAAGATGTAATTATTCCTTGGTTGCTATGCTATATTTCTGCCATAATCAATGATTTAGCACACTTAGAACCTCCCTTTTTCCAGAATATGGATGCATTAATAGTGAGTTATTTCGATATACTAAGGCGAATTAAAACATGAAATTGAAAAATGCGGGTTTCTGCCCAATATTGTTGAAAATGCAGAGCATAAAAATACTCACTTCCTTCTTGAGGAAAAGGACTAATTGTGAAATATACGAGATATTGTGTAAAATCATAACTTTCCAGGCTTTTTCATTTGCAGTTTTCTGCCCATCACCCATGTTTCAGATTAGAGGTTTTTTGAACTCTGGACTATAAATGTTTATATTCTAAACAATTGGAATATTAATCTTTGAAATAGGTATCACACTTATATTTGTTATTTACATGGCGAAATCAGGGGCTGAAGTAGAGATTTGGCTGTACAGTCTGTGTTTTCATATGAAATGTAAGATTTATGTCATGGTTTTACCTTTTGCCTCACTGCAAACCAAGGTCTGGAAGCATAGGTGGCAAGAAGGACCGGTCTGGGGGTCAAAATTTCTCGCTTTTTTTGGATTAATGGCCGAAAAATGGGTGTAAACGCTAAAATAAGGTTATTACCATGTAAATCCATAGTTTCTGATCACTTTTAGGCATTTTCGGAAAGATTCTTCAATTTTCATTCAGTTTTAGTCCTCAGCTTGCCTCAATTGACCTGGAATATTCCCATTTCTTCCATTCTGAGGTGGTCTAGACCCCAAATCCACAGGCTTGTCAGATCAGGAGGCCTGCAAGGATTTTGCAGTCTTGAGAGCTAATTCTTCGAGCCTTTTAGGGCTGAAATGGCCACAAAAATTGACTGTGAGCATCAAAATAGCATAAACTCCAACTTAAGTGACAGTTTCTGCTTGATTTCAAGACTTTGCAACAAAATATGATTTTTGTCTGGTTTTGGCCTTGATTTTACACTATTTTTGACTAAAACAGACCTTAGTCTAGGAGATAAAATGGCCACAAAAAACGGGATTTAAAGCTTAAATAGCGAAAAAACCATGTAACTCCATAGTTTCCGTACGGTTTTTGATGTTTCTAAACAAATATTTTAATTTTCATTCAATGTTGGGTTTTATTTTGCCTCATTTTTCCTAGAAAATCTTCACTTTTGGGGCAAAACCCCCAAACCCTCATGTGAGTGTCTGGCCAGGAGGCCTGGGAGGATGAGGCAGTCTAAAAGTAAATTTTTCGAGCTTTTTAGGACTCAAATGGCCCTAAAATTCATAGAAACAACCGAAAAGTTATCTCAACTTGCAGTTTTCAGCTGATTTCAAGCACTTTCTCAACAAAGCTGCAATATTTGTCTCTTTTTGGCCTTAATTACACATAATTTTTGCCCAAAGCAGATCTTGGTCTGGGAGGTTGAAGTGGGTAAAGAAGTGTCAAATTTCCAAACCTTTCAAGGCTGAAATTGCTGAAAAACTGACTATAAGGGTAAAAATAGTGCAGAATCTGCCTGAGCTGCCATTTCTGGTTGATCTTAAGAACTTTCTGAACAAAACTGACATTTTTCCATTTTAGCATCTATTTGCATTATTTTTGCCTGTTCCTTGTTTGAAAGTTAACATCATTTCTACCTGAAAATGTGTCTCAACCCTCAACTACTGTGCACATGGAGACCAAACTTTTCCCAGAATGTTAAGAATGATTCTTAAAACACACAGTTATCTGCCTTTTGCTATGTCGGTGCTATACATGATATCTATTTTAGCATAAATTTTGGATTCTTTTTTCCTAGAGAACTTCCGCTGGGTGCAAAAGTTTACCTTTCTGTGCGGGAAAATTCTAGAGTTTTAATAACAAGTACTATTTTGAGCAATGGAGTGGAACAACTCGAAAATTGCGAAAAATTCGAAAATTTCCTACAAATGCATGTACATTTTCTTTATTTTCATGCTTTGGAGACAGAAAAGGTGGCTATCCCTACTATCAGAAACTGGTCATGTTTTATTGCTATCAAAATATGCTTATTTTCTATGTTTATTCTCGTTTTCTTCAGCAAAAGCACATGTTTTTAGCCGAGACTTGTTGAAAAATCAGCACAAAATGTATGTTTTGGACAACAAAATAGTCGCATAAAGGTAAAATCCTTCGCACATACAGAAAGATGCATTCCATATACAGATATGAGGCTTTTGCGTTGAGAATTTCCCATGTTTTGAGCCATATTTGGCACAAAACTGTGTTTAAAATAGGAAATTTTGGCCTCTATGTTAGCCAAAACTACATAAATTTGTTGTAAAGAAAGGGTAGTTTTTGATCGTGGTCAAAGTAACACATAGCCGTAACAAGAGGACTAAATATTTTGTTCATTTGCAAGAATATACAGGACAATTTGTTTCATATTTATTAAACTTGCTACAACCTTTACCTCCTTAATTTCATTTTCTAATGATAGATTTCCAAATCTTGCAAGTTTTCCATGTTCGGATGAGAAAATTGTTTTTAGATTTCTAAAAGTTCACAAAAAGCTCCTCTGTATCCCCAGATTTCTCAATGTTTTTCAGAAACAATGCAAGAATATTCAAATTCTGCAAGAAAATTCCAAACTCTGCAAGAAACTTTTTGATTTCTACAAGAGGAATTCCGGTTTGTGCTAGGAATTTCTCAAACTTTGAAAGAAATTTTATAGACTTACAGAAGGTTTCCAAATTTTACAAAAAAGTTTCCAAATTTTACAAAAAAGTTTCCAAATTTTACAAAAAAAGTTTCCAAACTTTACAAAATAATTTCCAAACTTTACAAAAAAGTTTCCAAACTTTACAAAAAAAGTTTCCAAATTTTACAAAAAAGTTTCCAAACTTTTCAAAAAGTTTCCAAATTTTACAAAATTCCTATGCTTAAGCACGTAAAAAAGTTTCCAAATTTTACAAAATAATTTCCAAATTTTACAAAAAAGTTTCCGAATTTTACAAAATAATTTCCAAATTTTACAAAAAAGTTTCCGAATTTTACAAAATAATTTCTAAATTTTACAAAATAATTTCCAAATTTTACAAAATAATTTCCAAATTTTACAAAAAAGTTTCCAAAGTTTACAAAATAATTTCCAAATTTTACAAAATAATTTCCAAATCTTACAAAATATGTCTGATTTTTTCGTTAAACCCGTATCTTCATGTTTTATTGTCTCATAATCTTATTAAGTATTATGTACGTTTTCAGTGTGTTCATACAAAAGATCTGCAGTCTACAGAGTGATCCTCTAGCTTTAGGTTCGGGGAGATCTGTGCAAGACTGTGGACCCTTTGTAACCTTTTTCACAACCACCTTTTCCTCACTATGGGTTACTAAATGTTGCCTATAGTAGTTCTGGTACACTGTTCTATCGTGTTTGTTAAATCTCTCAAATTTCCAGCTCAGCGAATTAAAAGATATCGTGTTGTAGCATACCTACAGTAACCCCATGCACTATATTTTGCGTACGTTATTTTTTGACTCATATACATCTAATTTATTGAATTTCAGCTTTATTTGACTGTTAGTTTGTGAGATATAGAAAATCCAGAAAGCTACAGTATACCTACAGTAAGACAATGAGTAAAGAATTTGTGTCTCGTGTATATGCTGTTTCTCAAATTTAAGCTCAATCCGGCCATTGGTTCAAAAAATACGTGTTATAACATAGCTACAGTAAGCCGGTACACGATTTTCCATACACATTATTTTTGGCATGTAGTCTATTACATACTGAACATTTCAGCTCAATCCGGCCATTACTTCGAAAAGTACGTTATAAGATAGCTACAGTAAGCCGGTACACGATTTTCCATACATTATTTTTGGCATGTAGTCTCACATTCTGAACATTTCAGCTCAATTCAACCATTGGTTCATGATTTATAGCGGTTTTATGATGTGGTGTAAACTACTCCGAGTGTAAAGTGTAAAGTGGTCAAGTGGTACGCAAGTTAGAATATTGTACGCATTTAGTATAGTAAGCGGTGTTCATAGTTATCCCCTAAAAATAAAATTCTGATAGATTCCCCCATTTTTCGTATATCACCCTGCATCACTCTTGCTGTAGTGTAAAGTATACCTGGTTGACTTGATCCGCAAATTTAAAATAGTCTCCAGTATACCCATAGTTGAGGTTAACTATAGTGTGACGTCATCCCCTAGATCGCAACACAAAACATATAGCCTATGCTTCAACACAGGACTATGCTTCAACACAGCCTATGCTTAAGCACGGGCTATACCTTGTGTTGCGAGTCCAGGGGACACCAGTTAACTACACGTCGCATTGGTGAAAAAACCGTTTTTCAACGTCTCTGATAAGGGCACTATCCATTGGCATCAAAATGTCGCGAAAAAAATCAAAAAATTTCAAAAATTGAATTCTGTGAATTCTGTAAAAATTCTTCGGTCTTCTTGGAGGCTATCCTCTGACCCCCGCCGCCCCCACGCTAGTGCCGTAAAAGACAAGGACTTTATCCAGGATAAGAGACAAAGCTAAACTTGAAATTTTAAAATCTAGAGAGATAAAGATAAAGATAAAGATAAAAAATGAAGAGAGATAAAGATAGAATGAATCAATTTGCAAAGATAAGGGAACTAAAAAGATAAAGACTAAGATAAAGATAGTGGCAATGGTCGCCTAGACCTCAGGAGTATGATGTAATGATGAAGTGCAATAAACGGAGAGTGGGTGATGCAAAGCAGCCAACAGAGTGCCCTAACTTTACACCTGAGGTCAAAGAGAGGTGATAGGCATTAAGCACACATAAACAGCAGGTTTGGGGTTTTACCCGTGGTATCTGGCTGACCCACGTACTACTACTACTGGCCTGATAGCTGGGGCACTTCTTTCTTTTCCCATCTTTTCACAAGCATCAGAGTTCTGCCCGGTGCACCTTTGCAAAGTATAGTCGCAACAGTTATTGATTTTTTCAGTCTTCTCTGTTTTTCCTAGGCTTGGAACTTGTAGCTGAACGTGGTGCTTGATGGTTACTCCCGCTTACTTAGGTCGATATACGAGGCATTAGTTTGAGCCGCACTGCACGCCGTAGGGTTTAAACAATCATTTTTTTTTTCTTGTATTACAGTAGAACTTGAGTGCGTCTAAAATGTTATTTCACGCCGATCGCCTTTTGCGATTACGTGCTAACTTATGTGCATACTTTATCTTTTTGAGCAAGATAAATTCCAATCAAAAAGACAAAGATAAAAGATAAGACTGACCTGCTGAGTTTTCGAAAAGATAAAGATAGAGATAAAATAAAGAAATCGTCGGGATAAATATTAATCTCGATCTCTATCTTTATTTTTATCTCATGCTAACAGATAAAGATAAAGATATCTTTTACAACACTATATACGATAGTGCCTGGAATAATCCATTGTGACGGTGGTTAATTGAAGGCACCATTGAGAACATGAATCCATTTCCAGGCAGCATTCAAGAACTACAGGCGGAACTATTTTATACCAATTTTGTTGAAAAATTACGCCCATTTTATGAGAGTCATGTATTTCTTCACCAAGCTATGGTACAAAATATAGCCTGTACATTTAACTTTGCGGTTTTATTTGAAATTTTCCCGCAAAAGCCAGGCTACAAAAGCGATTTAAAGTTTTGCTACAGTAATACGGCTTAGCAATGGCATACGTCTCCATATGACTCGATATACTGTAGAATATCATATTTACCATATCAGTTTCAGACACTTGTGGGCACTTTAAATTTTTTCAAAAACCTCGAAGCTAAATGAAACGGACTACAAGCATTTTCTTGATGATTAAAAGTGTAGTAAAACTGAATCTAAGGACCCAACTTGAGAAAACATTGATCTTTTTGAAAAGGAATTAACATTTCGTGTGACTGAAGCTAGTGAACCAATTGAAACATCTGATTCTGTGTAAAAAGCAGTACAACGTCATCAGGTCCTTCACCGAGAGGATAGCGTAATATTCTAAACATCGAATTAAATTTTGCGAGTTGTTGCACACCTATGTTTATGTACATGTAGTATTTATAAGAAAAGTTTAGTTGTTTTTGATGTTGTAGCAATCTGTCAAAACATCCGGGTCATCCGGGTTAATCCTACAACTTTATAATTTCGTAGAAACGATTCTAGGCTATGAAATGACTGAAAAATGTGCAAAACATGACGTAAACATATGGGAAACCAGTCCTCCTTATAAACTGAACGATGACGGTCGAAGTTTATAAGCAATAAATCATAGAAAAATGATTGCTTGACTTACCGGTTGTGTTTTTAGGCTTTTTTTTAATTTTTTAAATTTTAAATTTTTAATTTTTTAAACTTTCTTTTTCATCAGCAAAAAATGCGAAAAAATACCGTCAAAAACAGAAATCGGCCTCTTTTATGAATTGAGTTAGTTGAATGACTTGACGGTCGACCGTAAGCAATAAATCATTTCGGGAGAAATGATTGCTTCACACAAGCAATAATAAGTCGCATATTAAACAACTCATAGTCTGTTTCATTTAACTTTGATATTTTCTCTCGAATTTAATCCGCATAAATCGGGCTAGGAAAGTGCTTAAAAGTTTGATACAGTAAAGCGGCTTAACAATAAAAAACGTCTCCTGTATCTCATTATACTGAAGAGATCACGTTTACCGCCTTAGCTTAAACTTTTTTTGTAGCCACTTTAAATTTTTGCAAAAGCTCAAAGTTAAATGAAACAGACTGTACATACTTCGCACGTTTCTACAGCGTAATCGGCTTATGCAAGAAAACGTATTTTTATAGTCAGGAGCAATGGGTGAGGGCAGGCCCGTATCCAGAATTTTATTTCGGAGGGGGGGGGCCGAAAATTTTTGAGGCCAGATATCTCGAGAACCATTAGGAGATAGGCGAAAATAAAGGCAGCTTTGTGCGTATCTCGGCGAACTCTATACGATGGTGAAGAGAAATTTCAAGGAAAATTAAAACAATTTTTACTCTGTTTCATATTTATATACAGCAAATTAATCATTTAAGCTAATTTCTCATCATTAAATCAGCGAAATATTTCTCATCTCATTCCTTTGCACTAAATCATTAGAGCTTTACAGAGAAAAAGCAATACAGATAATGAATGATTCGACGCCAAGCGCCGAAAAAAATTGACATATTCTGCATGTCAAGTTGAAATTTGGTGCCGTTTTGAGTGGGTCTAGAAGCCAAAAAACATATATAAACAATAAATACGGCGCGAAGTGCCGGCAAAATTCATGGTTTCTATGTCATAACTCAAATTGAGCTGTTTTCAGTGAGCTAGAAGGCACAAACCTTAATAGCTGAACAATGAATCCGGCGCACAGTGCTGAAAAAAATTGACATGCTCATTGCTCACAATGTCTAACTCAAATTTAGCTGAGCGATTTTTAGCGCTTTAGAAGACAAAAACTGCTCACATAAACAATAAATTCCGGCGCGAAGCGCCGGAAAATTTTGAGTTTACTAGCTCAAAAGTACGCTAAGAACTTGTTTTAGCAGTGTGACGCACTTTGCCAATCTTTCATTTTTTTTCCTTATGGGGACCCTTGTGAGAAACAAAAATTTTTCCCATCTCGGGGGAAAGGCGAGCCCTCCTCGCCCCCCTGGATACGGGCCTGAGGGAGGGTATGGGATTTAAACACCAGTAGAATAAAGAATGGAAAATTTTTTCGGAAAAATGAAGAAGTAAAATGAAAGCCAAAAAATGTGCACAAATCCAGAAAATTTTCTCAAAAGTGCTTTAAATTGACCAGAAACTGTATAATAACGTCAGTTGCTGATACCACTTTCTAGGTCATTTGGTCCAGAAAAGCTCAATGTTGGCTTCACCAGACCGGCTGACACTCCCTTTAGATCGACCATGCTATGCATATATGCTGGAGACATTAGGGGTGGGGGCAGGTGGGGAAGAGGTAGTCTTATCTCATTGGCCCAACATATTTGACCAGACAAAGAGAATAAATCATTTTTTTGTGTTGATTTTTGAATCTCCTTTGCTGTAATTGATCAAATTATTTCCGGACATACACATATATTGCAACACATATAAATTTATTACATTTATTTCCTTTCTAGGCGGCCTAAAAGCCATTATTCTCACCAGAAACAATTTCTGAAGAAATGATGACTATATTTCAGTGTGTTTCCTCCCTTTTTTGAGACTGAATTCATTAAGCAATCAAAAATTTTAGATTGCTGATCACGTTCTCGGCGAATAATTTTAATTGAAGTCATAAAAACTTACACATTTTCCGTACAAAACTGGTAAAATTATAAATTTTTTTTTAATTTTGCGCTAAACGTGCATTTAAATAAAACTAGCCAATGTACATACCACAGTGGAAACTTTCTTGCAAAACTGTTTACAGACGAACAAAAACTACGACTAGATTGCGCACTTACTATATTTTAGTTTTTGCACCTAACAGATACGCCTGAAAAGTGAGCCACGCTTATCCCAATTTAGAGCTGCTTCTAAATCATTCCTAGCAATGTTTCATGGTATTGAAAAGAAAACAATAGTCAAAAATTAGACGCCGCAATCCGTTTTGGTTTTAGACTTTTATAAGTTTTATCACAACTAAATTTTTCCCTGTCTATTTACTACAATAGTCTTTGCATTTTTATGGAGTATACTTCCAAAACGCGACATCCAGTGCTTGTTTCGATCAAAGACAAAAAATTGAGCTTGACGATTAATTATAACTAGCAAAGAAAAATGCTCCGATGGAACAAAAAAGGGAATATACTTGGGATTGTGAATTATCGAGGATGTAAAAGGAGGGGACTAGGAAAAATCTCCCTATGTTATATGCCAAGAATCGCAAAATATGTAAAAAATCAGACTTTCTCTAAACAATGCAAAAAATCGAAGTATATTCTGCGGTCTCTGAAAAAACGTATTATTTTAAAATAATTTTTTCTGATTGACATAATATCTTAAAAGCATATTACGTAATGCAACTTTTTGCAGACTTCATTCAACTTTGAGTTGCTTAATAATGTGACTGAAAGTGAAATGCTGTTAACAAATCATAATTAAGTTGTTCGTATTTCATTATTACTAAGCATGTCACTTAGCAGATACAGCCATTCTAAGTGTCAAAGTGCAAGCAATATTCAAATTCCCAAAAAATTGATTGAAAAAAGCAGCGAATTAGCAATGCAGTAGCTAAGCGAATTGAATGAAATAGTACATATCGATGCATTCAAGACAATCGATGATATTGTTGGTTCAAAGCAGTAGGAAACACGGAAGCTGACGTGCAACAGACCTTATGTAGATACTCTTTTACACATGTCTACAGCAATTGTTTACTAAACTTTTACATTTTTCAAAGGCCGCAGAATATACTTCGATTTTTTGCATTGTTTAGAGAAAGTCTGATTTTTTACATATTTTGCGATTCTTGGCATATAACATAGGGAGATTTTTCCTAGTCCCCTCCTTTTACATCCTCGATAATTCACAATCCCAAGTATATTCCCTTTTTTGTTCCATCGGAGCATTTTTCTTTGCTAGTACCCCACTTTTAATTAGCAAGATTTGGAAATACAATACTAGATTTCATTTACTGTGCGGTTCTTCTAATAATTGAATGGTTTAAACTTTACAAAGCTACTAGTTGTAGAAGAAACAAACATTCTGATTAGTAATTCTTATGTTACGTAGAACATCCTGTAAAGAAATATGCTTCCAAAACTTTCTAGAGCTCAACTTAATTTACATTTTAAACTTTATACAAGAGTGTAAAGAATTTTAGTGGGATTAATAATTTCGATATTGCTCTGATATAACGATCAGCATTTATTAAGAAATGAAACCTCTATAATGTTCTAAGAACAAATTAACATTAGGTGTTAATCACTTTACACTACTCTTCATGCGCCCCTAGCAGACGTATCACATCTGTTTCCATATATATTTTACGACTTTAGAGAAAAAATAAGTTACCGTGAGGCTCTAGAATGAAGCTTATTATATAGTGTAAACTTTACACTAGCAACGAGTGTAAAGAAGATTTTAGTCTGATTTGTAAATTCGATATTACTCGGATATTACGATCAACATTCATGAAAAAATTACGTCTCCATAACGGTTTAATGACAAATAGACACAGATGTAAACCACTTTACATCACTGTTGAGTGTAAACAAACGCGCCTAGCTGACGTCCCTTATTTGATTCCATGTAAATTTTCAGATTTCGGCAAAAAATTTAGGTTTTTGCAAAGCTCTAGAACGAAGATAAACCACTTTACATCACTGTTGAGTGTAAACAAACGCGCCCAGCTGACGTCCCTTATTTGATTCCATGTAAATTTTCAGATTTCGGCAAAAAATTCAGGTTTTCGCAAAGCTCTAGAACGAAGATTAATTAGCAGTGTAAACTTTACACAACCGTCTAGTGTAAAGAGGATTTTATTCCGATTTGTAAATCTGATATTACTCGGATATTATTATCAACATTTATGAAAAAATTGCATGTCTACAATGGTCTGAGGACAAATAAACAATGAGTGTAAACTACTTTACATCACTGTTGGATGTAAACAAACGCGCCTACGTGACGTCTCACATTTGATTCTTTGAAAATTTCTAGACTCCAGGAAAAAATTAGGTTTCTGGAATGCTCAAAAACGAAGATAAATACATATGTAGTGTAAACTTCATGTAAACACCTAGTGTAAAGAAGATTTTGGTCAGATTCGTAATTTTGATATTGTTCCGATATTACGATTAATATTTATGAAAAAAATTAAGTCTCCATAATGTTCTATGGGCAAACTAACAATAGGTGTAAACCACTTTACAACACTGTAGAGTGTAAACATATGCGCCAGACTGGCATATCAAATTTGGTTCCTGGTCCATTTCTAGACTTGATAATCGTGTCCCTGACTCATAACCGGAGAAGCAGGCAGAAAAAACAAGACAGAAACGCATTTTAAACACCAAATTTTTGACTTTACACTCGCTAAATATTAATGTATAGACAATTTGCTTTGACATGCACCCGATATAAAGCACTTTATTTTTATTCTATTGGACTTATCCCGACTTCTGGACGGAGAAAGTGGCGAACAAAAAACGCAACAAAAACGTATTTTCCATCATTTAGAACACTGTAAACTTTAAAATTCCGTACCGAACTCCCCATTGAGTTTAAAGAAATTCGGTTTGGTACAATTTGTAGCTTTTAAATCGTAGTACATTCCTGTGTGCCAAAATTCTCTTGCAAAAATTATTTGGTATGATTTATTAATCAAAATTCGGAAAAAAACGTGTTTTTTCGCCCATTTTTTACCTCTGATTTCGAACTTTACACCCCCATAAATAACTCAATATTGCGTTTTTTTAAATGCAGTTTGCTGCGATGTGTAGCCCCTGAGAGGCACTTTATTACTGCTGTATTCAATTTACCCTGACTCATAAGCGAAAAAATTTGGCAGAGAAATCTTACTTAAAATCAGTTTTTTACACCATCCACTAGAGTGTAAACTTTAAACCCCAGGATCTAACTCACCATAGAGCGTAGAAGACTTTGCTTATATGCAGAATGTAGCCCTTGATCCGCTCTACATTTCTGTCAGAAAACATTTCAAAAAACTCATAACCGGAGTTAGTATCAGACATAAGCAGGTTGAAAACTCGACCAAAAAGTGCTTTTTCACCCCCAGATTTTCGCACTCTTTACACTGCCATTCGATAACTAATGCGAATTTCAAAAAACAAAAAAAGTGCCATCTGTAGAATTCATCCCTCTATTATCCTATGCTGTTCAATTCTTCGAGTCATCAATACTCAGTTGTCCACATGCCGCATTATAAATGTCCCAAAATTTGTCCTATGTTATAACGTTACACAAAAACTTTACACCTTCTTTACACAGTCAGTTTTGAGTTTCAAGAAAAACAAAAAACACGGGCAGCGAATTTTTTTATTATCTTTCTTTTAAAAAAACCGCACCTTCCAGAAGTGTCCCGTTATAGCTGTAGGGGGTGCACAGGTGTTAGGGGTACCCAAGTATATTATAGGTACGCGCTAACGCGCTACCTATGATGATGTAGAACTCCATCAAAGTCAGCACCATAAAACGAAGGTCGAAATCTTTTCGGCTTATTGCCGGTGATAGTTCTCAGAGGTTGCGCCCAAACTTGTATAAAACACCGACTTTCTATAAATAGTAACTAAATCAACGGGATAATAATGGAAATTATCGGTCCGGACAAACATGTTCTTTGACGTAGGAAAAATCCGTAATACATACATATGTACATAACATGCCAACATCCAACCCACGGCTTTGTGGCTTTGTTTCTTACAGGACACCTTATGACCAGAGATGCAAGTGTGGAGGTCGAGGGGGTATAGACCAGGCATGCACGTGGGGCTTTTGGGGTTTAGACCCCAGAATGGAAAAATGGAAAATTTCGTGGGGTAAATGAGACAAAATGAAGGCCGAAAACGGATGAAAAATTAAAAGTTTTTTCAAAGGTGCTTCAAATTAATCAGAAACTGTGTAATAATTTAGTTTCAACACCATTTTCGCGCTAATACCAGTTTTTCAGGTCATTTTTGGCTTAGAAAAGCTCAATTTTTCACCCTCATCCAGACCAGCTGAACCCTCTCTCAGAACGGTCATGCTGTGCACATGTGGTTTAGACCTCCCGGAATGGAAAAAATTAGAAATTTCTAGGCGAAATGTGAAGCCCAAAAGGGATGAAACTTGAAAATTATCTTTAAAAGTGCTCGAAATTAACCAGAAACTATGAAACAAACTTGTTTTTTGCTATTTCAGCATTTATGTCAATTTTTTAGGTCAATTAAGCCATATATACATATATGATTACAAGAACTATTACCATACAACACTAAATTTGAATTTCTAGATCAGTTAAAAAAATCGATTCTTACTTAAAAACAGTTAGCAAGTAGGTAATTTGTGCTATGATTTTAAAAGTTTGCAGTTTACAAGATAACAATTTTTGCTTTAAACTAGATTAACGTTGGTAAGAGTTTTGATTGAGTCGAACCTGGCCTGTCCGCTGAAGTTGATTGTTCCATTGAATCGGGGTCGGATGCGGCGTTTTACTAATTATTTTATAATAAATTTGCGATTTGATTAGCGAAAGTTTTGCTTAAATCTGAGGTAGTGCGACGAATCTCCAAAATATAGTGCCCATCTTGTTTGTGTCAATTTCGTTCAACAGAATTACAGAATTTCTAAATTTCGTACAAACTAACCTTGGATCGAAACAAATATATATATATATATATATATATATATATATATATATATATATATATATATATATATATATATATATATATATATATATATATATATATATATATATATATATATATATATATATATATATATATATATATATATATTAGGACTTTTATTCCTAGCAATTTGATTAATCGAAACAAATACAAATATATATATATATATATATATATATATATATATATATATATATATATATATATATATATATATATATATATATATATATATATATATATAAATAAATATATATATATATATATATATATATATATATATATATATATATATATATATATATATATATATATATACAAATTTGGGTTATCATTAGGCATAAGACGCACAACATTGCTCGGAATCTTAGGTTATTATATTAGATTAGCACTTCATTTTACTTCCTGCGACCAAAAATGACAAGACAGCATTAATAGAATGAATTTTTGGTTCAGTAGTTGGGGTAGATGGCCAAATTTTTGAGTGGCAGATTTCCAATGGTAAAAGTCCTAATAGATTGAATCCTGTGTTCGCATAAAATAAATCTGACACTTTGATTCAATGTAAAGATATATGTTTTTCACACGTGCTAGTGCTCAAGATTACTTTAGGGTCGGTAGAAACTAAACTAAAGCAAACATGTTGTCGTCTATAACACTGGTAAAATACATATATAATTTATGGGAAATTAGGTTTGAAGGCTACTCACCATTGGGCCTTCAACAAGTGCCGTTCTTTCGTTTTTCAATTTTATAATAAATCTGTGAGTGTGTTTTTCAGTTTGCCATTTTTATGCTACATTTTTTATTTATCTTGCCGTTTTTTACTGATCTTTCTTAGCTTTTTTACTTTTTACAGTCTTGCTTGTTTATGCTTTACTTACCGGTTTACTTTGAATGATTTTGAATTTTTTTAACTTATGCAACTAGTTTAGTTGACTTATACTGCAGTAGCTGCGCTTTTTTCTTCGCCAAAATTTTGAGATCTAGCAAGTTTAGCCTGATTTCATTAATTGATAAATATGTAACGAATGAATAAATTATAATTCCAGATTCGGTCCGTTGATTCGACTAATATTTCGGCAGCTTACGAAGAATAGCGATTAACGTCCAAAAACGTTATTAGTAATAAAAATTATTACGTTGCGAAGATCGCCTTGTTTCGAAAGTAGGCTGCCAAATTTGATGTGTTCAATGCTGAAGTTTGATTAAATGTTTATTGCCGAATAATTTAATTCGAGTATAATCCTAAATGCGCATTTTATCCAAGCTTAATATGCACAAATGCAAATTCGGCAGGACTGATCTCAGTACTTAGCTGATTTCGATTTTGCACAAAATATTCATTTGTTGGGTTGGAAAAGAACTTAAACGAATACAGCTAAAGATTTAGAGTAGGATGCGAATTCATTTTCGCAGTTTCAATAGAAATGCGTGCGAAATCGGTCAGTCAAAATATATGCTTGCATAGGTCACATTAAAGAGCTGATCATAATGAAACAGAGCTTTTGTTACTAATAACTGCAAATTAATTTGAATACTCTTTCCGCAATCCTCAATTACTTCTCGAGATTTTAAGGTTTTATCCGCCTGTTTGCAGTTTTCCTTATTGTTTTTACTCACTAATTATTTATTTTTCATATTCTTTTTATCATAAATTGATATTTCATTTGCTTATTAAATTATTTTACTTTTTTAAAATTTATCACTCAACCGTTTTAGGAAAAATTACATGTCAATCGAATCGATGTTTTGGAGCAGTTTCTTTTATCTCATTTTCAACATCTTTTTTGCTATATCTCAACGTTGCATCGAAAGGAATTTTGCGTGTTTTCGTTGCCTAAGCTGGCCTCTTGGGGATCCAATTTCGTGGCTGGGCGCGAAACATATTTGCAGTCTTCTTGATCTCTCTATATCGACTGACCGAATGTTTTTACATAATACGGATGTGGTAAGCATTTAAGCCTCTAGCTTTAAGAAAAATGAACTTCTTTTAATAAAAAAACGAAAAAAAGATGAAAGTACGATTTTTATTTTATTCTTATGCGTGTACTTTATACCAGATAACTCAGTTTTAGGACTTCTCTAATAGTTCCTTCGATTATACTTAATTTTTAAAAAATTATTTATTCATTTATTTGACATTACTTCTCTTTTTACTATTTATTTGCTTATTTAACCGTCTCCGATATACACATAACTCGTCTTAGATCCGTGCATATTTTCCTATACATATTAAAGTAAAGAAACGATAAAGGAGATCGAAGTACGCTTTTTTATTTCTTTCTTATGTATGTACTTTACAGCTTAATTCACTTGCTCTTATTTACTTTTTTTAAATTAATCGATTTATTAATTTATTTATTTGCTATTACTATTTTATTTTATATAGTGTCAAAATTTCGAAACTTCTCTCATTAAGCAAGCATACGCGATAATTCCGTCAAACTGCCCAGCCGAATTTGAGCATATAAGCAGCGCCTAAATTCAGGAGGTTCAAGAATCTCGAATGGTTGAAATCGTTCCCAAAAATATAAATTAATGGTTGAGGCAAAGAAACACCATTTTTCCAGCACGTCTTATGGAGCTTTATCCATGCAAATAGAAGCAAAAAAATTAAATTTCAGGGGTATCTCTAGGCGTTCCTGGCATTCTAAGGGTTCAATCAGACCTTCTACGCCATGTGTGATGGATTGCATGGATGAATAGCATGGGAATTCCGAAAGGGCGTCGCCGCCGACCCCAAAACATTTTTAAAGTTTATCTTTTGGGCTAAGAAAGGCGTGTACGCGTAAAAATACAACTTTTGACGTTTCCATGAGAGCTCTTACTCCCTAAAGAATCAAAACAATTTAAATTGGACTGGTGTTTGGTTGGACTATACATATTTGACGCAGAGTTATGAGAAAATTTGATAATTGTGAGTTGTAAAATCGTTATAAACACTATAACAGCGTTTTATGGGAATTCTTTAGAAAAAAATTCTTTGAAGTCCAGTAGAATTCAGGGTTAATTTCATTGAACTACGAGAGGCTTAAATAGCAAGAGCATTGAAATAGGAGTAATCCAGTGTTCCGAAAAATTAGCAAAATGTTTTTATTTTAAATTTGAAACATTCTCTTTGTGAAATTTTGCCTAAAGGATATTAAAGATCGACAGAAGATACAATGCTGTTTTAACTTTTTGCGTTTATTGCCTAAAGTGAGTTTTCTGAGGTCTGATGAATTCTCGGATTCCGGGGTCTCTAGGCAGCGAAATCGAGTAAAAATTGCCAAAACTGAAACTGGAGTCTCTCGGATTTTGATAGTTTTTGCATTATGGGGGTTTAGACCCCTTCTCCCTCCAGACCTTCCACACCCAGATAATATTCCTTGTCCCGATTTAATTTTTGGGTTCCTGCTTATGACGCGTTTTCACTGGAAGGCGCTATTGAAAATTTAGCAGAATGTTAGTGCGAATCGCTGTAAAAATAATTAAATCAGATTAATTATAGCACGCAAAATAATTAAATCAGATTAATTATAGCACGCCGAATGCAAATTCGAGTTGAAGGGTATTTTGGCGCCGAATGAATCGTTAAATCGCTTTTGGGTTGGCTTCATATTTATAAATTCGTCTCAAGGCTGGTTCAAGGCCACTAAAACTCTGAATAGGAACGGCACTAAGGTCCATTTTAAGGACATTCAAGCCACATCTAAATTTTTATTCGAATATCAACAACCGGATTATGTGAATATCCAAGAAAGCTGCGGTATTTTTGACGTTGCCGACAATGCACTGTACAGAGCTCCGTGCGATGACGAGACCTATACCAAAATAAGGTAGGTACATACATGAAACAGGAGATTGGGATTATCACACTCAAGGAGGTCGTTCTCCAACCCCAAAATCAGGAACTCTTAGACCCCCCTATTTATGACGAAAACTTGTTTTTTTCTGGCCATTATCGGGTGTTTTTTTGGACCATTTTGGCCGAAAATTAGAGTCATTTACGCCCCTCATACAGATGGCCGAGGACCCCATTTAATATTTTAAGTACTTAAAACGTATGGATCGGTTTAAACTGAAATTATGAGGATTCATACAGTAAATCAATCAATTTATTTGGATAGAGTCTGTTTAAAACTACGATTGCAAATAATTTCAATCCAATGCGATTTCCTAACTTTTTCCGAAACTATCGAAATTAATGGTAAAGGTCCGTCACCTTGCCCAACATAATATTTTTCCACATGCGTGTAATGGCACG
Source organism: Mermis nigrescens (assembly GCA_036768485.1). Taxonomy (NCBI): domain Eukaryota; kingdom Metazoa; phylum Nematoda; class Enoplea; order Mermithida; family Mermithidae; genus Mermis; species Mermis nigrescens. The sequence goes on along the minus strand of JAVLUZ010000151.1, from coordinate 2,145,803 downwards.
AATTTTCGGGAGCGAGGTAAATGACCTCCAATTTCTGGCCAAAAAACGCCTAAAAACGGCCAAAAATCGCAAGTTTTTCTAAAAATCGGGGGTAGGGAGTCAATAATTTCCTGGCTTTGGGGGAAGGTTGGGGGCATCCGACCTTCAGGGGGATCCTCTGAACCCGCTGTTACATGTTTGTTCTTTCATCGTTTACATATCAGCAAAAACATTTCATGTCTTGAAAATTTCGCAGATTAAGGTTTGAAGATTTGGAAAAGTTCTGTTGCAACGTAATCATTGAATCGTTTTTAAATTTGGGAGCAAGCAGGGCGCTTTATTTCTATTTCATTGCTCATTTTATTTTTGCACTTTTTGGCCCCGCCACTCGTAAATCATGTTTTTTATTCGCTTCAAATAAAAATTTAATTTTTGCGTCTTATAAGATGTAGTAGTAGCCTATTTCGTCTGACAAGTTTTTCTGTTTCTTCACTTTCTAGACTCAAGACCAGGCATGCACGTGGGGGTTGGGTTGAGTGGGGGTACGTATTACCAGAACGGGAAAATTGAGAAATTTTCTGCAAAAAAAGGAGGTCAGATGAAGGCCAAAAATCAATGAAAATTACAAAAATTTCGAGCAAAAGTGCTTTCAATCGACCAGTGCAGAAAATGTGTAATAAAAACGTAGTTTTAACGGTATTACCAATTTTTAAGATCATTTTAGCGTAAAAGCACAACTTTTGACCCTGTAGACCTGCTGACCCTTAGATCGGCCATGTTGTGCATATATATATGCTTCAGACACCCAAATACTTTAACATGCTTGTCTCGAAGCTCACAAAAAGAAAAGATGAAACGGGAAATTGTGCAACGGATCACAATGAAGATAGAACTAGAGTCAAAAACGAATGAAAACAGAATTTTTCAACTGATTTAGTGCTGTCCTCTGAAAACAATCCAATTTTCTACTATTCGTGCCATTTCTCCTTACACATAACTCCGGCCCCTGGTTTTTGGACTGGCTTATCGTGGCTTGCACCATGGCCAGGTACTCCAACAGTCACTTTTGATTCAATCTTCCTGCGTTATCTCACTATTTTCATAAAAGTGCGACTTCGAAAAACCTGCTGGTTACTAAGTCCCATTGTATCCCTAAAAACCAATTTTCTCAAAAAAATTTTTCTCGAGTTTGATCAAGAATCAGTCTTATGAGGATTAAATGTAGCAAAGAGCGTGGTAAACGAATCTAAATGCAATTTTAAGAAACATTTCCTCGTAACCGTTTATCACCTAAAAGCCCCAAACAGGTCCTGAAAAAAACCCAATTCTGGGCGATTTGGAGCGTTTTCAAGGAAACTCTTTTTTCTTAAAGCTGCATGGCGCCTCTTAACTCTTCTGCTGCAATTTTATAGCTACGTAAGGGCTTAACAAAGCACATGCAAAACCTGGTATACTTTAAGCCAAACGCAAGTTATGGTACGGGTGGGTTTTTAAGAATACAAATGCGCTTTGGTTTTTTAGAGGACAGTACTATCGTTCTTGTAATCATTTGAAAATTGTTAACGCAAATTTATTCCCGTTTTAACCTTAACAGTGCTTTTAGGGGACTATCCATAACATAATTAGTCAATTTTTGTGCCCAGACGAGCCCTCGCAATAAAATGATCTCAAACTGGTCATGATACTCGTATGCTCCTATGCTTTATGCTAGCTTATGCCGACCATACATATAACGGGGTAGGGATCCTCCCAAATAAAGCTGGTCGTCTCGTCACCCATCCCACTAAAGCCAGAAAAATATTTGCCCATCCTCCCATTTTTGTGAGAATCTGCGTATTTTGTCTGTTTTTGGTCAAAGAATCAGAGGTCATTTATCTCCTTACCCCTATTAATTGCTGGAGACTCAAACTCAAAATTTCAAGCCGTTAGTTGTATGATATCGAGGTAATAAAGTTGACAAAAAATTAGTAAATAAACCGCAATTAGTACGCTAATACTTACGACAACTAAGCACGTAATTTGCTGTTTCAGAATGTTCGTGAAGTAAGTAGGAAAGATTATCCTACGCTTTCAAAGTAATTTTATTACTGCTAGGAAGATAATAGCCGGCTTTCTAAATGCATGCGTGGGTTTCAGGATCTTCTATTCCAGGAAAAACTATAGAACGATACTCATAGACTCCCGCAGGATTCCTTCCTAGATTTTTTTCTTCTACGACACTAGTTCGAAGACGCTGAAGAATAACTTTTTTTGCACATAACGTCATTTTTTGGCCGCGTTCTGAATTCTGCAATTTTTTTAACACGTACATGGTTGTGGATAGAAGGAGTTTAGGGAAGTTGGACTCCTAGAATTTGGATAAATCCACGGAATATCCGGTAAACCACCAGAACTTGATTTTTGGCCATTTTTTACGATATTGTCCCTTCGAAGCCCCAGAATTTGTTGGATGTTCGTGCATGGTGGTTCCGTGCGTGGGCAGCAGCTAAATTCTGGGGGTGGCGTGGGGTGGTATTGGTTTAGTATGTCTCTACCTTTCCAAAAATGCATCCACCCAGGTCTAGCATGCTCCACCTCACCTAAAATTACTTTTTTTATGGATATTGCTTCTTGCATAACTGTTTTGTAAAACATACCTGTACGGGTTCAACCATAGTTCGCATAAGTGGTACCTAATTTACATAACCTAAAACCATACAGTTATGTTTTATAAAACTGCAGATCCGAACACAAAAAATCCGAACACAAAAAAAGTAATATCAGTACCTATTAAGCTGCTGCTCAATGGTAGTTTGAATCTCAAACCATTGGCAGCCTGTGCAACGGTTTTTTTGTGGCTGTAAACAAACAAATTCAAATTGAATGCGAGGCACGTCGCTTACTTTGCTCCCAGGGCATTTAGCACTATATTGGTACAAGAAGCAGCAAATCCAGACGCCTTTCAATGACATCATCACCGAAATAGCAAGGCAGTTTCCCCTTATTTAGTTCTTCTTTCTTGAACTTATCTCGCAATAATTGACGATATAATTTTTTTCAGTGATAAAAACAAAAAACAGAAAAAACAGAAAAAACAAAAAATAAACAAAAAAACACAAAAAGAAAACAACAAAAACAAAGAAAAATTTATCGAGATAAGGACAAACCAAGGAAGCCGGATGTCTATCCATCCATAAAAAAATTAATTAAGGTGAGGTGGAGACATGCTACACCTAGGTGGATGCATTTTTGGAAAGGTGGAGACATACTACACCAATACCGGGTGGTTCCATATGGGGCAATTTTGCCTAAAATTGCACAAAAATTCAATACTGCAGTGCTATCGATTTTGGAGGTGGTCCGTCGTATTCCTGGGGGGGGGGTTAAATCACCCAGACCCTCCCCCGCTGTGCTTGTCTCCCTTACTTTTCAGTCTTTGCCAGATCTGTTATGTGCTATAAGCGGACGAACAAATGCATATCTCCCGCTAATATGTCGACTGCTATGACAAAATGTACATTAGAGGGCGATCGACGAGTCCCATTGCAGTGTCGTTTGAAACCCAGAAAGTTCAGATCTAAACTTTATAAAGTTAAACGACCGCCCGCTAACTTTTGCACTAACCCGACCGTAAGACCGATTGTTCGGTGAGTAACCAAATTATTGTGAATTCATAATCACCAGTTTTGATTTTAAATAGATTTTGTTTCATAATTTTTGATTTTTTCAAAATTTGTATCGTATCTTTTGCCGTTTTCAAAATTTGTTAATGCACTACTAATTTTGTTTCATAATCGTTATTTTTCAATTTTCGTATTTTAAGCTAATTCATCAATGCAGGATTGATTTTCCTTCATAATTTTTATTCTTGAAACGTCGTATTTTTTGCCGTTTTCATAATTCGTTAATGCAGGATTGCGGCCATAGGTGGGCAGCACCGAAATTCTGGAGGGGGAGTGAAAAAATTTTCAAAGATCAAAAAATAATCTTAAAAGTGGTCGTATGGCGAGAAAACACATTTTTCGACGTTTCTCATCCAGCACTATCCAATGGCATCAAAAAATCGCTAGAAAAGCAAAAAAAATTTCAAAATTTGAATTCTGGGGGGGGTATTTTGATTTCTGGGGGGGTATTTCAACTTCTGGGGGGTGCATACCCCCCAAACCCGCCACGCCCATGTGTGATTGCGGCCATACATGGACAGCGCCAAAATGCTGTCCAATATGGGCGTGGAGGTGGTATCTGGACCACGCATGGGCGCGGGGTCTGGACGCCCAGAATCTGGTAGGCCCCCAAAATTGATAGTCCCCAGAATTGCATTTATGGTGCTATTTTTTGGGGTCCGGCCTTCGTCAGAGCCCCTAAAATTTAGCTACTGGCCCGGTATGAAGAGAAGAATGAAGCTGAAAGACCCTCTAAAATCTATAAATCCCCGTAATTGAATTTCAAAGACTGTCTTAGGTGATTCTGCTTCATCAGATCCCTCCCCAAAATTCGATGTGGCCCATGTATGGTCCCGTCCGTGTTAGGCTTATATTACGCTAAAAACGTTTTCTGATTATTAAGTTGCCCGGCTTTGGATCAGTTTTGTACGACAGACCATTTTGCTGTCTCATATTTTTCCCAGTGCTTCACATTGATATCACTGTTTCTGATAAGCACTGCCATCACCCCAACGATACTGTGGTTTTTGGTGGTCGCGATGAAGCAGTTTGTCAACGCGTTTCAGGGACGAAAAGTTTTATTAGTCATTGTCAACGAGGAGGCGACGATCGAACGAATTAATGCCAGACTACGTCTACTCTAGACAATAAGATATTTCATTTCAGATTATTCAAACGTTTACTGCGTTGATTTTTGCCAAAAAAACGAGAAAAAGAACGGAAAACTGTCGACGTGACGTTTTGTTCGCCTGAAAATTCGATCGACGGCGAAATTCGCGCTTGCGCTATTTTTCGTCAATTTTACGCGATTTTTCTCGCTTCATTGCTGATTTCTCGATTTCGTTCTCCGATTCTCGCTGATTTCCGTTTACCAAAAAATTTGGATCTAGTATACAATTTACCCCCAGCGTTTTTAGCCGATCCATATATGCTACGGTAACCAAACTTTATGAGGAGATAGCTATAAGCCTATTGTACTAATCTGGCAAAATTGATTAACTTACGGTGTAAACTTACTGCTTTACACTCACAGTTTACAACGTACTAACGGCATCTGAAATTGTAAACGATTCGGTGGGTTTCGAACAAAGCAGTTTCTTGTAACTCAATCAACATCCTACATTTAAAAAAAGTAAGTTCAAAAAAGTAAGTTTAAAATAAGTTAAAAAAAGTAAAGTCAGTTTTTTTAAATTTTCTCTTTAAAGCAGTAAGTTTACACCGTAAGTTAATCAATTTTGCCAGAACAGTATAATAGGCTTATAGCTATCTCCCTGTAAAGTTTGGTTACTGTAGCTTATATATGGATCGGCAAAAAAACGCTGGGGGGTAAATTGTATACTAGACCCAAAAAATTAATAAATTTCAGGAATAATGAAAATTTCAATTGTTCCACATTTTTTCCCGTCGTTGCTAACAAATTCTAACTTTAAAATGGAGATTTACTTAAAAAATATGCCCCGTAGTTACGCCGTAATTTCCGCTAAAATGAATAAAGAATCTAGTAGTATTGTTGCATTAAATAGATGAAAGAGTCATCGTTTCGAATGTCTATGGAAAATTTAAATATTGTTCAAACCCTAGAGTCTCGGCATCGTATCGAATTTCTGAGCATGTAGATACCCTTTTTAGACAATATCTTCGGTTTAAAAAAATATTAGCGCATTTTTCAAGCTCCTGACTATGTAACGCTTCCAGTAGGTGCAGAAGACTGCAAAATATCGTTAAAAGAGTGGGCAAATTAATAATAAAACCTAATTTAGCATTAAAAACTAATTAAAGCAGTGCGTTAAAAAATCATCGTATGTCGAATGAATCGCTGGCAGCTGGCCAAAATATTTAAACGATTTAAATAACATTCATTACAAGCAACGAGTTTCAAAATTATGTTCTCATTTTATCCAAAGCTATTATGTATTGAGCCTTGGCCATCCATTATTATGAAAAAGGCTCTTTTACTGATTTGATGAAACGAAATAAAACGAAAAAATAGCACGATTTATAATTTTAAGAAAAGATAATACTCGATTTTAGCAAAAAATTGTTGCATCGATTTTTTTACGCCACATTCGCTCAATTATCAATTTAAAGGTATACATTTGAGAAGAACTTGCAAATTATTGTGAATGGTGGCGATACCATGTCTATTTTTTTTGCATTTTAAGCTTTATAGAGTCGAAATTTCGAGCAACCATCTATGCCAAGTAAATAATGGGGTGTTTTATAAATCTTAAGTCAAAAGGATATTTACTATGCAATGTCAATTGAGGTAAAAAAAACTTATTCCCATTCGGTCGGCTATGCCTGACTATGGCTAATTGCTAACTGCTTTCAACAGAAACTTGCACAATCACTTGAGCCAACTACATGTTAAAGAAAATTCTCTGCGTGACATTTGTAAACGATTGTACAATTTTGTCGTGTATTTACTACAAATATTGATACATATTACGATTGTAACGCATAATTGATAAATTCGCTGTTCCGTTCGATGCTTTATTTATTAACTCTTTACAATAAGTTCGATTTTTATAATACACCTTCAACATTTGTTCTTTTGCATTACACGTTGGATTTTTTTAATTATCTATCGTTGTCTAAATTATACGTCATGATAACACGTAATCGTGGGGTGGGAGGTATGCAACCCCAGAAGGCCGAATACCCCTCCCCCTTAAACCAAAATAACCCAGAATTCAATGTTCGAATTTTTTGTTTTTTTCGCAATTTTTGATGCCAATGGATTGTGCACGATGAGAAACGTTGAAAATTTGTGTTCTTTCGCCATACCACTATTTTTAAAACCATTTTTTGACCTTTGGAAAACATCTCCCCCCAAAAAAATTTTATGCTGCCCACCTAGTCATGATTCTGAATTTAAAATCTGAGGCAAATGAAGTTCAAAATGATTATTCTCACAATAGACTCCTGTGATTTATTTAATCACTGAATATTATGTTTCAAATCAGTTATATTCTTAATTCACTTTTTCAGTTTCTCATCAGTTTTTTACGAGTGAGATTAAAAAGATGATTTACATAAAAAGAAAAGGTAGAATTAAAATATTCGAATTTCCTGGAATTTTATATTTTCTGAGTACTAATTTCAGAACTCCATTGACGAGTGTCATTAATAGTTTGATTAAAATCTCATATTTATTCATCCTTTAATTCATATTCCTGCTTGCAATCTTTCTTAATATTCTTTATCGCATTATTTTCTAAAATTTTTCAATAATTTTCATTTTATATATTTTATTTCCATTTTTAATGTTCATATTTTTCATTTCATTTTCCATTAATTTCCGTAATAAGATTAAGATATGTACAAATATGATTTTCAATACATATTTTTAATGTTACAGATTTCTTATGATTATATTTTTTATTCATTTTCTGTATTATTTTTTATTTTTTAAATTTATAATAGACCGTCTTAGGAGACATATGTCAATCAGGCCAATGCTTTGGCGCAGTCTTTGGTGCCTCATTACTAATTTTGTTTTTACCGCATCTATACGCTGCGTCGAACGGGAATTCGTGTGCTTTCGTTGCCTGAGCTGGCCTCTTCGGCATCCGATTTCGTGGTTGACAGCAAAACACCTTTGCAGTCTTCTTCATCTCTCTATATCGACCGATCAAATGTTCTTAAGTAATACAGATGTGGTACGTATATTTAACGTTTTAATCGCAAACATACATGTAAAAAGGGAATGGGGAAACCCCCCACCCAAAGCTGGTTGTCCCCCATCCCCCGGAGCTCGGAATAAGGTTTAGCTCCCCCTATTTTTTGAAAAAATTGAATTTTTTTGGCAGTTTTTGGCCAAAAATTGGAAGTCATTTATCCACCCCCCTAAAAACGGCCAGGACCCCCATTAAAATTTTGAACCGTTGCATTAATGATCACACATGATGTGTTAGGCATAGCTGACTGAAAATTATCTCATGAAGAAATATGGAAGTTGAAAAAATGTGTAATAGTAAATCAAAATACATATTTCGAAAAATCTAAGTTTTTGCTTAAGATTCATACAAAATTACTTATTCTTTATTTTAAAACCCTTCAAAAGTCTAGCCGTATTTTATGGCTCGATTTAAAAAGGAACATTGCTTAGAGCTATTTAGTGATAAAAAATACATAAAAATGTAAATACATGAAAAAAATAAAATCATTAAAAAATCATCAACAATCGTCACCTGCAAATTGTCCTTAGTTGCATTTATCAGAATAATCCAACAAATTTCATCATACACTTTTTGTCTATATCTTCCAAAAGTTAAAATTGTTCTTAACTTTACAATAGATCTTTTCAACTAAAACCTCTTAATAGATGCATAGATAAAATCGGGCTTTTTTTCTAGTTGTTTTCCCAGAATTAGAAAGATCGGCTTTCCCTGCGGTCCACTAGCCCAGCTGTATTCAAAACTTTGCGATCTTACAGGGTTAGCTTGTCATATTGTAAAGCTTTAATAATTTAAATTATAGTAAGATTAATTTTAGTACTAATCTCCTGAATGACCCTTAAAACTCCTTTTTCGAGATCTTTTCTAGAGAATTTTTAATGCCACGCAGAGCTTCATGAGAAACATCGAAAAATGGTGTTTTTTTCGCTGCTATCATCAATGTTTTACGTTGTTATCATCTCAACATAGGTGCATAGCATGGCCGGTTGGGGTTTAAAAATCCTCAAAGAAAAGTTTTTATCCCCATCCCAGAAGTTTCTTCCCTCGCCCCAGAATTAGCGGTTTTCCAAAAAACTTATTGAAAAATCGCTGTGTTAAACGTCTGTTTGCTCAAAAGTGTCAAAGCTTCATTTTTTTACTTCATTTTCTTCAATTTATTCTATTTTTTTCGGATCTAGTATACAATTTACCCCCAACGTTTTTTAGCCGATCCATGTAAGCTATCAGTAACCAAACTTTACAAGGAGATAGCTATAAGCCTATTGTACTAATCTGGCAAAATTGATTAGCTTATGTGTAAACTTACTGCTTTAAACTCACAGTTTACTACGTACTAACGACATCTGAAAAATTGTAAACGATTCGGTAGGTTTCAAACAAAGCAGTTCTTGTAACTCGATCAACATCCTACATTAAAAAAGTAAGTGTAAAAAAAGTAAGTTTAAAGTAAGTTTAAAGTAAAGTAAAGTAAGTTTTTTCAATAAATTTTTTGTAAGCAGTAAGTTTACACCGTAAGTTATCAATTTAGCCAGATTAATACAATAGGCTTATAGCTATCTCCTTGTAAAGTTTGGTTACTATAGCTTATATGGATCGACTAAAAAGCGCTGGAGGGTAAATTGTATACTAGATCAATTTTTTTGATTTCTTTGAATGTTTTGTATGCTCTAGAAAAATAGTTCACTGCCAGGACGTCGAAAAATGATGTTCTTAACACGTATCCGCCATTTTTGAGCCCTAACAGGGTCTTTAAAATTTCCACCCCCCTCCCAAGAATTTCCATGCTGTGCATGTCTGTTCGCCTCATTTTTCAAAACGTCGTCATGCCGCTTTCCAGTCACATTATCAGTGATTTTGGACTGTAAAAAGATGGTGCTTTTTATCTTTCTTTATTGATATTACAACGTTTTCCCAAGAAAATGAGCTTAAAATTAGATAATAATGGCAGCGGAAAATTGCGATTTTTTATTTTTTTAAAATTATTTCTCGAAATGCCCTTTTTTACTTTATGCGACTAAAAGTTTGGAACATTAATTAAAGCAAGCCGAATGCAAATACGAATCAAAGGGCGTTTCGACGCCGGATGAATCATTGAATCGCTTTTGGGTTGGTTTCATATTTTTAAATTCGTCCCAAAGCTGGGTCGAGGCCACTGAAACGCCAAGTAAAAGCAATGACACCGAAATCCGCTTTATTAACATTCAAGCCACATCCAAATTCTTTTCGCTTATCCGCATGCGAGATATGTGAATACTAAGGAAAGCTGCAGTATTTTCGATGCTCCTACCAATTCGTTGTACAGAGCTCCGTGCGACGACGAGAACTACACCAGAATAAGGTGAAAATTCTTATTACGAAAATTGGGAAAATTAATGAATTGTTCATTCTGATTATCAATATTATTATTATTATTATTATTATTATTATTATTATTATTATTATTATTATTATTATTATTATTATTATTATTATTATTATTATTATTATTATTGTTGTTGTTGTTGTTGTTGTTGTTATTATTATTATTATTATTATTATTATTATTATTATTATTACTTTCGTTATTATTATTCTTAATATTATGTATTCTTGTGGTTTTCACCCTCATATGGACTGCCTGACCCCGCACAAAATGCTGCCGACTCTTAGGGCCGTGTGCAAAAAGGCCGATTAGCGCTAATCGGAGATTAAATTGCAACTATAATCTCCGATTAAATTTATCGGTATGCAAAAAGGCCTATTAGTGGTAATCGACGATTTGATTAATCCAGGCCCGGTCTTAGGCATGTGCGGAGTGTGCGGCCGCCCCAGGGCCCCAAAGGGGCCCCCAGGGGCCCCGCCACATGCACTATACAAATGCTTCCAATAAGTACCAAAAAGGTACCTCGCACAGGGCCCCCAAAAAGGTACCTCGCACAGGGCCCCCAAATGCCTAAGACCGGGCCTGGGTTAATCGTAGATTCTAATCCTACCCCTTCCCAGGTTTAAACGCCGATTAGTGTGAGTTTCTTTCGTTTTGTAAGCCACTTGGTTTCTGTTTTCTTTGATTATGGACGTTTTTTACTTTCTTGACGATTTGGACGAAAATTATGACGAAAATTTGGAAAACGTGATTCCAAGGAGGGTATTTTTGGAACGAGCGAATCCGCTAGAAAGTTACGCTGATGATACATTTTGGTCGCAATACAAGTTGAACAAAAACAGCGCTAGGGAATTGATCAATTTACTTGAAAAGTTTGCTGCGGTCTTTCACGTTAGGATTCGCTTTGAAAGCTTCTTCAATAGCACCTCATGCACACCTGGGCGTGGAGAGGGGTTTGGGGGGTATGCACCTTCCTAGAAACCAAAATACCCCCGGCCCCCAGAAATCAAAATACCTACCCCCAGAATTCAATTGTTGAAAATATTTTTCGTTTTTTCGCAATTTTTTGATGCCAATGGATAGTGCTTGATGAGAAACGTCGAAAAATGGTGTTTTTTACGCCATACCACCATTTTTAAGGCCATTTTTTGACCTTTAAAAAACCTTGCAGCCCCCAGAATTTTCTTGCTGCCCACGTATGACCCCATGCCTTGCTTTTAGCAGTCGCCGTTTTTTGAATCCGTTTTTTATTTACGATAATTTCAGCTTTCTCGGAAGCGCATTCAAAGAGAAATTCGATTCCTTCATTGTCAAAATTTTGCATTCTTTCGCGAAGTTTATTACTGATGTCCATTTTTCGCACTTTTAATAAATGCGATCAAATATGACATAAAATTTCAAAACCACAGCTTCCACCCAACCTGTTTTTACTCTATGTACTCTTATCAATCCTGTCTAGGCATGCCAAAAACAACCGAATCAAACAGAAAAATCACTGACCTGCATAGGTACTCGTTTTTCTACCTACTGGACTTGTCAGTACCCGAAATTCCAATCAAAATTGCTGTTAATGGGCGATTAATCGACGATTAGAAATTTAATCTACGATTAGTCAATCGGCCTTTAATCGGCGTTTTTGCATACGGATTTTAATCGGTCGTTAATCTCCGATTGATTAATCTACGATTAGCCTTAATCGCCGATTAAAATTGCCGGCCTTTCTGCACACGGGCCTTAGAGTCGGCATTAGCACTATGGACTTTATAAAGCTATTTAGAGATGTCTATTTTGCGTTCGGAAACATGATGCTAAAGCGAGCGGTGCGCAAATTGCAATTTTCAACCAATTTTTGAAAATTTCATTGAACCTTCTTCTCAAAAGTGCATTGTATTCATATTTATCAGAAACAGTCGTCAGGAATAGCGAGTTTTAATGCTATCTTAGCATTTATTTCAGTTTTTGAGATCATATAGCAGCCAAAAAAAGTTCAACTTTTGACCGCACCTAGACTGACTGACCAACCCAACCCTCCTCAGACAAGTTAACTTGTTTGTTCAGAGCTCGCCGAAAACTTTACATCTGAGTGAACTAATCCCCAAACGTTCAAAAGCATATATGTTCGAACCATACATCGTAACAGGTCGATGAGTTGTTCGTCCCCATGACATGATACTTGGTGGGTGTTCACCCCCGCAGAACCTCACTTTCCACAAAAATTTTTCACCCAATTCCTCAGACGAGTGGCTGATTTTTCAAAAGTTTCCAAACCTAACGCTGAAAATTGACTAGAAAAAGTGTCTTTCAAATTACGGGGTTCATATTGGACTATCTATTCTGAAATCTCAAATCGCCAAATTATCGACGCTTCGCGGGATATATGATCATGTTTCAAGGCCGATATAATTGAAAGTCAACCTTTATTCAAAAGACTTGAATTTTCGAAACTTTGTAATCATGAGTTTCAATGCTATCTAGCATTTAGGATAGAGTATCGTCAGAAACGCCAAAAAACGCATGCTTTTTAACGCGCTAGCCGACGCCCACCCTTCCTCGGCGCCCAACAACAACTGGCCACGTTTATGTTTGTCACCACCCCAAACCTCCTCAGAATTCCCTACAAACTGTGCATGTGTTGGTCGTCCCCCAACCCCCTCAAAGTCACATAATTTTTGTTCCTTCCCCCGATTTTCGTGAAAAAAATTAGATTTTTGCCGATTTTAAGGGTCTTGGCCATTTTTTTATCAAAAATTGGAGGTCATTCACTCCCTCCTCCTCTTCCCCATCCCAAACGGCCGGTGACGCCTCAACCCAAATTTCGAGCCGTTACATGAATGGCTCATGTTGCATGTTTATGATAGGCTGTCCCACTTTTCTTGAAAGTAGAGCATTATTAAGGTCAGTAATGTGCTATAAGCGTATCAAAAAATGCGTTTCGCCCGCTAATCTGACGACAGTTATGACAAATTGTGCGTTACTACGTGATCGAAGGCTTCCTTTACACTGTCGTTTAAAACCTGAAATGTTTACACTGAACCCTGATAAACGGAAACGACCGCCCGCTTGTTTTAATCCGTTCAGAAAGCCAGTTGTTCGGTACGTAATAAAACTGATGGAAGTCATAGTCGGTATCAGTGTAGCTCATCTCCACCTTGGTACTTGTGAATTTTATGGCAGATTTTCAAGTTTTTTAACGTTAGCTTTGTATTCGATTGTGGAGACAAACAGGCTGAACTATCAGGGATCGAACCTGAGACCACTGACACTAAAGGTGGGCACGCCATCCAATCGGCCACCGAAACTTAATTACCGTATTTGATACGCCGATGTCGAATGTGATAGTCATTTTTAACAAATACGCGTATTTCTAATTATATATGCAAACTTATGCAAATTTTATTCTAATTTGAATTGTGCATGACCAGTTGTGGCCTGATTTAACTAGCTGATTACGAATATAATACACAGTTTTAATAGAAAGGTGGGTAAGTAGTTTTGAAAAATGATGCTTGCTAAGTTGAGAGTTTTTGATAAACAAGAGAAACTTAAAGCTTTAAACATACCATTAAATTATGAAGAGAATTATAACAAGATTTTAAACTATTAGGAAATTAAAGAATTGAAAACTGAGAAAATAATAAAATAAAAACAAAATTTTTATTTTATTATTTCAAATTTTTTGCAAATTTTTTCGTTTTTTTCGCAATTTTTTGATGCTAATGGGTAGTGCTGATGAGAAACGTCGAAAACTGGTGTTTTTATCACCATACCACCATTTTTAAAGCCATTTTTCGACCTTCAAGAAATCTTGCAGCCCCCCCCAATGCTCTACGTATGTCTGGCACCAATCTGAAGTCTAAACTAGTGATAAGTAAGGGGTTACCCGCAAAAAAATCAAATGAGTCAGAAGTTTAGAATATGGTATGTCAGCAGTTTAGTCCGTTGTGCATAAATTTGCACAAAATATGCGCGTTTTTGTTAAAAATGATAATCTTTTTTGTCATCAGCGCATCAAATATGACTATAATCGATGACTTTTGCAGAACAAACTTCAAGGATACGTCTTTACCGGAGGTGGAGATAGGCCAAACTAATACGCCATAGTCCACCTTGACAATATGCTGAAGTTGGACTAGATTTTGTTTTATTTTTCTATTGTTTTAAATCTATTTTCATATTTTAAATCTTGGTCATTGACACACAGCTTATCTCACTGTTTGAATTCCGTGTCGTCTGAAAACAATTGTAAATGCATTCTGACCACGCATGGGCGTAAGGGAGGAGGCTAAGGGATCTGGAAGCCCTCCCTCCTTAAGGACCCCTCCAGAATTTGATTGCTACCATTGTATGATTTTGGATCGTTTATATGGAAGAAATTTGTTCTACGTTGTTATCCTTCAAATTAATTCCAGATGACATCATAGTATTAATTAAAATAATAATTAATAATAATAATTTGTAATTAATAAGCATCCTAATTGACGTCTAACACTTTTGGACTGCATACAGCTCTGAGGTTTTCGTATCATACCAGAGAGAATTTTTGAGATAAATGGTTCCAGAATCGGTTCAAGGATAAGATATCGGAAAAAATAGGTTAATTACCGTTTTTAGCGCTTATTTATATCACTTTCGAAGAAAAATGTGATATTCGTCCGTTTCTAGCCTCAATTTTTCTCCATTTTTCCCAAAAAAATGGGCTTTTGTCCATCTTGCGATTATGCATCCAAATCCTTTGCGCAGGTGTCTGTTCCGCCCGCAGGCCTTCCCCCAAATTTGATTTTGAAGAAAAAGTTTGTTTGTTCGGACCTCTGTTCCCATTTGATGGGGCGGCTTTGAATAAGGAGGAGGGCGGCGGCCGTCTGCCTGCTTGCCTCATGGAGTCAAGGAACGGATATGGAATTTGTGATGAATTTTGACCGCCGGTGACTATAATTTCTCAAATTTGCACCGGATAATTTTCTTCCATGTTTACGCATAAATTTCAAAAATTTTCAGACGCTTCGCATCAAATACTGCAAATACAGGAAACTTGGCTGCAATTCAAGTCTCTAAACATAAATTCGAATTTTCAAAAATTAAATTAAAATTAAATTTGGATTGAAATTTAAATTTTCAAATTTTTGAGTAAATTTTAGCGATTTCCTGGCGCTTCGCGCCGGAGTTTCCGCTGAAGTCAATAGATAATTTATTTTTTTGCGCAAAAAAATTGTCGAAAATTATATAATTTTTCATGAAAATGTTGCGCCAAAAGTGATTTTAAATAAAAGTAGACAAGGTGAGAGAAAAAACGCAATTGCTGGTAAAGAGCAAAATTTTTGGACTTGTTTTTGAACTTTTTTGGGAAACAATGGGATTTCACCATCCCCCCCCTTACTGAAATCGTAGATCCGCGACTAGATATATGTGTAATTCTTTATTTTTTATTTTATTTATATCTTATATATTTTCCAATATCGTAGTTCTCGAGGAAAAGCGTCGCGACATGGAATTTTTGTGCCCTGCCGCCAATTTCCTGGCTTTCGACCTTTGAAATTCTCCTGACTTTCAGTCTCCCAGAATTTGGTCCCTAGCACGCAATTTAGGGTTTTGCAAATCAAGTACTGTTAGCTTTGAAACCAATTTTTGAGCTGACCTGTGGAATAAAGGTGGAAAATTCCATCTTTAAACAGTAAAAATATCAAATATTTTTAGCGCTTGGCGCCGTATTGATAAATTTTTGAATTTTTCATCGCCGAAAATCCATAAGTTGGCTAAATTTTGCTAATACGGGCCAACAACTCCGTTTACCGCACAGAACGCGCTACTGTACCATTTTAAATGTACCTTAAAATTTACGTTTACTGAATTTTCATTCACTTTTAAAGACTATGTTTGTAAATTTGCTAAGAGGCCCAGTGCAAAAAAGCAAAGACAACAATTTACTATATAACCATACGTCTAACGGCTCGAAATATGAGTCGGGGGTCCCCGGTCATTTTTAGGAGGGGTAGGAGATGCAGATTCTTCCCAATATTCGGGATGTCAATTTTATCTAGCCTTTTATTTTTTCAAATTTGATTTTATGTT
Organism: Mermis nigrescens; assembly: GCA_036768485.1. Taxonomy (NCBI): domain Eukaryota; kingdom Metazoa; phylum Nematoda; class Enoplea; order Mermithida; family Mermithidae; genus Mermis; species Mermis nigrescens. The sequence goes on along the minus strand of JAVLUZ010000151.1, from coordinate 2,129,574 downwards.
GACCTTTTTCTTAATTTTATTTTATCCTTATCACCTCTACCTTGCCCATGTATGGACCCTACCAAGTGTGGACCTATTGGAGGAGGGCGGCCATCCCCTGTCTTTAGCGAATATTTGGGCGCAATACAGAATGATTGTATTTCTTCGATGATCTTAGCCTTTTTTATCACGATTTCTCAAAATTTATTATTATTTTTTTATCATGGTTTTTGTTTTTATTATTTTTTATTATTTTGTTTTATTTTTTTATCATTTTTAACGGTTTTATTACCGACACCGATTGACTTTCTTGGAGGCCTAAATATCTTAATTTTATGACGAAAGATTTGTTTATGTATAGAATAAGGATTTTTTTAGTTTTTGAAGTGATGTTCGAGTATCTTTTCGGTGCATTGCGTCGATTTCGGCACTAATTTTGCAGGTTTTCAGCACAAAACTTTCGGGAATTTCTAACTTTTTTCAAATCACAAATACTTCTGTCTATCAAAGACGGCAAAAAAGCCGATACCTTAAGCGTAACGGACGGATCTTTTAGGAATATTTTTTGACATTCTTATGAAAATTAGAGGTTCCGCCCATAGGCGGGCAGCACCAAAATTCTGAGGGGGTACAAGATTCTTCAAAGGTCAAAAAATGGTCTTAAAAATAGTGGTATGCCGCAAAAACACCATTTTTCAACGTTTCTCATCGAACACTGTCCATTGGCATCAAAAAAATTGCGAAAAAAATTTCAAAATTTGAATTCTGGGGAGTATTCGGCCTTCTGGGGGTGTATACTCCCCAACCCCACCCCCTTCCCCCTCACGCCCACGTATGGTTCCGCGTTCCCCCCTTCTGTCAGAAAATCCTGGATTCACCAAAGCTGATTTTTAAGTTGCCCGTCGTTGGATCGATTTTGTCCCAAAGGCAGTTTTTTGACTTTATACTTCATTAAATGCATGACATTGGCTTTGATCTTTTTGCTGTGCACTTCCTTCACGATTCTGGTATTACGGCTTTTGATGATCGGAATTAGAATTTGCGGCACTACTTCAAAGGGACGAAAAGTTCTATTAACCTTTGTCGACGATCCGACGACGATCGGGAGAATTTGGGTCAAACTGACAAAGGCCTAAACGAGAAAAAATTAATTCGTTCATTTTTAAACATTTACTGGGCCAATTCTTGGCCGAAAAAAACGAAACCCGTCGAAGTGACGTCTCGATCCGCCCAACGAATTTTATTGACGCGAAAAATCGCGTTTACACCATTTTGTCAACCCTATGCTAATTTTTCCCGCTTCGTGGCTAATTTTACAAATTCGTTCGCTTTTCCGCTCTAATTTTTGTTTACACGATCGGAACCACCCTGCCTGAGAAACAAACGCTGTCTAGATCTTCTGTAATTTTTTACCAATTGTTAAAGCTATTGCTTTTACATTTTAAGAAGGTGATATCCGATAAAATACTCTAAATTTGATAAAATAGACCGAATGACGGTTTGAAACAAAAATAGCAGGAATTATCATTTGAAAAATAAGAAAAATAAAGCATTTGCTTTTAAAAAATTGCATCCATTTTTAATCATAAAATTCTTGTGTCAATTCTATGCGCAGTACATGCTCAATTATTAGTTTAGGACACATTTTACGCAAAAACTTATTATTTACATTGTTGCGATCGCACATAGACAAGGCTTTGGCTGCTCCCCAGAAGAATCTAAAATCCCCCCAGGATCCGGTAGGCAATAAGAATTAAATTTTTTTGACCATTTATTCCACATCAGACCCTTTTGCACACATATAAGATTGTGATTGCTAGCAATATTTACTTCTAGCTACTGTTGTTGCATATTTCGTTCACAGCCTTTCCACTCAATGTTCCGGAATTAAGCTTTATTGGAGCATCGTTTGAGCATTTTAATATGCATTTGTCATTTCGATTTAAAAAATATTGCAGATGAAACGATTAATGGCAGAAAAACTGCGATAAATGTCAAGATTATTGGAGATTTCGCCAAAGATTTATGTTTTAGAAATTTGGAAAAGACTGTTTCATAAGCTAACGTACCTCGATAAAACCAAACGAATGAGCATTTTGATAGATTCCACTTCAAAGGGCTCGAAAAGTCTCAATTTTGACGATTTTTGAGGATTGCAATTGTTAGTTGAAAGCACCGTTTTTTGTATTCGGCAAAGATTTTTCCCGATGTACAAAGACTTTTCGGGACCGTCTTTGTACATGTAAAAGATTTTTGGAAGACAAAAATTGCAAAAAAGGTGTAAATTCGCGGAAATTTTCGGCGAAATGAGTATTATTTGTCCTATATATCTTCAAAATGGCAGAATTTGCATTTAGAATGGAAAAACGTCAAATTTTTCGACCGCTTCGCGCCGTTTTGAGATAATTTTTAGTAGTTTTTGGCGTCAGAAACCCAGAAATCAGCTAAAATACACTACCAAAGATCGGAAACCCTGTTTTACCACACTAAAATCGCTACTGTACTATATTAGTGTACACAAAAATTTGCATGTACAAATGTACAAAGACTTTTGGGGACCATCTTCGTATTATGTACAAACGGACCTTGTACAAAAAAAACGCTGGTTTAAAGTCAAATTTTCTAACGACCGTCTGTACTTAGTAGATAAAACAGTGAAATAAATCCCTTTAAAATGTTTAAACATAATGCCATTTAGGGTCCAAATTAAAAAGATAAAAAAATTCACATATCCAATTTGAAATTTTTAACGTTCAAATCACTTCACACGTTCATACTATCGCGTCCTTTCCGACATGATTCAATTAATAATTTGATTGAAAAATGATTAAAAAACTAAATGAGCTGATTTGATTGGCTGTGAATTTTATTATTATTTACTTCTTGATATTTTTATCAGAAAGTACAAAAATTATGTTTGTCAACTGCTGCGATAAATCACTGCGTCGTATGTAGATAATCGTAAAATTCTAATTTATTCTTATCCATTTATTGATGCTTAATATCAAAGTTGGTTGATTAATTTTCGATGTTCTATTCGATGCTCATTTTACTAATCGCAGTACAATTTGTTTGATTTTCGCAATAAAGTTAAGCTTCGCTAAACTTTGAACTCTTGCCTCCAGCGCATACATGTAACGGCTCGAAATTTAGGATGGGGCGGTCGCAGGCCACTTTTAGAGGGGGGGGGGTAAATTACCTTAACTTTGTTGGTCAAAAACGGCCAAAAAACAATTTTTTCCATAAAATGGGGCAAGCCAAAAATTTTCTGGCTTTAAGGAGGTGGCTGGGAGGACAATCAACTTAGGGTGGGGGATCACCCATCCCGCCTCCTGTTACACGTATAATCCAATGAATGTCTTTTTTAAATAATCTATGCGTTGCCTCTGACAGTCCTGAAGAAAAAATGAAAAGTCGAAAGCAATCGACGCACGAAAATATTGTATGTCGGACATTCAATCGCATTATAATCTCGAATTTTTTCTGAATCAATTTCAGTGGCTTATGTTAGCCCAGGAAAGGGAAATTGGCGTCATATAGTTTATCCGCGTGGGGGTCTAGCTGGGCTCTCACAAAATCTAAAACACCCGTCAGTCTTTCAAATCTCTTTACCCGAGAATCTTGCAGATTGCAAAATTGAATGTTAGGCATATTGCACCCCATTAAACTACAGAATTAAGTTGGCATCAAATTATTCGAGCTAGAACGCAGCTGAGCATTCTGAATATTTTTCTGAATTTCCTCAAAATTCCAATGAAAAATGAAAGTTTCATGGCAACTCTTTTCATGGCATATCTTTCGTGAAGTTGCTTTTTAACGGATTTTCCTTGTGGGCTTTCAGCGTTTTAAATTTTTAACATGAGGGGCAGCCATATTGGAAAAAAGTAATGTAATCTGTATCTGCATAAATATGTAGTTTATTTAATATTCTAAGGACATTTTGAAAAGAGCAGAAAAAGGGCTTTCGAATCATTACTCATTTATATGATTTGGACGAGTAGAAAAAAATTGAACGGCTGCCATTTGGATTACTGTATTAGAAAAATTGTATTCTCTATAAATTATTATATAGTTCTTAACCGTCCCCACACCATCGTACATATGGTGCATACACACCTGGGCGTGTGGGGAGGGGTTTGGGGGTATGCACCCCCCAGAAACCAAAATAACCCCGTAAATGCCCCCAGAATTCAATTTTTGAAATTTTTTTGTTTTTTTTCGCCATTTTTTGATGTTAATGGATAGTGCTCGATGAGAAACGTTGAAAAATAGTGTTTTTTCACCATATTACCATTTACGAAGCCATTTTTTGACCTTTGAAAAATATAGCACCACCCCCCCCCAGAATTTTGGTGCTGCCCACGTATGGGTGCATACTAACGGCTGGTGAACACACGTGGGGGGTGCGGTTTAGGTGCACGTCCCCCCTCCCGAGGAACCCAAATACCCCCTACCCCCTAGAAACCAAAATACCCTCCCACAGTTTAATTTTTACAATTTTTGTTTTTTTCGCAATTTTTTGATGCCAATGGATAGCGCTCGATGAGAAACGTTGAAAATGATGCTTATTTTCGCCATACACCTTAAGGCCATTTTTTGACCTTTGAAAAATCTTGCACCCCCCAGAATTTTGGTGCCGCCCACCTGGTGAACTAAAGTTAGATAGTTGAGTACGTATATTTTATGATGATCCTTGGCCATCGACTATCGTATATAACTTCTCAAAATTTTTCAGTGTTGCTGAATAAAACTATAGTCTGTTTCATTTACCTTTGCGGTATTCTTTCCAATTTCATTCGCATGAATCAGGCTACAAAAGTAGTTTAAACTTTTGATGCAGTAATGTGGTTAGGCAATGCATCTCAACGGAAATCGATATACTGTAAATATCATAACTTATCTGTTAGTTTAAACCACTTTTGTAGTCACTTTAAATTTTTTAATAATCCTAAAGTTAAATGAAACAGACTATAGTCACATACAGACACGCACGTAGAAGGGGAGGGGTCTGACACCAGAATGGAAAATCGTAAATTTTCTCCAAAAATCGTAAATTTTCCGAAAATGAGACAAAATAAAGGTAACGTTTCGTGCTGGATTTTTTGTTCTGTATAACTTGTGCCTTCAGCTCAACTTCGAGTGAAACATAGAAATTTCCTGGCGCTCTGTGCAAAATCATTCAACGTCTGTACCAGACATGTACGTAGGGGGTTGGGGTCCTGACACCCAGAATGGAAAGTTTTATGGGTAAAATGTGGCAAAATAGAGGCAAAAAACGGAAAAAATTGTAAATTGTATTCAAAAGTGTTTCAAATTGACCAGAAACTGTGTAATAATGCAGTTTTAATGCTATTTTAGCGCTTATACTGTGCGTATCTAGCTGAGAAAGGCGAAAAAATATATTATCGCCTGTGGTGATCTAAAAATTTTGGTCCCCTTTTTTGTTTTTTTCGCTTTCTTGGCGCCTGGACAACGTTTTAAGATTTCCGAAAAAGGATGTCTTACACTGCACTGCTTACCTAATGATCTCTTTACACTGCGTATGTAAAAACGCCGGAATGCTATCAAATACTTTTTTCGATTAACTATGCGTATAAACATTAAAAAATAGTACTGAACAAAAATACGAGCGATCGAAAGATGTGTACCGGTACGACGAACTGACGATATACAACCTAAATGTACGTGTGCAAAGTTACCGCAAGACAAAGTACATTGGTCGTCAATATTAATATAATACGATGAACGCGATACAACACACATGGGCTTGAGGGGGGGTCTGACTTGATCCCCCAGAATCTGAAAAACCCCTAAAAATCGATAGCCTACCAGAACTACATTTTTTGGCACTATTTTTAATTTTTTATTGAAACATTTTTTAAAATTTATTTTTGATTTCATAGACCCCACGATTTTGTTGCTGCCCATGCACGCATATGACTGAAAGAATTATCAATCGTCATCCGGACGATCGTCGTAACAACCGGCCAATATGCACATCCCGCGCGAAAAATGAACAGGAGAACAAAATAAGAAAACGCATGCGCAAAAATTAGCGAAAAACGTGCGCAAATGATAAATTAATTAATTTCTCAGAGAATCGCAAAATAATAATCGAACGCTCTTTCGATCAATAATCGATATAATAAGAATCTCTCAAAACGTTTAACGTCGAATATTGGCCGTTGGCTTAGCGTGTGTACTTACTGTAAGTCACTTTAAACAATAACACAGAAAGGCGGGGTGGCGCACGAGTCTAGTGTAAAGCGCGGGAAAATCGCACATACGACTGCATTCCTACATACAAAGGGGGGTTCGGGGGATCGCTCTATATTAAGTCAGTCGTCCCCATCTCCCGCAAAGCCAGAAAATTTTTGACCCATCCCGCCCCGGTTTTGGCAAAAACTTGCGCTTCCTATCATTATGCCATTTTTGCCATTTTGACTACAAATTAGAGGTCATTCTACCACCCCCCCTACAAAATAGCCAGGGATCCAACTTAAAGTTTTGAATCGTCGTTACACGTCTGACTGCATTAGGGGCAAGCTGTGAAAAATTTCGCTTTCGTTTTTATTATTTATATGCATTTCTCGATTTAAGCCGGATCACTTGTAGATATCGTTTTAATTTTTCGACGAAAAATAGAAAATTGTGTTACTCACACGTTTCTAGTCAATTTCAAGTAGTTTTGTGGAGAAAAATTTAATTTTCATGCATTTTTGAACATAATGTGATGACCCAACATAAAAGATGATAAGTGATTGCGCGGAATACATGCAACCGACCGAATAATTAGGTCGCTTGATTAAAAATATCTCACTAGGTAAGTATAATACCAAGAGTAACTGGATAACTTGCAGCATTGCCCCATTTTCTTGTCAAAAAACTGAAATTTGACTGAAAGTCAAGCACGGCAATTTAAATTCTTCGACTCGGGCTTTGGCAGCTATCTACGCGGCCGACTTTACATCCGGATCGGATGTTTAGAATCATTTTACTGATGAATCTTAAATTACACAGAACGTAAACAATAATTCAAAATTTCTCCAATTTATCCAGAATATTCCGGTTTTTACTGGGACAATTTTAATAATCAATGATTATTTAACGTAGACTCGTGCCGTTATTATGAAATCGAATTGCAATTATGGCAGGAAACAATGCATTGAATTGGGAAATACGTAAGCGTCGGACAGAGTAAGAGCGCATTTACGAAAAACTACAGGCGATATCGAACTCATCGATACGTCTCAAACATTAAATGAAAGAGCGGCTGACCAATAGAAAATAATTTAGCCGTAACACGTTTGAATGCGCGGCAAAGACGAAATGGAAAAAAATCATTTCGAGCGAAAAACGTTTGTTGTTGTTTTAAAAATGAATAAATTTAACAGCATAAAAATATTGTTATTCGACAAGTATTACCTAATGTATTTTACGTGATGTGAAAATGTAAAGTTTTACGTAATGTAAAAAAATTTTACGTGATGTAATGTAATTCAACAAGTATTACGTAATGTAATTCCTCGAGATACGTGAGAAAATTTTCGAAAAATTGTGTCGCCCCGGTTATAGAAATTAGTCCTTACTTAGTTCTGAATCAATCCTCGACCTTCCGCTCATTTACAACGAAAGTGCAAATTAAAGCGAGCTTTTAAATTCTTTATGAACTATGTAAATCCGTGAGATAATCGCAGAATGGCATTTTCTCAAAAAAGGAGCGTTTCACGCTTCGATACGCGAATTGATGTAAAGGTGTAAAGTAATTTAGTAAATGGTGTAAAGGCAGGTCGGAACTGATGAGTTGTTTACGTAGTTGTTTACACGCTCGAACACTTTTTATCAAAAAATTGAAAAAGAATAAAAATCTATTCGCCCATTTCGGACAATGTTTAACTGCACTAATTGCTAAGGGTGAGTGGAAAAGCTGGTGTAAAAGTGTAAAGTGAATAAGCGACTGGTGTAAAGGCAGCTTAAAGCCAACTAATGCGAACACTTAAAGGTGCTTGCACTTTAAAGCACTGTGTATCGAAAATAAAAACAATTAAAACGTATCTATTTTTTCGATATTGCTCAATTGTTAACATTAATACGGGTAAATTAACAGTAATTCAAAGTACTTTACACTTTTCGAAAAATCTCAATAATTATTAATACAGTGTGGGAAAAATGGCTAAAAAATTGCAATAGGCGGCCTAACAACGAACTAAAAGCCGGAAAAGCGTCGGCGAAAAATGCGTAATATTAGGCAAAATAATATGGCCATCGAGAACGATATTATTCCACCGTACCGGAATAATAATATACGTTCTAGCGCGTTAAAAATAACCGAAATTTGTACACGAAGCGGTCGCGAGCCGGGGAAAATGCACGAAAAAAACGGGAGAGGGCGAAATTTAATTTAAATTCCGGCAATTTTCGCCCAAAAAAATATAACAAAAAAAACTACGGATTTGGCTCCACCGAAAATGCTTTTGTTTACTCGTAAACAAACTGACGCGTCGAGAGAGGCGACGGACTCGGCGTCGCCAGGGCGCTGCACGATTCGAAAAAATCGCTCGTCAAACTGGGCAACGGTTTCGGGGCATTGCGAGCCGTTGGAGTGACCATCAGGCATCGATGCTGACCAATCGAATCCACCGGCGATAATTGTCGAGGCAAGATGCTCCTGGGCGGGTAATGCAACGGGAACTGAAGAGAGAAAAAGCATGAATAAATTTAAAAAACAAAAATATGCCAAGCGACCATATATGATCTTGCGGGGTGGGTTATGGGGGGTTTTCACCACACCTGGGTGTTGGGTGCGGGGGGAAGTTTGGGGTAATGCAGCCCCGAGAAAACACGATACCCCCAGAATTCAATTGTTGAAAACTTTTTTGTTTTTTCTCGCTATTTTCTGATGCCAATGGAAAGTGCTCGACGAGAAACAATGAAAGATGGTGTTTTTCGCCATACCACCATTTTTAAGGCCATTTTTTTATCTTTGAAAAATCTTGCACACCCCCAGGATTTTGGTGCCGCCAACCTATGGTTTTCACCCACCAGAAAGGTTCACGATACTCAGAACTCGCGATTTTCGAAAAGAATTCGAAAATGTACCGTTTTAAGCGTCTCTAACCCATCTGTTTGCTCAAAGGTTTCTAAGTTTCGGCACCTCGCGCTATTTACTCGATTTTTGACTGTTTCGTTCTAACGCGAGGCGGCCACCCCAGCCCCAGTTGTCAAAAAATAGACAGGCGCCAAACAGGCGCTCTAAAAACTTTTGTTTAAGTCAGATGAGAAGTTTATGTATAGATCAGGGATGATTTACTTCTTATAATGGCTTTTTATTTTCTTTGCGCAACTGCGTTAATTTTGCGCGTTTTTTTGTAAAAGATTTTCGAAGATTTTTCTTACTTTTTCCGAGTCACTGTCTATCAAAAGACGGCAAAACCGATACTTTAAGCATAATAGGTGGACTTTTGGACTATGTTCGACACAATAAGAAAATTTGGGGTTCCGGCCCTGTCAGAAAACCCCTGATCCGCCAGCCTCTGATTTCGATCAGCTTATGCAAATTAGTTACACATTTTTGAAATATGTCCTACGTTTCTGGTTTTTTATGATCGAAAGATAGAGCATCGTCAGAAACATTAAAAATGATGTTTACGACGCGTATCTACCGTTTTTTGAGGCCGAAAAAGGCAGTTTAGAAAACATTTTAGATTTCGCTAGCGCCTCCCCAGAAATTTCCATGCTGTGCATGCCTGGTCATATTGCGCAGCAAACACTAGCCATCAGGCGATCTTTCGCATTATCTTACCCCCCACGAAATTTATTACTTTATTTTTTCAACACTTCACTTTACACAACAATGTACAACGTAATTTATGGACAAGGCCAGACTGCAGCAATGTTTTTGTAGGTGTATATAAATATACAAATAGTGTAATCTGTGTGTCAATAAATTACATTAAGTGATAAAATGATAAATTTCTGCGGGGTAAGATAATGCAAAAGAGCCGATCAGGCCATATCGCAAACATCACGCCATACGACGTGACGTGTATAAGATTTTACAAAAAAAGTGTAAAAATAAACTATTGCTTGCCTGCTTTTTCGGGTTAACGATCACGTGACATTTCTTGCATTGCTGGCCAACGCCGGCGAATGATTTGTTCGATTTCCATTGACGTTTGCACTTGTGGCAAATGAACAAGCCGATGCATTGCTTGGTGCCCTGGTACGGCGTTTTGGTCACGGTTGGAGCCTAAAAGCTCGTCGTTATAAAATACGATAAAAAACAACAACAAAACTTAAAAATTAAAAAAATCAAAAAATTAAAAAAAACTAGTTTAAACTGGACGCAAAGCAGGTTTGTAGAAACTCAAAATTTTGGTTGGGTGTCATACATGATTTCAGGGGAGGGGTTACGGAAGGGGTTTTCGACCCCTCAGAAAAATTTCCGCATACCCCGCCAGGATAACCGACTTTTCGAGTATCCGATACTTTCCAAAAATTCGTAGAAAAAGTGCAGTTTTAAGCGATTTTAGCTGTATATAGCTCAAAAGTGTCAAATTTTCGGCGCTTCGTGCCATAAACCTACTCATATTTTGACTGTATTTTGTTCTATCTTTTTTAAAATTTTCATATGTTTTTGACGCGTATATACTTGTGCATAAAAAGTCACTTTAAGATTTCATCCTACCCCAGAATTCCCATGCTGTGCATGTCTGGTATGTGTGTCGTAAAATTTTAGGGAGCCGAGTAAATGACCTACAATTTCCTCCCAAAAACGCTAAAAACATCTAAAAATGGCTTAAAAGGCAAGTTTTTGCCAAAAATCAAAATTCCTGACATTGGGGAAATAGGAGGGGCAACCGACTCTGGGTGAGGAATCTCCCAGCACCATAAATGCACCAGCATGAGAATCCTGGAGGAAGGGGGATGTGAAATTATAAAGTGCCTATTTTGGGTCCAAAAATGGTAGGTACGCGTCAAAAAACTTCGTTTCCCAGCGTTTCTGACGATGCTCTATCTTTCTAGAGCATAAAAACAAAAAAATTTCGAAAAAAATTAAAAAAGTTGGAACAAATTGAACAAAATATAGTCAAAACATAAGTATAATGGCGCGAAGCGCCGAAAATTTGGCACTTTCGAGCAAATAGATAGCTAAAAGCATCTTTTCTACAAATTTTTAGAAAATTTTGGGAACTTTCAAAAAATCACCAATTCTGGTAAGGTAGTAAAAAAATTTTTGCGGGGATAAATTTTTCGGGGAGGGTGAAACGCCCTCCCCAAGATCATGTATGCCCAGCACCCTTTCATGTGTGACGGAAAGTTTGGTTTGAACTACGCGGGTCATTGTCACACTTGGGCGAGAGGTTATGGCTAGACCCATAGAATCCAAAAGACACTTTGGAGTCCAAAAGACTTGAAACAGTACTTTTAGCGTTTTTTGGTCATAGCTCGATGATAAACATCGAAGAAAGGCGTTTTTTCGCTCCTAACAAATTTTTTGGCATTTTTTGACATTTGCAAATTTTCCGACCCCAAACCGCAAAAAATTACGCATTGAACGGTGCCTCGTGTATGACAGAGCCGGCCATTGGGGAGTTGAAACGGGGAGGTTAAACGACCTGACCTACTTTCGAACCAAAACGCCGAAAAACTCTGAAAAGGGGTATAAAATAGCGAGTTTGCGCCCGAAATAGGAATGACAATTTCGACTTTTGAGGGGGAGAGCTAAGTAAGGGGCTGCCTAGTTAAGGCGGAGGAAGTTTCCGTCGCCAGTCACACGCGTTTCGATAGGCCTGTTGAGGCACAAAAATTTATAAAAATAAAAAAAATTAAATTTTCCGAAAATTAAAAAAATTTAAAAATTATAACAATTTCTCGATAATAATTAATTAAATAATAAGTCAATTTATTTGCATAAAATCAATCACCTGAGGACAATACTGTATGAAGTGACCCGGAATGCGACAAATATTGCAAATGTAGCCCGGACGCGGTATTTCCGGTCGGAATGCGCTGGCTAGCTCTTCGAAACTTTTATTGGGCGAGTTCGCCGCGTCGTCGTCGAAAAAGTCGCCGCCGCCGAAAACGTCGCCGCCGCCGCAGCAGCCGTTGCCGCAATCCCAATCGTCGGCGACGCTAACGTTTTCGCTGCTACCGTAGTCCGAATTACAAGTCGGCGCGAACTGTAATCAACGCGAAATATAAGAAATTTACAAGAAAAAATATAAAAAATAAAAAACAAAATAAAATTCATATTAAACTTAGAAAATAATTAAAATAACTTTCAAAAATTCTCAAAAATAATTGAAAATTTTAATCGATACAATTAAATTTATTGTATTTTTATTAAGACTGTCGGGAAAACGTCGTTTCTATACGCGTAAAATGATTTCAATGGATAAAAAAGAGAAAAATTGAGAAAATGAGAAAACTTTACAATTATTTAAAAATTATCAAAACTGCGAGATGAAATATGTATGTTGCGTGCATTTAAAAACAGAGAATTTGGCTGAAAATGAAAAAGTTTCGTGCTAGAGATAGTTTCAAGGAAAATACGAACAAACAGACCTTCTGGCATGCCCTTGCGGTCAAAAATCTGCTTTCTATTTATTATACATACATATGATTTTAACCAATCTATCGGAATTTAAATGAAAAAGTAAATTATTTTGACGTAAAAGAAATTTTTTAGAACCATTCGCGAGAGCCCTACGCATTTTATGCAGAGAATCATTTAAATTTTCTTTGACAAACTCTCATATTTCCCCAAAAATAACTTGTTTTTCAGAATTCTCTCGTTTTAACTTTATTTTAGACCAGGATTTAGAGTAAATTTTTCATTGAAATTTCATAATTCATCATTAATTGGATCACAGACTGTCTCGAACGATAACAGCGGCATCATTTGCATAAAAAAGCATTACGCAGAAACAATTACAATATCACAAGACAAAGCCGGCTGACGTGATGTCATTGCCGCGCAGGTGACATATTTTCAACGAAATTTCTTGTTTAATGAAAAATGGTAATTAATCGCTAAGAACTTTAAACCGTCCCATCGCTGTGGCATGCAATAAGCTAAATAAGAACAATTTATCAAGCTAACACCTTTTAATGAACGAAAAAAATGCGTAAAAATGACCATTATATCGACCTTTTGCCACCCCCTAATTGACCTTTAGATTAATAATGATTTATTCACGCTATGAAATCGACGATGCTTAGGAATCGGTTGATTCACAGATTTTTTCACGAAATTTTTCCGCTTTGACTATTGATACAATTAGTGAAAGTCGGATTCAGTGATTATTGCTGCGCCGGTCATTTCTTATGTATTATCGTCGCACATCGTTGATTACAGTGTCTATTCTGATAATAACGTTTTTTTCACAAATTTATTCCAATTATCGAATTGAGACCCAATCGAGTGGTGGCAAGCTGACTTACGTCCATTTCACTTAGCTGCATCGTTATTTAGATAAACTATGATTTAAATTTAAATTTAAATTTCAAATATTTACATAGGCTTAATTGAAGAAACAACTAGAAGGTAAATCCCGGACTATACGTTCAAAGCGTGGCTAAACTTATGCTAAACTACCTTAATTCACAGTTTCCAGTTGATTATACGCTCTTTTACAAAACAATTGTAATTTGTTTTTTGCCTGAATTTGGTCTTTTTCCAAGGAAATTCTCGATTTTTCTTTCCGAGGGCAGTTTAAGGCCTCTCAAACTCTCTCGAAAATTGCGGTTTTTGTAAATATTGATAAGTAACGTTCTCTGAGATAATCAGGTTCAAGTATTATTTTTCTTTTCTAGACCGTGGGGTTACTAGCATTGAGTCAAACGTAGCTAGAAAGTCGAAGAAATTGTCGGCACTTTTTCAGCGAATTTATATATATTTTGTTTCGCCCAACACGCAAAAACCAAGAAAAAGGCCGGAAAACGTAGGAGTCGCAAGAAAAACTGGCTTTTTTGGTAATTTGTCAAAACATACAAATTACAAAAATGCATGTTAAATAAAGTACCCATATATTTGTGATTTTACCCTCATTAAGCCTGACCTCATAAATTTGTGACGCGATCTCTAGAAAGCTAAGGCCATAATGCGAGGTGGCTAATCAAACTAAGCGTCCTAATAATTTACTTTTTACACCTTTTAATGTAAACAACCTGCCTAATCGCTGATTTGATTGATAGCTCATTTTTATTTTGAAAAAATTACGTAAACATCGCTCGTTCTTTTGACAAAAAAACAAAAGAATTCGGTTAATTCGCAAGCTTAATAAGAAACAAAACATAATAAATCACGAGAAGCGCGAGAAATCGGCCATTGGCGTTCGTTATTAATCAGTAGAGTTCGTAAAAAACCAAAATTTTCCCAGATCTTTATCTACTACTTCGCATCGGTCCTTTTTTTACTCGACCGGTCGGTTTTTGGGAAAAATTTGAAGACCGAAAAAAGTTCGCATTTTTCTTTCGCTCATTTCTTATCGCCCGCATCATCTCTACGGCTTAAGCGTTGGATTTTTTGGAGGACCATTTTTTCTAGCTTGTTTACCCAAATCAAAATAACATCGAATGAAGCGCATATGAAGTGTGAAAAGTTAGCGCAAATAACATAGAGCGCAAGTTGCGCGTATTTTCTCCTTTTTATAGAAAAACACAGCGAGATGGAATATATTTTTCCAGTTTTCACTTAATATCGGACGATAAATGATGATTCATCCGATTTGCGTAAGACAAGTTCGAGCTCGTTTACTTTTATTCATTGGGCAACGCCGCATAACTACATAATTCTGGCTAATATTGTTCTCACTCGTTCGTTCGAACGAATTGGCTCGATGCTATTTTTAGAGAACAAAAACCGAATGCTCAACGCCCAATTAACTTCGTAAAATACTTACGTAGATGATTAAGTTTCTGTTTGCCTGAGGCGCAGTAATATGAAAATATAGTTATATGCGCAAATTGGTCGTGTCCCAACACTGCCACCGTCCCAACATTGCTACCAGTCATATGTGGGCGGCACCGAAGTTCTGGGGTGCAAGATTTTTTTAAAGGTAAGAAAATGGCCTTAAAAATGGTGGTATGGCGAAAAACACCCTTTTTCAACATTTCGGATCGAACACTATCCATTGGCATCAAAAAATTGCGAAAAAAATTTCAAAAATCGAATTCTGGGGAGGGGGTATTTTGGTTTCTGGAGGGTGCATACCCCTCAAACCCCCCCTTACGCCCAGGTATGCTACCAGTCCCAACATTGCCACCGCGAATCCCAATATTGCCACAACGAATCCTAACATTGCCTCGCACACTTACGCAATGATTCACATATGGACGTTTTTGTAGGGGGTCCCTTAGCTTATTACTACCGAGAGAATATTATCTCCATTGAGAACTTGGAAGTTAGGTATTAAAGAGCACTTTAGAAACAAGATAGTATTCTAGACAACTTAGACATGAAAATACGTCATAAAAGCAGCATAGAATTACTTTACAAAAAATTTTAGGATTCAGCCTCTCACCAGTCCTTGATTTCACCCCTCCCTGGCGACCCCAACCATTATCTATGAAAGTTGGATACCTTATGCTTTTAGATTATATGTGCACCTACACAAATGCGTCGCAACTAAATTCTGGGTAAGGATCTGATGGGCAAACATCGAGGAAAAAGCCGAAAACACAATTCTAGTAGGTGTGTCGAATTCTGGGAGTTCGAATTTTAAGGAAGTTCAAGCCTCCTCCCGCCCCTCCCGACAACGTGCGTGCGTGACTACGCTGTGTGAATGTTGGAACTCGCGGCGGCAATGCTGGGGCTCGGGTGGCAATGTTGGGACTGTGGCAAGCGGTAACAGTGTTGGGACAGTGGCAATGTTCGGACGGTGGCAGTTTCAGGAATACACCCGCAAATTTCGTAGGTATGCGTGGCTTTTTCAACAACAGGGCGATAAATGATACTTTTTGGAACGATGAGGAGCTTCTAAAATATCTATCAACCCATATTAAAGTGAAAAATGCTAATTTTAAAAATGGAAGGATACGCGCATACACTTTCTGAATCCACGATGTACGAAAAAGTCCGCAATTTTTTAAAAAAGATTTAAAAAAGAACACAAAATTGATTCGGGCTTAAATTTTATTTTTAAAATCTTCTCATCGAGTTCTATACAGTGACGTTAAGAAGTTGCCAAACACGAAAGAATTTAAGCATGGGATTTCGTAGGCCGTGATCGATTCAGCTGGGATTCGTCGGTTTCTGAGATTCAATCAGACCTATTAATCCTATAGCGTTCCTAAGTATTCTATACCGGAACTTTACTGGCGGATCCAGAATTTTTTACAAGGGGGCGAGACCACAAATTTTCGTAATAGTGTCACAAATTGCCCGAAAAATTAGTGCATTACGCTTAAGAAGCTGTTTTTGCCGCCTTGTGATCAACAGAATCATTTGTGATCCGGAACAAGTTTAAAATTTTCGGAAATTTTAAACGGAAAACGCGCAAAATTAGTGCAAAATCGGGTAAAAGCGCCGGAAAGATAAATGAAAATTCATTGTAAGAATTAAAAAATCCTTGTTCTGTGCATAAATTAGCTCTTCTAACGTGAATATAAGGTTTTTAGACTGCCAAAAAAGTCCTTAACGGTCATAAATGAGTAGGAAAAATTTGAAGCCATGATAGGAAAAGGGCTAAAATTATCAAAAAATACACATTTAATCTGTATTGCGCCCAAACATTTTTTGACGACAGGGCGGGGCCGCCCCCGCCCACTCTGAATCCGCGCATGCGAAATTTCCGTCTAAACGTAAAACAATGGGTGGCTGGGTGACCCCGGAGTTTCATTTTGATTGGCGTTATTCTAGATAGCTCAATAATTTTTACTTCGATTGAATTACACCAAATTTTAGCCCAGTCCAACGTAAGTTTTATCTGAGCTCCCTAAAGTTCAGCCTTAGTCTTCTAAATGACGTCATCTTCGAAAAACTACGCTAAAATAATCAAATAAAGGGATGAAAAGCGTCTTGAGCGTGCATGTTACCAGTATTTAAACGCGTTTTATTCAGAGCAATTAAGCAGTTCTAGGAAAAGTAATTTAACTTGATTGTAAAATTAAGGCTCATGCAAATAAGTAAATTATGTACATAGGTATTATTATGGGAAAAAGGAAATTTATTTTTTCGGACTACGTCGCCTATTTTTTCAATATCCAATTCTTCGAAATACAATACCTACTTATCTACTTGAATATTTCACGAAAAAATCAGCTAAAAATCTGTCTCACAATACCCGCTTCATGTTCTATGTATTCAGTTGCTTGCGAGCATAAATAAATGCGTAAAAGTTTTGTGCATCGTACAACGAATGCCGAATGATTAGCGTTTGCGATGTGAACACATTCAAATTTATATTTAAATTTCACTTAACTAACTAATTCAACATTCATTGCAATGTGTTTAGTTATAATTCGCTCGCTTATGTTCAATTAGCATCTGAAAGACTCCAAAAAGATTATTTTGCTGAAAAACTCGCGCAAAAGGATGGCAAGCAAAGAGGCCCAAAAGTGAATGCCTACTTCATTCATTCTAAAAACTGTCGTCCAAGATATTGCGGTCAAGGTAACAAGGGGCGGATTTAGGAACGAAGGGGCGGCCGCCACCCCATTGGCCCGACATAGTTGGCTAAAGGGGCGTAACCAGGGGGCGGAAGGCGACCCCCTCCCCCGAAATACAAAAATATTTATTTTTCACAAGGGTACCCAAAGGTTACAATTAAAAATTCTCAAAGTCGACTAAAAGGACAGCCAAAATGCGTTTTTAGCACACTTTTTAGCTTCTAAACTCAAAATTTTCCGGCGCTTCGCGCCGGATTTCTTATTTCCTATCTTCTTCTCACCTTAGAAGCCCAAATTTGACTTAAAAATAGCGAATATGTCAGAAAGTTTCGGCGCTTCGCACCGATTTATTATTTTCTGCATTAGTTTTCTTTGTAAAACCGCAAAATTAAATGCAAAGAAAAGACTTTCGGAATGTTTTGGAGTCAAGCTTTAACTTGATATTGAGAAATTAGTAATACCAATAGGTTAAAAGATAAATTTTAAATATCCGAGTTTGAAATCAAGCAAGAGAATTTAATTTTTTTTAAAATTATTTACTTCACCATGGCATAGATCTCGTCGAGAAACGCTGAAAAATTGCCATTATTTTCGCGTATCTCCTAATGGTTCCCAAGATAATAGGACTTCGAAAATTTTGGGCCCCCTCGAAATAAAATACTGGTTACGCTCCTGGTTGGCTATATAAATAATGGATATGCAATTTGCGGGCCCTCACTGAATTTATTTACTTTCTTGGCGGTTGCTCAAGGACTATGTTTTAAAACAATTTCAAGAGAAGAAACAGCTATTTCAGCGTAGTTCTCTTCCTAAGCATAACTTTTAGTAAATAATTTTCGGCGCTCCGCGTCAAATGCTGCAAATACAGGAAATCGAGCAGTAAATCAAGCTTTTGTATGTCCTTCTGCCTAAATTTCACAAATTTTCGGGTGCTTCGCACCGGTCAATGAAATTTAGTAATTTTTTCGTACAAAATTGTTGAAATTTTTAAAATTTTTTAAAAAATGTGGCGTCAAAAGCGATTTGAAATAAAATTAGACAACGTAGAATGCCGAAAAAACGCTATTGCGCACGTGAAGGGCGAATTTTTGGACCTGATTTTGAAACAGCTGGAGCACCGCCTCTCCCCCTTAAGGAAATCCTTGATCCGCCACTGGTGGTAACAGAGCTTGACCAATCTGAAGTTCCTCCTGGAATAGAAAACCAGAGTTTTTAGCTCCGAGATAGCTTAGGGAGAAAAATAGTCTGAACATCAAAGGGCAGGGTCAGACAGAAATTAAGTCAGGCGTCTGAACAAATTTTAACTTTTTTCAGAATTCTTTTTACATTTTGATAAAATTTCAGACTTTTTGGCTACAGATTTGCTCCTGTTACCAAATAAAATCCCTTTCATCTCCTTTCAGATAGTTTAGAACGCCGAAAGACCCAAGTCTCAATAGAATCTTCAACCATTTTAGTATGCATATCATAATTTTTGAGCTTATTTTGAGTTTTTAAATTTTTTGAATCGCCTTAGACGTACAGTCCCGATTCCGATATTCCCTGGCTTAAGTAACGCTTAAACTTGCACATAAAAAATATAGACAGCAGTCAATATTGTTCTATTGTTCTCGTGTGTTAAATACGTGTTAATCCTGGCATAAACCTGAACAAATTTAGAGCAGCTTAGGTTGGGCTTAAATCTAGCCGCGTATGTTTCAATACTGAAGTCAGGTATAAATCTGCGTCAATCCTGAGCAAACTGGGATGCGATCGGCTAATCCTAGCTTAAACCTGGTCACCTATCATTAATTGCTGCAGTCAGGTTTAAGCCTGACTCAAGCCTGACACATTAGGACCGACTCAAGCATACACGTAACAGTAGAAATGGGGATACCCCACCCAAAGTTGGTCGCCCTCCATCCCCCAAAGCCATAAAATTTCTGACCTCACCTATTTTTGAACGAAAACTTGCGTTTTGGCCATTTTAAGGAGTTTTTTGGCCGTTTTTGGCCGAAATTGAAGACCACTTACCCCCTCCTCCTAAAAATGATCGGGGACCCTCACCCTAAAAATTTCATACAGTTACATGTGTGAACTTCAGCCACGGTCGCGCATCTTCAGACAAGGCAGTAAGGTTAAGCAGATGTAGGCTTTCAGCTTTACCCTATTTGAGCTTCAATAAAGTTTAGCTTGAACATAGTGAAAGTGGATCCAGATTATTTGCTCGAACGTAGGAGTTTATTTATTTTTTCGACAAAAACTATCTAAAATGATCTTAGGCGTAAATTACCTTGACAAAGCCATTCCTGTTTGCCCAATCTTGCCCATGCCCGTGATCGAAGCTCGAATTTGACGGCCGGAATGGACTGGGACAAGGTTTTCTATCCCAAAGGATCTGTTTTCTGGCCCAATGCGCGCGCGCGTAATTTGCCTCTGCCTCGTCGTAGCCGTCGGTTTCGAACGGAGCGTTGCCAAAAAGTTGAAGGTAGGCGAGTTTTTTGGCCAAGTCGTAAAAAATATCCAAATCGATATGCGACGCAGCGGCATTCATAATGATCGCTCTCGACGTTGCAATATTGAATTTAATATCAAGTTTTAATAATATAGGAATCGATTGGCTGCTATAAATATAAAAATCGTTAATTGAAGCTGCGTCAAAAATCAACGACAATTCGCGTCGAGTACAAAAGTGATGCGTAGTGGCATTAATTATCAACTACCAAATATTTGAAAGCCGTGGGGGTTTGAAAGTCTAGGGGTAAGACTGCCAAAAGAAAGTTCGCCCGACCTAAACACCCATTTGTCTATTCAGAACGACAAATCGTAAAAAAGAGAGAAGCTTATACCGAATGACAATTAATCCGCAAGACATTAGCCTATTTTAACTAAAGTTTTTGAAAAGAAATTTGGCAAGAAAATTGCTGTTAATTTTCATCAGGATCGCTAATAGAGCTATTTTTATCTCGTAGGCCGACCGAAGGATCGAAATATGCTATGTTCTAGAAAAAATTAACATTACTTGGGTTCTAAGTTTTTGCTTATTGCGCCAAACAATAAACACACAAAAAACGCAGAGATGCTCATTTCTAGAATCTTACTTCAAATTTTGACATTATGATGGCCGATTATGTCGCCACTTATTTTATTACACCAATTTATTTTAGGTTTTTTATCTCGAAGTCAAAGGCCCAGGCTAAGTAACGTAGCTGTGGGGGGACTAGTCTGCCCAAAATTTTGGAAGGACGAGAATTATTTACAAGGGTAAGGAAAAAATGGAAACTTCTCGAAGCTCACCAGAAAAACCGCTTGAAAAAATTTTAGCACACTTTTGAAATTTTTAAGTATGAAATTTTTAGAAAAAAAAATAAGCATGAAATTTTTGGGAGCTTCGCGCTTATTTATTTGCATACAGCATAATTTCTAATATTTTTAAATATAACTCAAATGGAACTTAATTTTTTTAAATTTTGCGGTGCGTAAGCTCAAAAGACCATTATTTTTGTCTACCTAGGAAAAGTTATTTGGATATTCGACCTCAAAATGTTCAACCCCACAAATTCATAAAACCAGGTACGCCATTGCCTGGGCTTCAATAAGAGTTGAGAGGTTAGTTTGCAGATAAAATTGAGTATTAGAAGGCTGTAGCTTGGCATATTTTAGCAAGGACCGACATATGTAAAAATGGACCGACAAAAGTCTACGTTTAGTAACTCGCAAATCCAGTTTTTACCACATTAAAAAATTAGTTCCGTCCAAAATTCATTTATTTCAAAGTTCTCACTTTTTGAGAGTGCGCTTACATACTTAGGTCACTTTTGAATGTTTCCAAGAAGTAAAGAGGCGTTAAAAGGAAGCTATCACTTATTTGAAAAATTTACCCCACATTTTTTTACCCATCGCTTACGCGCGTACAGACGAAATTTAGTGAATAAAACATTCTTCGATGTCGTAATTTTCAAGTAATTATAATTTAAAAATGCTGCAAAGGAATGATAACAACTCTGGTGAAAGGAAAAAATGTTTCATGAATAAGCAAGAAAACTCAGAGTAAACTAGTTGAAGAAAAACTATAGAAAAATAGTTAAATTCAGCGAAATTCCGGCAAGCCACTACATGAGCAACCGTTGAAAGTATAAACTAACCTAATGACTGAATGTTTCGTCAGAACAGAAGGTAAAAACCGATATAGAGAAACCAACAGTTTATAAAACCTATTCGATTAATTACGCGCGTTGTTACCATCTAATTGATTCCGTTTAAAAAACAAACTAGATCGGATAGCACGGTAAATAATTGGGGGAAACGCGTACCATTTGACCAACAATAATGGACAATGTAGACCAATAATAACAAAGCGCCGTCATAAGGAAAATCACGTGCGCTACCTGAGAAAACGCGTCCAAAAAAAGCACCGGATTGACCGTATTTCTATTCTACATTAATTTACATTATATTGTGACGCGAAAAAAGCACGAACCGTAAAACACGTGTTGCATTGAGCTAATGAATGCGTCAGCCTTGCCACGTCGTCGTAGTACTAGTGGAACCAAACGGGAAAAACGTGACTGGACCAACAAAACACTGGCTCGATCAGCTGACTGACTCTCACGGTCCGGTTAGGATATTATATAACGCGCAAGTATATACAGTAATCCCGCCGTATTGAGGTGTCGAAAAAAACGTCTTACTGTAGCCGAAGTAATCGGAGACGCAAGTTCGTTCCACGCGTTTACTTCAATTTATAGATCAATCAATCAATCAAATGGATTCGACTCGCGATGAGTCATCGATGGGGCAATACACGAACCTCCGCTTACTGTATGACTTGACGACGTGGCGTCTACAGTACGCCGTCTGGCCGAATTTTTACTTGCGTATGTGATAAGCGATGACTAGCGGCGACAAAAAAACAGACGAAAAATTGGTAAAACTGTTCTTAAATTTACGACCGACTAAGTCATAAATAATAAAGTACGCATATGAGCGTAAAAGTTGTACGAATATTAGAAAAGTATCGCGATGCTCAAAATAGTAGCGGCCGAATAATTTATCATTTGTAGGAAGAAAAAGATACGGCCCAGAAATAAATTCTCAACTTTAAATTTAAATTACGCGGCAGCGGGCGAAATAAGCATTTTATAATAAGAAAATAAGAAAACACGAAGCGGCACGATTGAAACGATGAAGTTGAGAATCAAAGTCGGCGAAAGGGAGACGTTTTTTGCTAAAAAATGAACACGTTAGCAAAACAATCAAAAACTACGAATGATTTACGAATTTGTTTATACAAGAATGATTTTTTCAAGAGCAACATTATACTTTGTCCGCAGGTGCACGGAGGGAGAAACGCGCGTGAAATGCATAGAAGAATGTGAGTGATTATCACAGACTGCCAAAAAAGACAAAATGAACCATCGCGAATGTTACACCGAGTGGCCCTAGGCTTAGAAAGTATGCTTAGGCTTGACTATAGTATAAGAAAGAATGTGGACGTCTAGAATGAAACGGAATTGAACGAATTTTTTAAGCAGGAATGCGAGTCTCAAAAAAAGACTCTAATAAATACCTTACGAGAATACGACCATTTTCATCATGATCCATCAATGCCTGCAATCCAGCTAGTAAGTTGATAAACGAACTTATCAAAACATGAAGAAAAGTCTAAAATTGATGCTTCTTATACAAAATTATTATAATGATATTAAAATGAGCAGCAGTTACACAGATAAAACGATAACTGTGATTCACTAGAAATAACAATAATAAAATAATTATAATAACACAAGCATAGCATGGACATTCTGGGGAAGGGGTAGAACCAAAAAGTTTTTATAATACTGCATTACTTTTAATCCATTTTGACAGCATTATATCGTTTTTTAACACTAAAAAAATAGAGAAACTGATCAATTTAGAGTGCTTTTAAAGTTAAAAGCACATAAAAGTATTAATCCGGTGCGAAGCACCAGGAAAATTTTGACATTACTGTTTTTGTCCCCAAAGAATAATGCAAAAAACGCTCCTAGCTCAAAATCGCCGGACAGGGCACAACTGGAAAAAGAGGGACCTTACATTTTTTATCAGATTTTTTTCAAAACCAGGTTTTCTGACCAGATCGAGTATGCTGAACACGATTCTAACAATATTATCGCATGGAATCTTTTTGTCAGTAAGTAATTAAGTTATTCGGAAAAAAGTTGTAGATTTTTGTTGTAGAAAAGGATAGGCGAAAAGTAAGATGTGCATCTGGGAATGTTTCGGACTATTCTCCGAAGCGTCGGGGGACTGTGACTGAGCGGGGTTAACAATGCCTTAGGCTTAGGCTTAGTTATGGGCATTCACATTGATGCCAGCGCATGGGCTAAGCCTGAGATGAATGGAGCAAACATTGCGGAGCGAGCGAAGCGAGCGAAGCGAGCGGAGCAATTTTTGCTCCATTTATGCCTTATGCTTAGCCCATGTCTGGCACCAATCTGAATCCGCAAGCAATAGCTGCCGTTAGACACATAATATTGTCAGAATCGTGTTCAGCATACTCGATTTGATCAGAAAACTTGGTTTTGAAAAAAATTTGAGAAAAAATGTAGGGTCTCTCTTTTTCCAGTAGTGCCCCGGACAGTACCTGGCCCTTCAGGGGGTTATATCTTCTCACCCCCCTATTCGCATGTATGACAAAACCAGTGCATATTATAACAATAGTTATAAAGCTACACAATTACGTAATAATAAACTGAAATGAAATAATAGAAATAAGACTTTCAATAGCAATATGCCTTATGCACGAAAAACTGCCCCAAAAGGCTTATCTGTAAAACATTTTCATTCATTGGGCCATTTTTCTGCCCGTTAGATCAAATATGACCAATACAAGTTGATTTTAAAAGTTAAAAATTGCGTAAAAAAATTTCATGAACTAAATAGAACGAATAAGATTTAATGTTCACTCAGATAAAATTTAATCATTTATTTCCAAAAAAAGTTCCAAAACGACTTTTTATTCTGAAAATCGATGCTTTTTTCTAGGGTCACGTGTTTCATTGAGTAGAGAATCACTTCAAGGACATTTATTCGGAATTGTTAATTAGGCTAAATTATGAGAATTAAGACTTTCTGAAATGCATATTATCCCATCGATCTTTAAGCCCGACCAAGAATTTTTTATCACATCTGACAAATGAAACTTTTCAGACCGCTCAGTGGTGGATTTGGAATTTGAAAACAGGGCTAAATATCTCAACTTTTCCTGAATGAAACTGTCGAAAAAGGTGCCACAAATCGCTAATTCTACGTCAAGTCGAGTTGTTTGTACTTTTTTAGCAGGTAGAATAATTTTTGTGCAAAATATTTCTAAAAAATTCAAAAAATCGAATATTTTTTACAATAAAAACGGAAAGACCTGACGCAGAGCTCCGAAAAATTCCGGAAATTCAGACTAATAAACGATAAAGGCGAGGATAATCTGTGGAGAAAATGCAAATAAAGGCCTAAAACGAAAAAATTACAATTTCTTGCGAAAATTCAAAAGGTTAAATGAAAATAATTCTTGCAAAAATTCTTAGGGTTAAATGAAACTGACTGCTAAGGCAGTTTCGACGATCTTATATTTATGATGACTTTGGTGGCCAATTTAATTCAGAATTTTAGAACGGTGATAACCTGACCTTCGAATGACCTTCAGCTGACCTCTGCTTGACCGGAATGACCCCCGGACGTATATAGATAAAAGATTTGTAGATTTGTAACTTAAGCCAGAATATTCACAAAGCGAAGGTAGACAAAGACGTCGATAAAAACTACCTTCTCTCAGATTAATGATAATTTCGAGCGGACCTTATTTAAGGATGGGTAAAATAATGCGTGAAAAGATGGAAAAATTGCGTGTCTTTGATGTAAAATTTTCAAATTTTCGGCGCCTCGCGCCAGATGTGAAGTATTTTCCATAATTTTTGCTCAAGCGCTACCATGAAACGACACTTTTTATATCCCTCTACGTAAGAAAAAGTTTTTGTGAGCTATCCCGACGAGTTTTTCGAGATATAGACCACTTTGCATTGGGTCCCCCCTCTTTGCCAACGGGCCTGATTTCGAGTCTAAAATTGTGGCAAAACTTCAATCTTCTAACTTTTCCGGCCACAATTTTGTTCAACTTTATCATAAAACTTTTCCGTTTCCTGAGGCTAAGTGCAGTCTGCTCGAAGCCGTATCCCCCTTTCAAGTTTTCAAACCCTTACGCTTTAGGCAATCAAAGAAAACAATAAAAATTAGCGCAACAGATAAGGTGAAATAGAAGTATAAAAATAAGGTCACGCAAATAACGATTACGGTAACAAACGACGTGCCCTTTGAAACGAATTATATCCCAAAATCCACGTCGTTAACACGCGCACGTATTAACTAATTGTTTTACGCGTACGCTATTCTATAGTAATGTACCGAAATTTCCCAAATTTCGCAACCGCACTACGACGATTGCGCCGTAGGTATTTTCTTTTAAATATAAAATAAAAGCGGACCAACCAGGAGTAGTAATAGTAGTAATATAGTAGTTGGTTATTTTAGTCCGGGAAAGACCCACCAAAATACATATATTGCGGCCGAAAAGGCGTCCTTGAAAAACATCTTTTTTACGGGCTGCTGATATTGCGCGCATAAAACGGACGATCGCTTTTCAGTCTGGACGAACGTGGAAGGTTGCACGAGGAAGCAAACTAACCAACAAAAAACAAGTTGCGCGTGTAAATAATAAATTAATAATACCTGCTGCAGTAAGATGCAGAAAAAAGTTGAAAAACCCCGATCAATCGCTCCTTACTCGAACTTTTCTTATCCAATGCGACCCGCCGATTATCATATTCGAAATTAACAGCGTGAAGCCATTTTTCAATATTGCGCGCGATTCGGGTTAATAAATCGAATTAAAACGGCAAAAAACAATTGCATTAGACCAGTTTTAGGGTAAATGGTCGAAAAAAACAAACGTCGCGTGCGCGATTCCACGATTCGCGTTTTTTTTTAATTTCGCCCACCAAAAAAGAGATAAGGTCGAAAATAATGGCGTAATAGTACCTTAAGAAAAATGATAGCGACGAAAATGGCCCGGGGTCGAAAATTTGGAAAATTCGGCGACGTTCTATGTAACAACGCCTAGTATACGAGTATATTATTTAAGAAACTTTATCTATACGCGCACCATGTCGGCTAAACCTTTCTTCGAATTGTTTACTCGAAGATGAACTGTGATGATCGGCGATAAACGCAGTGAATTTTATGAGAGTTAAGTTTGGATGCGTAATAAAATTTTGGGGATAATCGTCGGACGGAGGCACCACCGCAAATTATGACGATGAATGATGTGATGTATTGCGATGGATGAATACGTACCTGGTCGAAAATTAGGCAACTTTTTTGGTATCGCAGGGACCAACGTGCGCGTTCGGTCGGACCTGTATAGTGCTATTTTTAAATTTAGAAAAGTCAAAGGCGTAAGATTACGTGGGCTGAGCATAAGAGATCATCAAACGGGGCATTTTAACGATTTGAAGTTTCGCCCTATATACCAATAACTTTTTTCACTTCATGCAAGGATGAGATGAACTTTTAAAACAGGGGATGAGAGATTAAAGGGATTTAAAATACTTGTAATAAATTAAAAGATTTATTAAATTTTAATTTAAAATTGATTCAAGGCGAGGTTTCGGCATAGTCCCACTTCCTCGAATGTCCCATCTCTTCGAACGTCCCACTTCTTCGAAAGTCCCACCACTTCGAACGTCTTAGGTGTTCACGAAGTGATGCAATATGTAAATTAACTAAGACAGAAAATCCCACTTCTTCGAACGTCCCACCTCCTCTAACGTACCACTTCTTCGAATAATGACGCAAAATGAAAACAATTCTCTCAAAAATCCCACTCCATCGCAAGTCCCATCTCTTCGGAATATTCGAATGTCCCACCTCTTCGAAAGTACTACAAGCTCTACGAATGTTTTCGATATCCCGTTAATTTAAATTTAGAGATATTTACATTATGTTGTGCATTTGGTTGGATAGACAAGAATTTGTTGTCAGCAATATATTGTTTTTCATGATTAATTGTTAGTTCATTAGTTTTTCATGCCTTAGTTTTTATAATTTCAGATTTCCAAATGTCATAGAATTCAGGAACTGCATCACGCACACCCAAATAAGTGATTTCCGTTCGAGCAGTAATTCACCTTTTCTTAAATTGAATGGCATTATAAGTTCGTCAATTTTTCCTATGGCAGCAGGATCACAAACCTTATTGTAATATGTGGAAAACTGTGATTGCATTTGAAACATTAATATCTTCATAACGCACATATTTCTGCTACGGAAACCATGTTTTTCAAAAAGGAAACTAACATTAAAAACTGACAAAAAAAATAAAATCAAGGTCTGCTAATGCCCATTGAACTTGACATCCCAAAAACATGATTATCATGCTGAAAAATAAGACAAAAAAGCGGAACACGCAAAAGAGGTAAGATGAATCGCTAAGCGATTAATTGGGATTTCCGAAGAAATGGGACATTCGATGGGATGGGACATTCGAAGGGGTAAAAAGTTCGAAGAGGTAGCCGTTCAAAGAGGTGGAACGTTCGAAGAGATGGGACATTCGAAGAGATGAGAATTTCGAAGAGGTGGGTGGGACATTCGCGATGAGATGGGACATTTGAAGAGATAGGAATTTATAAGAAGTGGATGGGGCATTCGATGGGATGGGACGTTCGAAGAGTTGGGACCATAGGTGGGCAGCACTAAAATTCTGGTGCAAAGGTCAAAAAACAGTCGTTAAAGTTGTGGTATGGCGAAAAGCACCATTTTTCAACGTTTCTCATCGAACCCCATCCATTGGCATCGAGAAATTGCGAAAAAACAAAATATTATCAAAAATGCAATTCTGAACAGGGAGGGAGGTATTTTAGTTTCTGGGGAGAGAATATTCGGCCTTCTGGGCGATGCATATCCCCGAACCTCCCCACGCCCTCGTGTGGTTGGGACATTCGAACAGGTGGGGCACAATCGAGATTTCAAAGCTAGAAAACATCAGACAGAACCGGTTATCTTATGTGTTGGAAGTTCCATTATTCGACCGAACAACAAGATAGACATTTAAATTTTAATCAAAAAATCGAAATATAGCCATGATTGTTTAAAAAATGAGATAAGCAACTTAAGTTTTAAAAACGGATGATTATTTAAAAAATGAGATAAGTAACTCAAGTTTAAAAAACGGAGCCGAATTTTAGAAACACTAGATTTAGGACAGTTGCTACAGAAAATGCCATTACAATTAGTAAAGGTATTTAACAAAGTAAACAAAGGGACGCAGCAAGATATCAGTTCAATCTGTTAGCAGCGCAAAAGTATTGTCACGCTAAATTTCGTTTAACAATCAATTGTTTTTTATAAAGTCGAAAACACGTGTTCCCCGTGTTTACCTACAAGTACAAGTACAAACGTTATAGCTGTGCGATTAATGAATCATTTTTAAAAAAACATCTAGTTTGAATTTCGTCCTTATCAAGATCAACATCTTTTATTGGAAATCAAGAAAGTAATCAAGTTTTCGATAAAAAATTGAAAATATATCTAATTTTAGAAAAAAAACAAGATTACCGTCTGAAATAAAAGAATCAGCAAAAGCTCGGCGTTTCAAAGATGAGTTGAAGAGCGGATTTAGGTCGCACCTTCAGTCTCCTGCACGCATGAGCTTGGGGGGAAGATTGGAGAGTTTGTACCCCCAAAAGTTGAAATACCCCCGCAGATTACAGTAGACCTCCAGAATTCTATTTTTAGTAATATTTTTGGCGATTTACCCCATTCTGACCCCCTCCAGAATTTAGGTGCTGCACATGTATGGTGTCCTGCTTCGGTGCCCATGGAATCCTAAAATTAAATCAAATTATAGGACTAGTTGCTTCAAATTAGGCAGATTGCAGTGGGATCTACTTGCTAAATAGCCAACTGTCTACTCCATGTAGATTAATCAAATAGAATGACTGAAAATTGCAATGCGAAAATTCTACTGAAAGAAAACAAGCTGTTATATCCAAATTTACCGTCTAAAATATTTTTTAAATGAAGCGCATAACAATAAAGCCAATAGTTAAACATATTATTTTTGTTGTTATTGCAAGCCGACAGGCTTCTTCACGACCCATTATCTCAAGATCATTGGAACCTTGCATAACAATGTTCTAACTTTCATCATCGGTGACATCGGAAATGATAAAACTGAGACGGCTGTTCTATCGGATATGCATGCAGAGATAAAAATAGAGCGTTTTAAGACATTCCCAGTCCGAAAATGTGAAAAGTTCTGTCTAGCCCTTCGAATCACTTATTTGCAACAATTATTTTTAAGTTGTATCCACTATTTCCTAAACTACACATATGTCTCTTTTTAGAAAAATGATGTTGTCTTCAACTAGAAATTATTCCTGAACAGGTTTCACAAAAAATACTTAGATTTTTAAGCTAACTTTTGACAAACCATGCTAGACAAAACCTTTTTTAAACATAAATCCGTCTATTAGCATTATATTTTTCCACACTTAGTGCCGAGATTCACGCATTCCCTCTGTATATCTTTTCTAATCAAAGCAGAAACTGAATAATAATATCAATAATCGACGACAATAATCACGAGCAAAACTTCTTAATAAGACATGAATAGAATTGCTGAAAACATAACTCGCTAATAATTTATGCAACTTTCTTTGGTAGGTATCGCTTTTACAGCCGAAGCACACAATAAAATTTTTTTATCTCATGTAATTCAACTAAACTGAGGAAATTTCCGCAAGGATTCCTTTAAATTCTTTAATATGGTCACCGTGTTCAAAATTCCAGTCTTTTTTCAATCGATCAGTGCTCATATTTTTGCGGATTAAAAACTGTGCGCTCAATAGAGCAAATTTAAAACAAAATCATCGATAGGAGGACTCTTTTTAGACAGAAGCAATTCGCTTTTTCGAAAAAGAAGCCGCTCGTGTTTCAAAGTCGGTGATAAGCGCTCTAAAACGGAAAGCCAAACCGTTTGTTCGATTAAAAAACACGCATTTTACGCGAAATTTTTTATCAACCCATCACCATCATGTTTTCTAGGAAATTTAAAACCTCGATTTCTTATGCGGGCGAAGCTACAGCGATTTCGTCCATTACGAAATAAACCGGTTCAAGTTTCGTCCATCTTACCGAAGAAATCCAAAACCAAACTGGCGCGCAAAATTAAAAATGATGAGTCATTTGCGATCGATCAATTATCAGCGGAGCAATAACTTCGACTGTCTAAATGGTCGATCGGAGCTGTGAACGACCAACTCGACGACTAAATCGGTCTAAGAAAAAGCACGATAATAAGCGGCGAGATTAAAGAGGGGGCGAGGCTGATACAAATTTTTAATGTTTAAAACGACGAATCCGAACGCGACTATTTATTATTGTACGCTCATTACAATGACGCCGCAAAAATTATGCAACAACGGGAGCGGGAGCGCAATATTGTGACGTCATCGGCCACGTGATCGCGCAGCACCTGATAATCTCGTTCTTAACGCGTTCAGACGCGAATACGCCTGCGGCTAAAAACATTTACGGGAATAGAGAGGCTCATTAATACGGTTTCGTTTGGACTTGCCCAAACTCGTTCGAGAGTGGCGATAAACAAGGTGTTTGAGTATAAATAAATAAATAAATAAATAAATTACAAATAAGCTTTCTTAATTCATTTAGGTCAGTGATGGAAACAGTGATTTGCAATTCGCTCGATTGTAACCAAGCAATAAGCACGCGCTAATAGACTTATGCTTTGTAAAACGTGTTTTTCTGGCGGATCTGTAAACGGGAACAGACGTGCACGTGGGTTTGGGTTTTGTGGTCTGGATTTCTTTGAAGGAGAAAATATAGTTATTTGATGAGAAAAAGACGGAACTAGAAAAAAGGTGTAAAAATTATTTATTTTACTACAAAAGATTGTTTGAAATTCGCTGTAAGTTGTGAATTATGTTACTATTTACACTTTTTTTACGTTCCGGCCAATTGTTATGGTCGTTTAGCTAAAACAGGCGCAGGCTGGGCTGACCTCTCCCCTAAACCGAGTTATGATGCCCAGATATGTACGTGGGGTTTAGGGATCATATCCTCTATATTATGAAAATGAAAAATTTCTGGCATATAATATGGCAAAATAAATTCCATAAATAAATGAAAATTGTAAAGTTTCTTCAAAAATTCTTGAAATCGATAAGAATTCATCAGAAAATGTGGTTTAGCAACAGTTCGAATGCTAGTTTAGCATTTATACCTGATTTTGAGGTTATTTGGCCCAAAAAACTCAGTTGACCCAGGTCCCCCAGACCGGCCATGCTGTGCATGACCCCTGGACGCATTTAAAGAGGTTCAAAGTGCCTGTACCAAACGATTCGGGAGCTTAGACAATAAAAGAGGCGTAAATGGAAAACGTTCTAGGGAAATAGAGGCGAAGTGGCCAAAACTGACGAAACAGCAACCATATTTAAAAAATGCAAGTCATTAGAACTTTATACTTTTGGGCTATAAGAGCGATCCGTAAGAACAATTAAGGGGCTTCAGATTAATGGTGTACTCCACGCTTTCAATAGTGTTAAACAGGACTACATTTTTGTCGGAAAAATTTCTAAAAATATCAACTCGTTCAATTTAAAATTTTGACAGCATAGAATGGGCGAGCAAACAATAGCAGCAGCGAAATGATTAATGAATCAACTTGCTCGCATTTTGTGCAAAATTAAAGAACAGTATCGAAAGGGCGACACGATCGCAACATATTTTAATTTACGTCATTTTGCAATGATAATAAATTGCTTCAAAGAGGCGATGATAAAACAATCCGAAAACTTTCTGACTTTATCGCACTTCATGATATTTCACTAACGCGATCATTCTCACCACGCTGCTATTAATGGAAATGTTTGGATAATAGAGTCGGCCATGAACTGCGTTGATGTCGCTCACACAGGGAATGGGGGGTTTAGACCATACATGGGCAACATCCAAATTCTGGGGGTCTGGGTGGTGTAAAACTAGCCAATATTCCAAAACATATGCCAAAAATTAAATTCTAGAGGTCTGGGGGTCTGCCGGATTCTGGGGTAGTGGCGTTTAGTACCGTTCCAGAATCCAAACCCACCAGAATTTAGGCCTTCAAAAATTTTTAAACCTCAGGCCCCAAGAATTCGAACATTGCTCAAACATGAACACATTGGGCTAACCAATGCGCTCGTGCACATTTATTCATTATTTATGTATTCTTTTATTCATTAATTAATTCATTCATTCTATTCTAGTGTTTATTATATTTATTCATACCCTTTTAAACAGTAAGTAGATTATCCTGAAAAATCACGCCATAGATGGACAGCTTGGCCGGTCTCCAGTGAGTCAAATCGTTTGGTGAGATCAGTCAGAGAGCGTTTTGGGCTAAAGTGGACTGAAAAATTGATGTTATTAACGCTGAACAATAAAACGGTCATAAACGACCGTTTCTAGTCAAATTCGGACACGTTTACAAAAAAATTGATTTCTTACCCCTTTTTTACCTAAATTTTGCCTTTTCCCCAGAAAATTTTCGTCTTTGCCCTTTGGAGTCTAGAAACCAAAAACTTAACAGCACGTAACTCAACTAAATGCGGAAAACATATCAACTTACGATTTCCGGTGACACTAGTTTAAAGTAGCGCGAGTTGAAAACAAAAAAATGATAATCGTATGGCCCGGGCTAAATATCGAGATTCAAAAAGCGACCATAAGGCAACTTTTTCGTCAAATTTTGACACACAGGGTCGAGCCTTGAACAAGTATATATAATTTAATGTTATCGGAGTAATAAAGCGAGTCAAAATTGAGCATTAAGAAAATTATGCGAGCGGCTTTTTTCTCCCTCGTTTTTTTCGCTCATCGTACAACAAAGGGACGCCGCTCCGGTTTCGTTTTTAAAAACGCATTCTTATATAACAAAATTATAGTAAAAAGGGGTACGCGGCCAATAGTAAATAAGAACGAAAAACAAGGCTCAATCAATGAATGCGGTTAACTACCCAATATCACAAGCCTTAAAGTTTTGTTTATCAATCAAACACAACAATACGGCAATTATAAAACTTAGCGAAAGGACGTGTAATATTAAATGTTTGTAACGCTAAAATTACGGTTTAATTTTATACGACAAAATATATGAGAATTTTTGGACATAGGAACGCGGTGATCAAAGAAGAAACGCGGCACACGCGTGCTATGTGGCGTACCACCTAATTCTATTCTATCAGGTTTATGACAGTTTTATTGCGATTGGAGAGCCGGGCGACCCAAATTCGGAATGGATGCCCCGTTTATTGCATCGTGAGATAACGAGAATGACGGAACGACGATGATCGGTCGAAGGAAGGAGCAAATGACGTTACGCAATAGATGAAAAATTAGTCAGTCCGATGATTTGGCCGAAATATAATTTCGATTTAGGAAATCAATCGGCGGCCGTCCGTGGGTCGATTTATCGAGGGACCCCCAAAGTGGGCCTAGACGCGCGAAATTGATTGGGCGTTAAAGGCAAATCCTAACGTTGCAATAAGTTTGGGAAATCGGACAGCATACTTACTATTGACCAGACATACATTTTAGGGGTTGAACGAACAGTCTATCTATGTAGATTAGACGTGTTCTGGAGGGGTTCGGGGGAGGGACTGGAGGGAGTTTAGACCCAACAAAATGGCTTTTAACCCCACAGAACGCCTACGAACTCCCAGAATTATCGATTTTTCGAAGAAGAATCGTTGGAAATTGCCGTTTTGAACGGTTTAGCTAACTTTTTGATCAAAAGAGTCATATTTTCTTACTCGTTTTTTGACAATGTTTTTCTCACTTTACTCGATTTTATTCTCAATTTATTCACGTAGATATGGCGGTTTGGGAGGAGAAACGTTTACCTGTCTTAGGAATCGTTAAGTCCCCACGGATCCCTATTTTTAATATCTTTTTATGCATTCGCCCCAAAAAAATCAATTTTTCGATCAGGATTTGATATCTGTTCTTTTTCTAGCCTTTTATATTAAAAAAAGAGCACGCTAGAAGGACCGAAATATTAATTATGGTCAATTCTATCGACTTTTTGACTTCCTTCTCCAGTCAAATTTCGCGCAGTTTTACTTAAGCCTAAAAACTTGCCAACACAACAAGTGTCTTGTCATACTATATAGGTACCTTACAGTACAGTCATGGAAACACAAGGGAAACAAATAAAATCATTTTTTATATTTAATTTTTTTAATTTTCATTAAAGCATGCAGAGTAACAAGCCCTGCTTTGTAGCAAAACGACACGCTCTGGCGAAAAGGCCTGGTTATAAAATTAATTAAATCAAGCAATTTATAAAGATAGATTAAGTTAATTGAATGAACAAAGTTAATTGAATGAACAAATTATTATTAAATATACGAAATGAAGGAAAATAAATGAAGAAATAAAGTTAAAAGCAAACAAAATAAAAACAAAAATTATAAAATTATTTTAAACATAAACTAATTTTCTTAAAAATTAAAATAACGATTGTCTTGCACTTAACGTTGCAATCGTATAAGCATATCTTGTTGAAACTCCTTTTTATGGATTCTGATTCAAACCCAGTAATATCCTGTCATATCACATCATATCAAGTTTATGACGAACAGGCGTCATACTCAAAAGAGCAAAGCGAAACAAGACAATTAAAAGAGCCTACGTAAGGATTGAAGACACTGACGCAAAAGACACATACATAGATATACACATATTAGCATGAGCTAATTCAACTTTTTCGTACAGCATGTATTTATACTGCTTACGATCCCCGGAGCTTACAATCCATCGACCGATTTATTTCTTATGTTTTCGCCTCTTTTTCCGACTCTTCTCGAATAAACCGTTAAAGAACAGATCTGCCCATCTGTTGCGCGTTGTCATTAAAAGATCAACTTTTTTGACACCTCACTGCGTATAGCATAGGTTTCTTTCGGGCCCAAGACAATTTTTGACCATTTTAACCATTTCACGGTTTCCTTTCACATTTGTTGGACCATTTTTGACCATTTTGGTATACTACAACGCAGTGATTTGACACTTGATTTAAATAAACGACGCACGAGGAAAAGTAGATTGACGGAAAT
>JAVLUZ010000151.1:1888228-2093700 GCA_036768485.1 Mermis nigrescens | reverse complement strand
GTATGTGGCGAGCCACGTACGTTCAATATGTTAATCTGTTTTATACTAGTTTTTAATCGTTTTTTTGAACGTTTACTTCTTCCTTAAGTTCTACGAAACGGTTCAATTCTCTGGAAAATGTCCTATTAACCATATTGCTAACTCTTAATTCTTCAAAATGTGATTTTTACCTTTAATGAAGCTATTATCATTTTTTAAATTTTTTCAAGATATGAATTTATGATATTTTATGTTTTTAATTTTACTTAATTAATTTTTTTAGAGTTTTATATCCTTTCTCAATTATTTCATATTCTATATACAAACAATTCCTCGTCAAATGTTTTAAATGTCTCTAATGAAAATTGTATAACTTTTTAATGGTATGGTGCTGAGCTGTAAAAAACTCACCGATTTTGGAAACTGAACAAAAGCACCCCTTTTCTCAGTAAGTTAGTGGAAATTGTAATGATATTTTGCTGGTGGAAGAGCCGCGCAATTTAGAACAGAAATAATGCATGGTGTCGTCCAGTGGCGGATCCAGGATTTTCCTAATGGGGGGCGGAACCCTGACTTGGGCGGAAAAATTAGCCGTTTTAACCCGAAAATCCTAAAATCGCTCAAAAATCCATAATTTTGCGTACTATTTTGTGCCTATGGGGGAGGGGCGGCCACTCCCCGCCTTCCTTTAAATCCGCCCCTGGTATCGTCCAAAAACTGCAGTATGCCGTCATAGTCACGGCAAATAAAATAGCCACCTTTACCCTAAAAAAACCAGCGAGGACTTTGATGTGACTTAGTAAGAATATGCTTCTTAGAGTCTTATCGCCCGAAACTTATTTTGCGGCAAAATGAACTTTTGCCAAAAAACTCAAAATCTTGGTATGACCCTAAATAAAAGCCATGGGCCCCTGGAAAAAACTACGCTAAGTATATGTTGTCGTGGCAACGAAATTATTTTTTCATAACCTGCATCATTTTGCGCCGTTTTCTTGCTTACGGTATCAAGCAAACTTTGCATAAGTATTTTCTAGCTGCAAAAAGTGTTATTGGCGAATAAAAGAGAATTTTTCACAAAATTTTGAAAAAAATGAAGTTTAATGAAAAATTTTCGTAAATAAGTCGAATATCGTCAAAACCTGCAATTTCTTCTTAAATACGAATAATAAAGACTATGGTATGTTGCATTCCAAACGGCCCATTTTCGCTTTGCGGCTTATTACTGTAGCTGTTTTATTACTAATTTACGGCTCTGGTCAGTGCTACAGTATGCCAGATGCGCCACATGTTATATTACGGTACCTAATATGACTTTAGCAAAAAATGGGCCGTTAGGAATGCAACAGACTATAGTAGACAGGTCTGACGAAATATCTGCATCAAACTGCAGGCTTTAGCTTTTTAAATGTTGTTTTTTTAGAACCCATGTTTTTTTAATAGGAAAAATGGTTTTTTTTCAAAATTTTATATTTTACGCAAGCTCGCAACGTAAACGTTTCACTCGTGGATTCTTGTATATATCAACTCGTAGGCCCAGGGCGGATGTCAAGAACGAGCGGTCGTTTACTCGTTCAGCGCCATTCCTTCGGGAGATATGAGCGAAAAACATGAAATTTAGAGGCCAGCACTATATTTCTTCCGGTTTAAATAAAATTCTGCTTTTCATCGCGACATATGCTTGCTTTTGAAATTTAATTGAGCAAGGTCAGTTTACACCGCTATGTTTTTTCCTTCAATGATCGCCTCGCTTTACACTATTGCATCGTCACTTTACAATAAAGCGTACGGGTTTAAAATATTCCGAGTTTTATTGAATAAACTTAATTTTTGTATTTGGAAAAATCGATTTTTTTCCGGTCAGGCGAAACCGATGCACTTCGGGTCAGGGCGAACACCCTTTGTACGTTAACGTACACATGAAAGACGGCACCTTAGCCAATACGTGGATCGATTCGCTGCAAGCTTCGTTCTCAGGCGTTCAGGTCAGTTTACACCGCTATTTTTGTCATAATTTAACCGGCTAATTTAGAAATTTCAATTTTTCAAGTAGGTACTTTTATTTTTAAAACATTTCCGAAACTGGCTTGCGCTTTTACCCTTCTTCATTTTTATCAGGGTTAATTTTAAATTGTCATAATCGGCTTTCATATTTGTTGTTTATTTTTTTTATTTTTTGTATTTTTCTCAATTAAAAAAAGCCTTTTCTAGATATTAAATGGCGATATCGACGAAGCGATATGCCAACACGCTTATTATTACGGTATTTGGAAGAAATACGGCGTTTTGCCAGAAAGATATAATTGGAAGTTGAAGTAGGGAAGCTTCATTGAAATATTAATCGAAATGACCACAAAAAATTATAATAAATAGAAATATTAAAAAATAATAAGTATACGCCTATTGGGCTATTAGTTATTAATAAGAAGGATCAGTATGCTAGAAATGATACAAAAGATTTTCATTAATTCCACGTTATATTTAA
Organism: Mermis nigrescens; assembly: GCA_036768485.1. Taxonomy (NCBI): domain Eukaryota; kingdom Metazoa; phylum Nematoda; class Enoplea; order Mermithida; family Mermithidae; genus Mermis; species Mermis nigrescens. The sequence goes on along the minus strand of JAVLUZ010000151.1, from coordinate 2,091,239 downwards.
TAATACGAAATGTACGCTTGGAATAGTTCATCCGCATATTACTGCACCAAATATGTATTTCAAACGAAGTAATAAAATTTCACACATTTATCTATGAAGGTATTTAATTTCAGATCTTGAGCAAATTTATTTATTTGCGTACTATATTGATTTATTTATTCGTCGCGTTTGCGTGCATATCTTTACCAAAATTTTAGCCGTCTTGTCGTAGTTCCGAGTTTTCTTTATGTACGATTTTGTACCTACATACGTTATGGTACAGTAATTAATTCAATATACATACAAATGATACAGTTCATGCTTATTTCTTTGATGCGAAAATCGCTTATTTACGTCCGTACTCTAATGTATATTGCTCGCCATGAAACATGACGCACTATAATCATCCGATTTATATTAGATGATGCGTCGCGAGTGCCGCGTTTCATCTATAATGCGCTATCATCTCTTTTTATTATTATAGGATATTTATCTGTATCATGCCGTTAATCTGGCGATGCGGACTGCGCAATTTAGCTAATAATAGCGCCAACAAGAGGGAAGCGCGCATGTGAATGCCGGAAGCGCGCACGTGAATGCCGGAAGCGCGCACGTGAATGCCGTTCTATATTCAGGCGAGTGCGCGCACGTGAATGCCGTTCTATATTTTAGGCGAGTGCGCGCACGTGATTGCCGTTCTATATTCAGGCACGTGCGCGCTTCCGGCATTCACATGCGCGCTTCCTTCTTGTTGGCGCTATTCATAGCTGAATTGCGCCGTCCGCATCGCCAGATTAACGGCATGATACAGATAAATATCCTATAATAATAAAAAAGAGATGATAGCGAATTATAGACGAAATGCGGCGCTCGCGACGCATCATCTAATATAAATTTAACGATTATAGAGCATCATGTTTCATGGCGAGCACTGTATGTAAGAATCTGTTTTTCCGGCTTTTTACATTTTTGACATTTTTATAGGAGAAATGTCATTTTTCAGTAGTTTTTACATTTGCATCCTTTTGTCTTTATGTAGCGCTCCCGACGTTTTGTTTTATCCGCTGAGGCCCGAATTCGTCGAGTCGACTTATTTGTTGTACAGAACGACTCGCAGTCCCTTCTATTTACACGTCGGGCGCGAAATAATCGATAACCTAAATGCGTATACCAAAGCGGAGTGAGATTTTGTTCCATTTTTTATTAACTTTTATTATTCTTGATACTTTTTATTCAAATTTTTTTCAATCTAATCATTTTATTGAACTTTTTTACACACTAAAATAAGTTTACGAATAGCAACCGTTTTTAAGTGTTCGCAATTATTGTCATCAATTTAGTACGACGAATGTACCAATAATTTAAAATTGACTCATAAATTTGACGTTTCAGTTGCGTTCTTTTGGAAAAATGAGCAGCGTGCGGTGTTGTAAAGTGAAAACAGTGTAAAGTGAACTAGAAACTCGTGAAGTGCGTTAAATATTTAAAATACATAAATTACTTACGGTACCGATCACACGTGGGCGTGGAGGTTTTTCGGGGTACGCCCCCTAGAAGTTCCAATACCCCTTCCCGCAGAAACCGAAATACCCCTTCCTCCAGAATTCAATTTTGGAAAATTTTTCTTGTTTTTTCGCAGTTTTTTGATGCCAATGGATAGTGTAATCGCTGAGAAATTTCGGAAAATGGTGTTTTTTCGCTATACCACCATTTTAAAGAAAATTTTTTGACCTTTGAAAAATCTTGCACCCCCATAATTTTGGTGCTGCCCATCTATGTTGCCGATCTTTAAGACAAGAAAACCCAATTCCTAGCCGATCAAATTTCGGCCTGTTTTTAGCATTTTTCGTTTAAGAAAAAAATGTTTTCAGATGCGGATACGCTACAGTGCACAGCGTTCACGACAAGTCGTTGGAGGATAGAATGGAAAGCTTTTTCTTAAGCGAAACGTGCAAATATCTTTATTTGGTAATCATTAATTGAAAATTTTTTATTTAGCTAATTCGTACTTATATCATAGGTGCGCAAGGTCAGGGTCGGCAGGGGGGTGAAATGCCAAAAATCTAAAACAGTAAATTTAACGTTCACGATTTTTTTGTTGTTTTAATGATCAAAATGGTCAAAATAGCCTATAAAACGTGTTTTCGTGTTAATAACACTTTTTAAAAGCATTTTTAGTCCATTTTGACTGCATTATATCACTTTTAACACTAAAAAACATGCAAAAATTTATCAATTTTGGGCGCTTTTTGAGTAAAAAGTACTTAAAAGTACTAATCTGGCGCGAAGCGCCGGAAAAATTTTGACATTTTTACTGATTTTGATGTCAAAAATGATGCAGAACAAGACCTGTTTGTTCAAAATCGCCGGATATTACCGGTCTAGTTGACTCCTCAGGGGGGATAATACCCCCTCACCCCCCTATGTGCATGTGTGACTTATATTTTTGCATTTATTATTTTATTTGATCATTCAGTATTTTGTATCTTTTTATTTTGAATTCGACACTTTTCTCTTCTCTTTTCCAGCTTTGTTCTCGCCGTTTTTCGTTTTTTCGTTGCTGTAATGATTATATATATTTGAAATTGACTAATTGTCAATCAATTTAGTTTTTTAAACATGTGCGTAGCGTCTTAGCATTGTTTTCTCTCACATCCTAAAGAGACGCATAGTGTGTAAAGTGCTCTAAAGTTCGTTTGTGCGTCACAACCGTAGGTGGGCAGCACCGAAATTCTGGGGGGGGTGAAAAAATTTGCAAAGGTAAAAAATGGTCTTAAAAGCGGTCGTATAACGAAAAAACACCATCTTTCGACGTTTCTCATCGAGCACTATCCAATGGCATCAAAAAATCGCTAAAAAAGCAAAAAAAATTTCAAAATTTGAATTCTGGGGGTATTTTGATTTCTGGCGGGTGTTTCAATTTCTGGGGGTGCATACCCCCAAACCCCCCACGCCCATGTGTGGTCACAACCGTCGCAACATTATTAGAGGCAACAAGTTGCAACGAATAAAAATAAATTTTAAAATAAACAACATTAAATTTCAAAAGCAAGAAAAAATTGCAAAATATAAATTTTCAAACGTTCTTGTACGTACGATGGATTAAAAATACATTACGTATTAAAATGTCAAATTTTAAACATTTAAGTCGTTTATATTAAGTAAAAATAGAAATATGAAGAAATATGTTAAGAATTAATTAACAAATGTGATATATTTCTTCAAGTAAAATATTCATTCGAACGGAGAAATATCGAGTAGAAAATTTGAGCGTAAGCAGCTTTAGACGTTTTGCTCATCCGGTAGGCTTTTTTATCTTTGGAAACTTTCGTTTTTTATTTTTTATTTTTTTATATTTTTTATTTTTTATATAAAAAAATTTTTTTTATTTTTTATTTTTTACTTAATTATATATTTTCTTATTCTATATTTTTTTTCTTCTTGTATGTAAGCGAGATTTCGTTTCGTTGATTTAAATTAGTCGATTTTTGCACGCCAAGCTGTTCGACGAAGACAATCCGGTCAATAAGAATTACGAACGTATTTTGTTCACAACCGAGGGCCACATTCTGATAATTTCGGACAAATTTCGACAACCGAATAGCGTAGACTCGCCCCTGGAACCCGACCCTAAATGGCCATTCTCGGGGCCCTGGCTAAGGCCCTCCTCCCGACTCGAGGAAGAAGAGTACGGTAGAACGAATAGAAACGACGAATCCAATGTTCACGTGATCGTAGCCACGCCCCCTAACAACGCTAGCCAATGGGAATTAGAGGGCGGGAACAGGGCCGAGTGCCAAGCGGTTTCGCCCGCTAGTCGCTTCGCTATGCCGATCCCCGCCTCTTATTTGAGGCAAATGTACGCTTCCATCGGCCTTCCCGACTACCTCTGACCAAAAATGTCAACTTTACGGTTACAGTACGCTCAGGGTTGTTTGCCAACGGCAGCCGGTCAAACATCGGATGCTCACTTACGGATACCAGGTGTCGGCATTTTCATAATCTTGCGAAATTTGGACGAGATTAGCAAATAAACAAACGAAACGGCGTCGCCTATCGCTGACTCGTACCCAGGCACGCACGGGGATTGGAGGGGAGTTCCCACAGGATGGAAAAATGAAAAATTTTGTGGGGAAAATGTGGCAAAATGAAGGTCAAAAAGGGGGAAAATTGACATTTTTCTTCAAAAAGTGCTTCAAATTGACCAAAAACTGTGTCATAACGGTATTTTTTAACGCTGCTTGCGCGCTTGTACCAGTTTTTGAGGTCATTTTCGCCTCAAAAGCTAAATTTTCTACCCCCCCCCTCTAGATTGGCCGTGCTGTGCACTTATGCTCGTATTTTGCGGTTAACATTTCTCATCGTTTTGAAGTTTTGGCAAAGAATCTGAAAATGTTCGAAAAATTTGTTCTAAAAGAAATTAAGCCCTAAAATTACTGTGTATAATAAAAGTATATTAATTTTTGATTTAATACCCATTTTTTTATAATATAGAGTGAAGGGCAAAAACGCAGATGATTGTGCGGAAACCAGTTTTTAGCTAGGCAGCCAGTGATGGGCCAAATTTTTGGCTAGGTATGCACCTACCAAAATTAGGTGGTAAAATTTATTTTATGGCTGCTTAGATAAAGCGTTGGGTAAATATATAAAAATATATAAATCAGAAAAACATAAATAAAATTACAATGGATAAAATAAACAATTTTGAAAGGATTTATAATTTGGCAACTTAATAAGCGAAATCAGTGCTTCCTATTCATTCCATGCAGACGTATATAGTTTTGATATGATAGTTAATGATTTCAAGGGGTTCGGGAGATGAACTAGATTCAAAAATTGAAACGCCAGCAATTTTAAACCCCTGAGAGAGGCTTCCCTTCATATTTACAAGAAAAATCGTAGTAAAAGGGACTGTTTCGAGCATACATGTAAAGGCCGGAAATTTTAGGTGGGGTCCCACCATACTCTGGGCGTGGGGGTATGCACCCCCAGAAACCAAAATACCCCCCGAATTCAATTTTTGAAATTTTTCGTTTTTGAAAACTGGTGTCTTTTTGCCATTACCATCACCTTTGAAAAATCTTGCACCCTCCACTACAGAATGTTTGTGCCGCCCATCCATGGGTTCCACCCAGGCTTAACGTTCCTGAAAGACCGCATCGTCAGAAACGTCAAAAATGATGTTTCTAATGCGTGTCCACCATTTTTGAGCTTAAGAAGGACACTATAGAAAAATTCTTAGGCTCTATATTCCTCCGCCTGTATTCCCAGCTGTGCGTGTCTATGCATCCAACTATCATTTTCGTCATTTTCGATAGTTTACAGTCTTGGTAAATTGTTTAAATAGATTTATTTATCTAAATTTATGATATTAACATTAAAGTGATATTTTCGCTTTTTTTCTACCATTTTTCCGCGGAATATGTGCTTGCTCTGGATGAATGGACCGACGGAAAAATACTTTAGCAGAAAAGTATTTCACGCCTTTTGTTAACTCGTTCATTGATCGTTGTATCCACCACACGTGGGCATGATGGGCGGTATGCACACCTTCAGCAGACTGAATACCCTGCGCTTAAAACCAGAATAATTTCCCCATAATTCGATTTTTTAAATTTTTTTGTTTTTTTCGCAATTTTTTGATGCCATTGGATAGTGATCGATGAGAAAGGCTGAAAAATGGTGTTTTTTCGCCATACCACCATTTTTGAAACCATGTTTGACCTCTGAAAAATCTAATGCACCCCCAAAATTTTGGTGCTGCCCACCTATGGTTATTGCCGGTTTTTTCGTGTTTTTATTGCGACTCATCGATCGGTATTGTTGACGGTTGACGGATTTTTAAAGCTTTTTTCACAGATTTCTTATTATTTACTTTGGTGACTCATGCCTTGCCTTTCAGTGCTTCTTTCACTCTCAGCATTCTTCTTATATTTGCGTATCGTTTTTGGTGATAAGACTTATGAGAAATAAAGGAATTTGTACCCGCATTTAACTACACGCGGGCTTGGCGGAGGGGTCTGTCGTTGCTTTATAATATGCAACGCGCTTGCACACGCTATTGTATGTTAAGTATGCAACGTTTTGATCGAAAGCAGGTAAGCACATAATGGTTTACTAACATGCCAAAGGCTAATACATCGGTTAGTAGTAGTGACAACAATTTTGATGAACATTAAAAAAGCGGCTTTTTCGGGGAAAAATTAAAATTGGAAAGGGAAACGTAAATAATTGTGCGACCCGGTTCCATCGGGGTTCCTCCACCCAAGGGGTGGTCCAAAGTGGGGGGACCGGAGACCGGAGTGTTTCAAGTAGGGTCCATCAGGGTGAACACCCTAACCCCGTTTCTGGCAAAATTTCTCCCACTGAAGCGGGGTTTTGTAGCTCGGAAACGGGGTGCCCTATTTGTACATGTGAAGCTGACCCCGGTTCTGTTGGGTATTTCCTCGCGCTAAGGTTGGTCCAAAGTGGCGGAACCAGGGGTCCTAGAGTAGGACCCAACAGGATCAACACTCCCCAACCCTGTTTCCAGCAAAATTTCTACCAGCTGGTGTTCACTCTGTTAGGCCCTATCATTTACATTTCCATTTCCGGATTTTACCCTTTGTTTCCGTTTCGGACTTTTACCCATTCCGTTTCCGGATTTTACCCACCCGCCCTTTTTCGCTAAATTTTGACTAGTTTGATTTTAGCTAAATGTTCAAAATTGGTAGAACTAGGGAATCAGTATTACATCGATTGGAATCACAAATGTTTGATTGAAATATTCTTAGCTCCCAAACGATAATTTCATTTTACATGAAATTATGCAGTACGTTGCAGATGCTTAACGGCCATTAAACTAACTCAACAGTGTTAAAAATAAGATAGATTCATTTGGATGAAAAATGGATCTTCAGAAGCCGTCATTTAGATAACAGTGCTTTTAAAAAATAATAAGTGTTTGTTTAACTCACTTCTGGGTCCTGTTTCCGAATGAAGGCTTAAGCTAACCCGGGTTGAAATTCGATAAATTTTGTCGAGATGAGGGTTAAATAATTTATCCCCGGTTTCCGAATGAATGGTTTAACTAACCTTCAAGGGTGAATTTTAAGCCTTTTGCGGTTAACTTTACCCCAGGATTAATTTAACCCTTGGGGTTAAGTGCGTTGTATGTACATATATAATATGCGTACATATCAGGTGTCCGAATGAAAGGGCTAATTTGTTTAGGGTTAACTTTCCCTATTTTGTCCTATAAAAATTAAACCTGATGCCGATTAGGATTTATTTCTCCAAACTGAATCGGTCATTCACGGTTTGGCGTCCAAAGAATTCTGAATAGCTTTAAATTTTGTGAGAAAAGGTGAATTGAATTATACTATTCCATTTAACTTTGCGGTTTTCATTTGAATTTAATCAGGATGAATCGGGCTACAAAAGTGAATTAAAATTTTGATGCAGTAATGCGCACAAGAGAGCCAATCTTGACAGGTGGGTAACAGCTACGTATGTACATATGCCGAGTCAGTGCTATTAGGTTGGCTGGTACAGCACCAGCTGACACTGAGTTTAGCTTCAGCCAGCGTTTTCTATTACGTGACACTTTGATCCCTGTTATGTTTTTAAAAGTTTTTAGATTCACCTCCCCAATCCGAATCAAAATCCTGGAGACGGGCTTGGTGAATGCGCCACATTTTAAGCGAAGTAGGTACTATTAATCTTTGATAAAAGTTTAGACCAATGCCACAAGAATATTTAGTCATTAGTGCTGTTTAAAACAAATGCAGTAATAAGTCTTCAGCAATAATGAGCTGTTTGGAATGGAACAAGCTATAGACAAAAATACAATCACTGTTTAAAACACATACACGTTTTCGGATTATGGGGGATACGTTAGCGTCGGCGGATTTGCAAGTGTACAAGACGTCTCCTATCATATATCACTGAGTTTTTACTGTATTAAATACATCGAGAGCAGTGTTGCTATGCCAGGTTGGCAGTTTTTCTTCCGTTTTAGCGGCTTGTTGGTTTTTTGGAAGTTTTTCATTCCAATGCTTAAATAGAGGGTGACAAGTATTGTGGCAGTTTTTTAAATTTTAACCTGGCAACACTGATCCAGATCACCGTTTTTTTCCGCTTTTTGGTCTATTTTTCAACCAAAATTTTGGGAAATTGAAAAAAATTTTTGGGCTTGGTTGGCATTTGTGGAAAATTTTTGTAATGTTACGAATGCGTTTTAGAGAGTTAAAACTAAAAAAGTTTTTCGCGCTTCGCGCCGAATTGATTTAATTCTTACTTGTTATTAATCTTAGGCCGCGCCGCGTCAATCGCAGCATTTTTATCGATAATCTGGTCCTATAACTCCACTACGATTGAAAACCCTTATCTTCTGCCTGCACGGATTCGGTTACTTTTTGTAATGCAAAAATGCTTTTCAGAGAGTAAACCAATAAAATTTTTCGGCGCTTCGCGCCGAATTGATTTATTTCTTACTCTTTATCAATCTTTAAGCCGCGCCAATTGCAGCATTTATATCGACAATCTGGTCTAGAACTTCACTACGATTGAAAATCCTCATCTTCTGCACGGATTCGGTTAGTTTTTGTAATGCAAAAAAAGCGTTTAAGAGAGGTGAAAGTAAACTACAAAATTTTTTCGCGCTTCGCGCCCAATTGATTTTAATTCTTACTTGTTATTAATGTTCAAGCCGCGCGGCGCCATTTGCAGCATTTTTATCGATAATCTGGTCCTACAATTCCACTATGATTGAAAATCCTTACCTTCTGCATAGTTTTTGTAATGCAAAAATGATTTAGAGAGCTAAAATTTCAAATTTTGTGGCGCTTCGCGCCAAATTGGCTAAAATGCTTTACTGAAGGAAGGATATTCAAGTTTCAACATAAATAACGTATACTGATCGTGATATTTCTTGTAGAGCGCGAAAATTTGTAAACGAAAAGTGCATCAAACACCGCTATAGCATGTGTACATAAAATTTTCTATTATTTTCAAATTTTCAAAATTTTACTACCGTTTGAAGTCAGGCGACAAGTAGCTTTGAAACGAAATTTTGCAAAAGCTGATTATGAATCCATGTTTACTTTTCTTGCCAACATCCAGTGGCCATTGATCTTTTCTACTTGTGTGACAGCAGACGATTTTTATAATCGTTTTTTATCGGTGATGCAATATCTTATAGATTCTTTGTTCCGTTTTCCAAACCTGGCAGAGTTAATAAATATCCCAAAAATATAAGACGACTGTTGTCAAAGAAATTAAAATTCTGGAGAAAATCTAAATTTGATCCTATGTTCTGGAATACTTACTCTAAATACCGTAGACTTGTAAGGAAAGCTGTAAAGGAATATTATTGTGCACAGGAACGTAAACTGTTAAAAAAGGATCCGATCCTAAGCATTTTTATCGTTTCATTAATACTAAGAAAATCCGTCAAATAATATGCCAGACATAGTTGTTGACAACTCTATTATTAACTCAGACTTGCAAAAAGCGAATGTTTTTAATGAATTCTTTGCATCTATGTTCACAGTTGATAATGATTTCCCTATTAATACTACAAACTTAAGTCACAAAGATATACTTGATGTTAAGGTAGATTTTAGTTTTGAATCTGTACTAAATTCCATTCAAAATCTTAAGCAAACTTTCTCTATTGGGCCTGATGGTATTTGTTCATATTTTATCAAAAGATTATTTCCATTTCTTGTTGATCCAACTTAGTTCTATTTTCGAAGTTTCTCTATAGAAGTGGTGAAGTACCTTCTTGTTGGAAAGATGCGATTTTATTACCTATCTTTAAGAAGGGTGATTATTATTCGGTTGAAAATTATCGTCCAATATCTCTTTGTTGCGTCACTTGTCAAATTATGGAGTATATTATAAACAGAGCTTTAATTGCTTCTTTGAAGTTGAAACCTAATTTCTTTTCACGGCAGTTTTGGTTTTCAAAAGGGAAAGTCATGTGAAACTCAGCTTTTGAAGTGTACAAACATGTGGGTTAAATCACTTGACGCATCTATTCCTATTGATGTTGTTTATGTACGATTTTAGTAAAGCTTTCGACTCTGTCGTCTATTCCAAATTGATAGAGAAGTTGAAGCATTATGGGATAAATGGAATGCTATTAAAATGGTTAACTTCTTTCTTGACAAATCGTACACAAAAGGTCAAAATTTTCGACGCTTGGCGTACCTCAAGGTAGCGTTTTAGGACCCTCTTTGTTTCTGTTGTTTGTAAACGATTTTGTTCAAGCTGTTGAGCATAGTGAAGTCTTTTTCTTTGCTGATGATTTAAAGCTCTTTAATTTTTCTCAACATTATACTTTGTTGCAAAAAGATTTAGATAAGCTGGTTTCCTGGTCTGAAGAAAATCAGTTAAGCATATCTCTCCCTAAATGTTCTGTGCTATATCTAGGGTACGCTAATCCTAAAGTTACATATCACATAAACCATTTTTTGTTATCTGACGCAGGTTCCTCAATTCGAGATTTAGGTGTTTCCCTTAACAACAAACTTATCATCTAGTTGTCATTGTACTAATATATCAGCAAAAGGCTTTGAAAATGAGTGCTTTGATTTTCAAATGTTTTGAATCACGTGATCCTAAAATGTTGGTTCTTGCTTTTAAAAATGATATTCGGCCTTTAGTAGAGTATGCTCCAACTGTATGGAGCCCCTATTTGCTTTCTGATATCAACAGGGTTGAAAGGGTACAGCGAAAATTTACTAAAAATTAATTGGATATAAGGGACTTTCTTATGATGAAAGGTTAAAAGCCTTGAATTTAGAGAGGCTTGAACTCCGTAGAATTTATTTTGATTTAATTGTTATGTATAATATTATTCACAATAATCTCTTGCCTTCTGAAGATTTTTATAAGTTTTATGGTCATTCGTGTACTAGAAATGCATTTGCAAATCAGATCTCTTTAGAAAAATTTTGACTTGATTGTAAAAAGTATTGTTTTGCTACTAGATCAGCTAGAATTTGGAACGATCTTCCACAATATATTCGAAGTTCTTCAAATGCTGAGACATTTAAGAGAAATTTGAAAAAGGCTGATTTTCGGGAATTTTTTGATGGGGCACACGTGAGCGCAATCTATTTGCCTGTGTGTCCAGGACATTTCGCATTTTATTTTATTTTCCTTGCGACTTTTGTTTTAACCCTTGTGTTTTTTCCGAATAAAGTATTATTATTATTATTAACACAGGTGCTCTATTTTTAACGTTTTTAGACCTCCCAAAAAACGTGGAAAAAGGTCGGAAAAAGTGGAAAAAAATTTTGGGTCTGGCTCTATAATGTCGACCAAATTGCTGGGGAAAAAGACGGTGATCCAGATACGCAGCGCAATGCATGCAGGCAGGGTTAGTGATCACTGGCTTAGCCAGTGGGGAGGGGAATCCCCAGGGGAAATTTTCGGCATGTTCAAGAACTGAGCAATATCGCTGCATGATGCTGTTCTGCGACGTAAAATCGAAAAATTCGGCGCTTTGCACCGATTTTTTTCTATCTTTTGGCATTTATGTGTTTGTTCAGATAATGTAAAAAAGGACAAATTTTAGGATACATCCATTTTGCTTATTTCAAAAAATAGCGTTTTTGTGCGATTTCAAGCAGGAATCTTTAATGGTAGTAATTATTTGCAGTCAACTGCAGGTAATATAGCTCACAATGTAAAATTATATGCAGTCAGAAACCAGAGGCCTAGACTGCAGGTAATATAGCACACAACATAAAATTATATGCAGTCAAAAACCAGCGGCCTAGACTGTGGGTAATATAGCACACAATGTAAAATTATATGCAGTCAACAACCAACGGCCTAGAGTGCAGGTAATATAGCACACAACGTAAAATTATATGCAGTCAAAAACCAGCGGCCTAGACTGCAGGTAATATAGCACACAACGTAAAATTATATGCAGTCAAAAACCAGCGGCCTAGACTGCAGGTAATATAGCACACAATGTAAAATTATATGCAGTTAAAAACCAGCGGGATGGACTGCAAGTAAATGAGACACAATGTGATATTAAATGCAGTCAAGTTGAATGCTCATTGATATGGAAGCTGTGCTTCGCTTGCACTTTAACATGTAGTAGATGGTTTTAGAAGGCACTTTTATTTGAGATGATCTTGGCAGATTTGCTCCCTCAATAGGGAAAGTTTTTATGCACTGCATGGGTAGCAGCTTCAACAGCTGCCCAGTCACCCGTTTACGCATTTTGATGGGCCAGTGTAAGCTCTGGCCCTGCATAATAGAAAGTGAGAAGCTCTTGCTGTTCTTGTTGTCATTCTGGGGAATTGTTTTATTTTAGTGGAAATAGAATGCTTCAAAGTTTATTCCGACAATGTGAAACAAGGATTCCGGAAAAGCAATTGGTTTATTCGACATTCACATTGATGCCAGTGCATGGGCTGAGCCTGAGATAAATGGAGCAAAAATTGTGGAGAGCGAGTGAAGCGAGTGGAGCAATTTTTGCTTCATTTAAGCCTTAGGCTTAGCCCAATGTCTGGTACCATCTGAGTCTGTTAGCAATTGCCGTCGCCACACACCATTTTTTCCAGTACTATATGTATATGCTGTATAATTTTTTCTTCCACTAAAGTAAAACAATTCCCCAGAATGAGGACAAGAACAGTAACAGCTACACAACTATCATGCAGGACCAGAGCTTACGCTGGCCCGATCAAAATGCGCTAATGGGTGGATGGGCATGATAGCTGCTACCCATGCAGCGCAAAAGAACATTCCCTATTCAGAAAGCAAATCTGCCAGACCATCTCTAAACAAAGTGCCTTCTAACACCATCTACTACAGGTTAAAATGCAAGCAAAGCGCCAGTTCCCATGTCAATACAACGTTGAATCTGACTGCATATAATATCACATTGTGTGCTATATTACTAGACACCGAATTTTTACGTAAGCCACGTAATTTTTTGAGACTTGATTCGGAATCAGCGGACTCTAAAACGTTAGAAAAACGCATTTTTAGAGCCTTAGGAGTATTTTTCCCCACGTATTTCCACGTATTTTGCCTTTTTCCACGTACTTCCATGTATTTTCTTATTTCCGAAAATTTCCAATGCATTTTAACACTTTTCTTTACAGATATATAATTGATTTAATAGTTTAACAATGTCCAAACTTGGTGCCACTAAAATCAAATTGTTAACTCAAAAGTACAAAGCTGACTTCATTGTGTCGGATGGATCTATTATCAAGTGTGATGTTTGTGATACGGTGCTAAAAGTTGACCTGAATCATCAGAATCAAGTGATCGAACAACACCTAAAAACACTGAAGCACTGAGAATTGGCGGCCAAACGTAAATCAAAATCGTCGCAGCAAAACGTTCCTGGCATCTAGTTTTCAGAAAGCAGATGAACAACTCGCCAAAAATAAAAAGTTGAAATTGTTGCTTTTCAGTTATAAAAGTTGAAATAAAAATTGAATATGATGCATTTTTTCCACGTAATTTTCCACGTAAATTGACATAATTTCCCACGTATTTTTCCACGTAAATTGACTTTTTTCTCCACTCCGGTCTCTTTATATTACCTGCAGTCAAGGCCGCTGGTTTTTGACTGCATATAATTTTACATTGTGTGCTATATTACCTGCAGTTGACTGCAAATAATTACTGCCATCTTTAACATAAAAGTTGAAAAAAACAAGCGGAAAAGCCATTGATTGAAATGAACTTTGTTTGGGCTTCTGTGCGTCTTCAGATTGGTGTCAGGGATAATCCAAGCCTAAGAATAAGACGGGGCAAAAATTTGCCCCATTTGTCTCAGGCGTAGATCATACCCTGGCACCAATGTGAAGGCACATAACAGCCTCAGCCTAAAAAATAAATATTAGAAGAGACATAGGAAGAAAATGACGCTAACACCCTTATTTGTCAAAATATAGTTAATCCTTCCCTTTCTAACTAACCCTAACAAAAAGAATGATGAATGGGATGCTTTGCAATGACTTAATTATTGTAATTACTGAAGTATAAATTTCCGCTCACTTTTATAAGTTGATATCCATGCTGATCCAGACAGTCATACGCCTTCCAACAGTCGTTGAATAAAATTTCATATATCAATAGTTTCGAGCGTGCGAAAAATGTGCCACATCGAAACAAAATCTGATTCCCGCATCAATGGCTGCTGTCAATATGGCCAATTTCAATGCTGCGCCCCACCTATCAGATTTATAATCCAGCCCTTTGGTAATAATTGTAAATCTTGTACCAACTGTAAGAGTTTCGCCAAATCGTCGGATAGTTCTTTAATCTCTCTAAGATTGAGGAACATGCTTAGAACGCAGCAACAGCGTAGAGCACAAACAAGCTTGATGCAAAATGCATATTACACAGCAGCACGGTAGAGCAATAAACAACCTGAATAAGCTATTCTAGCATATAAAACAAACACCTATTATGTAAATCAATCATGATTAGAAAAATTTTGCATAGAAGAGCAACGTCAACTTCCACATGAGAATCCAATATACAAAATGCGTATTACGCAGCAGCACCATAGAGCGTAAACAACTTGAATAAGCAATCCTAGCATACAAAATACCTATTACGCAAATCACTCATGATTAAAAAAATTTTGCATAGAAAAGCAACGTCGACTTCCATGTGAGCATAAAGGTTACTAATCTAACACCCTACAGTAGGTACATAAGGAATGGATCAGTCAGACGTGCTCCACAAATCACCTGCCTGGAGGCAACAGTAAATGCGCCTAAATTCTATTTTTGATAAATAATACAGTCATGTAAACTTGAAATGACTGATTGCAGTGTATTCTGTGCGATTTGCTTTGTGTCGCCTTCCAAATATAAGTACATAATATTCTGTTCAAGTTATACATAGAAACCAATAAGTGCATTGTGGATAGTTTCCAATGTACTTAATAAATATTAAACATGTGCACGTATGTTGTACAAATAAACCTGTAGTCCTTTTCTTTCATAATAGGAAAGTAGCTACATAACTTGCTGCTTTTTTCAATTATTTTTTGGTTCAACAGTTGATTTCAATCTGCAGGCCACAAAATATACTTCGGATTTTTTACGGTGCTTAGAGAAAGTCTGATTTTCAACAGATTTTGAAGCTTAAGGCATATAAATAGCTAGCTTTTTCCTAGTCCCCTTCTTTTACATCCTTGATAATCCTTAATTCTTAGTATGTTCGTCGTTTTTGTTCCATCATTTTATTGCTAGCACCCTACTTCTAATTAGCATGATTTGAGTGAATCAGTTGCTAAACACATACAGTACCATGCCATAATAATTACAGCAGTCTAAGAACACGGATAACAAAATTGTTCTGAACATCGGTATTAACCTTTATAAACAATATAGTCATGGCCTCTGAAAATCCACATTTCATGTTTTTTTGCATATATTTATTCTACAAGCACCCCAGTCTAGAAACGTATATAATCAGAGCAATGTGCCATCGATGCTCCATTTTGGCGCTACTCAGTAAATTTCATAGATCCCTTAGTCTCGGAGAAAAAATCGATCAAAGTCAAAACTGAAAAAAACCAGCAAATTCCACGTGGTTAGTAAAAAAACCATGGGAACTGAAAAAACCACCCCCAAAATGTTATGCGAATTGCATGGTTTGCAGCGTAAAATAGTTAGTTGACCCTAAATGATCATATTTTTTAGAAAATTCATTTTTTACGACATTTCCATTTATTTTATCACATTTATATAAAAATCAATGATTTCTTCTGAATTTTATTAAAAAGTTCTATAAATTTCACAAATAAAGTCTTCAAGTGATAAAAACAAGTCTAGGTAAGTCTCCTCTACAATCGTCTGCAAGAAATCAGTGCAAAATTATGCAACTTGATGAAATGTAATTTTGTTGCCATGGCAAAGTATACTTAGCATTGATCTTTTTTTAGGTTTCAGTGGTTTTTTTAGGTTAGCAATTGAACTTTTTTGGCAATTTTTTGGGGTGATTACCATTTTTTGTGAAAAATAAATATCTGGCATCATGTAAGGTGCTACAAGGCACATTCCTGCTATGTTTTGTAAAAATTGGCGCTGGTTTTTGTTTAGGCTACAAGTGGTTTTTTATGTTTGACTTAGAAGGTATACTGTAGCTATGTGGATGACAGGACAACTAAATTTTTTTCTAACATTAGTTTGCAAGGGAGCCTAATGTGAAAACATAAAAGATTCCAGCAGATATAAATATGGGTAGGAATACTGACCCTCAAAAATGCTTTCAAAAATTCATAAAAACGACAATTTTTAGGAACTTTTTACAAATTTATATCTTAAGTTTCTGAATTGAATCATCCGGAAAGAGATCGGGGGTCAGTTGTAATTCTCAAGGCACAGCTTGTTCGCCAGTATAATATCATCAGTCATCTCCTTTGGTTATGGAAAAAATGGATGGTTTTTTAGGTTACAAATTGACTGGTTTTTTATAGAGGCCAGCGCTATACAACCTTACCTTATTTGAACCAATAAAATGTTTTCACCGCACACTTTATGGAATTACTGGGGGTTAAGAACACTTATACACTCCGATTCGTAATCCTGACTTTACATGGACCATTTTGATAAAAAGCCTTCTGCAATGCTGTGAAACTAAAGTTATCTTCTTGTGTTAAGCATTACGCAGCTATGTAATGGGTGTGAAGAGAACATACAGCCAGATTCGTAATCCTGACCTTGCGGAACATATTTTAACAAAGTTCACGTTTTGCAACGTTTTGGAAGTAAAATAAATTTGTAGTGCAAGCTTAACACATTTGCAATGAATGAATAGTGCAAACTTTGCACAACTACTATTTGTAGAGAAAACTAATTGTCAGATTCGTAATTCTGACGTTACATATAACATTTTGAAAAATTAAGCGTCTGCAATGCTCTAGAACTGAATTTAGATTTCAGTGATGACTTTATACAACTAACGGGTGTAAGGAAATTTATTAGTCAAATGTGTTATACTGTCATTACATGAACATTTCGGAAAAATTATATATTCTACAATGTTATCGATGCAAAATGATTTTTTAGCGTAAACTGTGCAGTTCTACAATAAATCTATACTGTAAACTTTACACAAATAATGGTAGAGAAAACTAACAGTGAAATTCATAATCCTGACGTTACGGAGAAATTTTTGAAAAAAAATTACGTTTCGAGACGCTCTGGATATAAAATATATTTTCAGTGTAAACTTTATACATAAACAGTAAATGAATATAGTGTAAACTGTACACAACTACTGGGTTTAGAGATAACTAATTGTCAGATTCATAATTAATAATTATGATGTTACATAGAATATTTGAAAAAATTAAGCTTCCGCAATGGTCTAGAACTGAATTTAATTTTTATTGTAAATGTAATTCTAACGAGAACATTTTGAAAAAAATTTATTGGTTTACAGTGTTCTGGAAGCAAAATGGGTTATTCGGTGTAAACGTTGCAGTTCTACAATAAATCAATATCGTTAATTTTACGCAAGTAATGGTTGCAGAAAAAACTAACAGTCAGATTAATGATTCTGACGTTACAGAGAACATTTTGAAAAAATTCAAGCTTCACAACACAGGGAGTAAAATGAATTTTTAGTGCAAACTTTATATACACCTTGAGAATATTTGGCATACTTAAACGCGCTCACATGCACGCGCTGATTCTTGATGTGTATCAAACTTTAAAATTAGTATCATATTCCAACTCATATCTGGAAAAGTTTACACACAAAAACCCAACAAAACGTATTTTTTACCCTAATGTTGGAACTTTACGCCTTCAAAAATAACTCAGCATTGAGTGTAAAGAAACGCGACCAGGTGCTAAGTGTAACTACCAACATGTACCCCGTTTTTAAAATATTTCGCACCGTTCAATTCATAATCTTAGTAGTTGACAGCACACCTGGGCGTGGGGGGGGGTTTGGGGGTATGCAACCCCCAGAAACCAAAATACCCCCCCCCAGAAATCAAAATACCCCCCAGAATTCAATTTTTGAAAATTTTTTTCGCTTTTTTCGCAATTTTTTGATGCCAATGGATAGTGCTTGATGAGAAACGTCGAAAAATGGTGTTTTTATCACCATACCATCGTTCTTAAGGCCATTTTTTGACCTTCAAAAAAATCTTGCACCCCCCCAGAAATTTTTTGCTGCCCACGTATGGTTGACAGGCAAAAAAATAGGTAAAAACGTGTTTTTTTACCCCAGAGTTTAAACTTTACACCATTAGAAAGAACGGTATTGAGTTTAAAGAAACGCGCCCAAGTGCGATGTGCAAGCCTTGAGACATGCTTTATTTTTATAATACTTCGCACATTCTGATTTATATCCGGCGTGGTTGACAGACTAAAAGAAGGTGAAAACGTGTTTTTTGCGTCCACCTAGAGTGTAAACTTTAAACCGCCAGAATCAATTTCGTAATGATGTTACATCAACGCGGTCAACTTCATTGTGTAGCCCTTAAACCTTCGTACTTTTCCATACGTAGGTTTTTTGAAGACTCTTACACCATATATACATTAGCATGGGGGGCTGAGGGGGAATTACCCCCTTAGGTTTGAAAAACTGATAGCTATACAGCGATTCTGGCCGAAAAACCATTGTTGTATAGCCTTTTTTGGGGTCAGAAAATTAGCTATACAGCCTTTTTGGGCTCAGAAAACTAAATATATAGTGTTTTTTTGAGCTCAGAAATGCTGTTTAGTTGTCTTATCTGAGTTCCAAAAGGATATATAGTTATTTTCTCGACTCCAAAAAGGAATTGATAGCTACTTTTAGTCCAGAAAGGGTATACAACGATGTTTGTGAATCTAAAAAGGCTATATAGCTAGTTTTCTGAGACCAAAGAGACTATATAGCTAATTTTCTGTCCCCAAAAGGACTATAGAGCCATTTTTACGAAGCACATAGCTATCTAGTAATTTTAGGTTTTCACCCCCTTCCTGAAAGTTTGATCTTGCGCACCTATGTCTTATACGAAAAATTTTGCAGACTTAAGCAAGTCGAAAACTCGACTAAAATTTGTCTTTTCATCCCCAGATTTTCGAACTCTTTACACTCCCACTCGTGAATTAATTCAAAATTCTGAACAAAAATGTATATTTGGAGAATTTAGTGCTCTACAATTCTGAAGTATAAATTCTATGACGCATTCATACTGAGCTGTGTACAAGCTGGGCAAAAAAACCGTCAAAAATTCTTATATGTTATAATGTTACATCCAAACTTTACACGCTCTTCACAAAATGGCATAGAGTGTAAAGGAAAACAAAAAAAGTTGTACAGCGAATTATTTTATTATCTCTAAAAATAACCGCACCTCCCAGATTTGTCCCATGATAGCTGTAGGGGGCTCATATGTTGGGGTACTAGGGATTAGAGCTGTGCCGGGGCCAGGCCCCGGCCCCGGCCCCCGCGCCGGGGCCGGGGCCAATGTTAGAGTTGATTATAATGTAGAAAATTGATAATGTTCTGGGTAGATTCACCTTCAAACTCAATTTCAAGCAAACCACAGATCTTGCTAATTCAAATCTTTATTTCACTATGTCAGATTGGTGCGAATTTCTAGTTAATAATCAAAATTGACATATTTTAAATTGCGAATTCATATAGACGAGCATTTCCAGCTTGCTTGGTAGCAGACAGCTACGTCTATCAGAACAAATAGAATAATAAGCCTAAAAAAGTGCAAAGTAAAGCACATTGAAAAACGCATCCAAGTCAGAGGAGTTAAATCCATACATGGGCAGCTCAAAAATTCTAGAAGTCCACAATTTTTGAAAGTTAAAAAGTGCCTGATAATATATGGTAGAGCGAAAAAACACCGTTTTCTCGCGTTTCTCAATGAGAGCTATCCATTAGCATCAAAAAACCGCAGAAAAACAGAAAAAATTCTGAAAATCAATATCTGGGGGGTCTAGCGGATTTTTTGGGGGGAGAATGTGAATTCTGGGGGGTCTAGATCCCCCGATGCCCATGTTCTGTTATATCTTGTAATCCCAACAAATATTAACGCTTGACGTGCATATCTACAAGCAAGAATATATGCATAGGTGCATGTAAGGGGTAGGGCAGGGTCGTACTATGAGCATGGTAAAGCACGCTATTATTGGCCCCGGCCAGGCCCCGGCCCCGGCCCCGGCACCGGGGCCTAGGCCCTCGGCCCCGGCACCAGGGCCTAGGCCCCGGCCCCGGCCCGGCCCCGGCAAAAAAGGCGGCCCCGGCACAGCTCTACTAGGGATGCAACGGATCCGGGTTTTCCAATAATATCGGATCCGGATCCGGATCCGTACAATTCAAAATAACGGATCCGGATCCGGATACGGATCCATAAAATTTAAAATAACGGATCCGGATCCGGATCTTTAATTATTAAAATAACGGATAATAACGGATCCGGATCCGGATCCATGAATATGCATTATGAACGCTTAATTTTTTTAATACTAAAATTTTTGTTCGCAAGTACGGCGCTCATTAAGTTTAGAAGCGGAATGACTGTAGGATGATGAAATAAGCAAAGCTGCATGAGCTTGGTTAAGTGGTCCGGATTGATCTTAATTCGGCTGTAGCTTGAAAAACTGCGAATCTGGCGTCTTCCTCTCATTAATCGGAAATGCCAAAAAGCATTTCTAGTCCTGTCTGAAACTATTTTACGCTAGCTGATAACGAAACTAAATCTCAATGTAATCTCTGCGCAGCAAAGCTTTACAGAAGCGGTGGAGGGGTACCACCCAGTGTTTTTTTTGTACAAGGTCCGTTTGTACATGTACAAAGATAGTCCCCAAAAGTCTTTGTACATTTAGTACATGCAAAGTTTTGTGTACTATAGTACTGTAGCGATTTTAGTGTGGTAAAACAGGGTTTTCGATCTTTGGTAGCGTATTTTATCTAATTTATGGGTTTCTGACGCCAAAAATTATTAAAAATTGTCTCAAAACGGCGCGAAGCGCCGAATAATTTGACATCTTTCCATTCTAAATGCAAATTCTGCTATTTTAAAGATATATAGGACAAACAATTACTCATTTTGGCGCGAAGCGCCCGAAATTTTTGGGAATTTTACCCCTTTTTACAGTTTTTGTCTTCCCAAAAATCTTTGTACATTTTGTACACACAAATTTTAGGGTACTATAATATGGTACAGTAGCGATTTTAGTGTGTTGAACACAGAGTTGATCGACTATTGGTAGTGTATTTTAGCAAATTTCTGCGTCTCCAAGTGCGAAAATCACTATCATCTTAAAACGGCGCAAAGCGCCAAAAAATTTGACATTTTTCCTTTTGAAATCCAATTTCTGCCATTGTAAAGACATGTATATACAACACACAGTTACTCATTTCGGCGCAAAGCGCCGAAAATTTTGCGAATTTCAGACCTTTTTTGCAATTTTTGTCTTCCCAAAAATCTTTGTGCATGTACAAAGACGGTCCCGAAAAGTTTTTGTACATCGGGAAAAATCGTTTCCGAGTACAAGAAAAAACACTGGTACCACCTGTATGAAAAAGCGTCTGCAAACTAAGCATGCGGCGGACTATAAAAAGTTCAAAGCAGAGGAGTCCCAGCAGATCGAAGAAAAGGAAAGAGGTATTCTTGTTAAGCACAGATTGTAGAAGATTCGCGTCAGGCATGTCTACTTTCCTTTGCAGAAAAACGCGCAGATTGCGAAAAGACTGCTTTGAAACATGAAAAACAAAAGGTGCAAATGACAATGGAAGCATGCTTACTTGCTGTATGAAATATTTTATTTATATGAGAGGATTCCTAATTAACTTATGTACGATTTAAGGGTAAAAAATGGAATAACGATGATGCAAGATCAATTGATATAGATGAGCGGTTAGTTGAGCTTATGACTTTGGGCAATCTACCACTTTCTTTGGTTGCAGAAAAGCTGCTGTTTCTTAAATACAATTTGCCTGTCATTGAATTTGAGTATTAAGTCAATCAAAGTAAAGCTTTTGTCTCATAATGATGTTGTTTCATCAATACAATTCAAGATTTAATGATCTTTTATCACAAGCTCTTGGATCCGTTTAGGATCCGTTTTAAACTGTAAAAATAACGGATCCGGATCCGGATCTTATTTTTAAAAATACCGGATCCGGATCCGGATACGGATCTTAATTTTTCAAAATACCGGATCCGGATCCGGATCCGGATCCAAAATAATACCGGATAATAACGGATCCGGATCCGGATCCGGATATCCGTTGCATCCCTATGGGGTACCCAATTATATATATTACGAGTACGTGCTAACGCGCTACCTATGATTTGCGTATTGCCTTTTTACCTAAACTGTAAATGCATTGCTCATTGTGTTGGTAGATCGATCTCTAAGCGGGAATACTCATGGCTTTAAAAGTAGCGGTTTGACTTTTTTGTGCTACGTTTTAAACACGCTTTTAGATGCGACTTTACTTTAAATACTTGCATATATTAGCATTAACCCGACTGAATGATAATGACTGCTGAATTCAAGACGCCTATGCCTATTCCAGTTTTTTACGACTCAAGCTGCTCATTTTCTACTAAAAAGGTATGTATATGTAAATGTGTATAAATACTTACATGTATTTATCTTTATATTCTTACATATTCCTTTTTTAAGACCTAAAAGCATTAATTTAAATGGTGTCCTTTATTATTGATGCACATGGCCCAGTTGGCCAAGGAGGGGTAAACAACAAGCTTTTGGATCAAGGTGGGGTAAAGTTCAACATTTTTACTACAGTACATTGCGTTTTTTTGATTATTTTTACATCTAAATCGCTAGAAAATACACTATTTTTGGCTCAAACTGCCCAGCGGCGGCAGTACCCACCTGTTTTGGGCCCTTTAGCGGGGAGGAGACGGGATAATATCCCTCTAACCCCTCCCTATAAGCACGCGTGCTCTTCATGACACTTTATGTATAATTTAAGTCACTCGCATTTTTACTGGTATATTTTATTAGGAATAAAAAAATTTTTTCATTTTATTATTAGGCGATTCAGCCGATCTCATTACATTTCAATAAGAAATTCTAAAAAGTATAATTTGTGCACATCCAACGTTTGATTAAATTTTAAAGCAGACTATTTCTGACGAAAAACTGCAAAGTTTCAGAAAGTCAATTGAAAATTTGCAGTCGACGAGCAGCGATAAAGTTCAATTTTTAAGGAGATCCGTTAAGGCCAAAGGCCATTGAACCATTAGCATTCGTGTGAAAGGATATAGATATAAAGTTTCTGATCGGATAGTCATTAATAATTCCTGCGATTCCTCTAAAGCAGGATTATTTAGACGGCTATGATTATTTTCAATTATATTTGATGTTTGTTTATAATTAAGCGAAAGAGTAAGTTTTAAAGTTAACTTCAAATTGAAAATAAAATTTGAAAAATTTTTGAAAACGGCATTTATGAATTTGATTAATTCGAGCACGAAACCGCGAATTCTGGGGGCAGAATAAAAAAATGCTTTCAGGGGGTCTGAAACCCCTTTAGATCTCGTTTGGAACAACGATAAAGTTCTAAAAGCAATTTTCATTCTTTGTTAAAGAAAATATTAGTCGAATGAAAGTTATATTTTTGTGCGGGACAATTATTTGGAGGTTCGTACAAAGATTTCTAGTGCGATCTTTGTACATCTTTGCGCGCAAAGTTAGTTTTTGGCCGATTTTTGATTGTACAAAAAAAGAAGACAGTGGTTGAAAGTAACTTTTCGTTGTCGAAAACTCAGTTTTACTGAAAATTATTCGCAATAAATGCGCATAAAAAGATTTGAAGCGTTGGTAAGTGGCGGGCATTAAATTCGATTAAGGCTGTGGATAATTTTCTAGCACCTAAGGCAATTGCTAAAATCGTCCTGGCATCACGGTTTATTTTATATATTCGGCAATGATTTTTCCGGATGTATGAAGACTTTTGGAGACCACGCGTACAAAAAATTTTCGGGGATAGAACGAGAAAAATGTCAGAAACTTCCTAAAATTTCATGCGCTTTGCGTTTGAATTAGTTATAAGTAGGTACGTAATGATTTGTTCTGTATTTTTTTCTAAAGGTTTTTTTTGTTTTTTTCCATGTTTTTTTTCTTAATTTTTTTAATTTTTTTTTCTAAATTTTTTTCTTTTCTAATTTTTCTAAATTTTTTTTCTTTTTAAACGCAAAAATTAAGTTCGAAAGTCAAGAATATCAAGATTTTTTGGCTTTGATAATTGCGCTATTTCTATTCACGAAGCGTCGGCGTTATTTTTAAAAGTTTGAATCAGCCAAAATAATGTATCGCTTCTCGGGTGATACTAATTTAGCGAATAAAGACAACGTTGTCTCGTAAATCTTAACTTTATTTGAATGTCGTTAGAAAGAGGAGGAAATATGTTTTGATTCAGTTTGTCAATTCCGTATTTTGTTTGCCATCATTAGAAAGCTTCAAAGCCGTATAAGGCAATATTATCAAAATTTTTGGCGCTCCCCGAAAATTCAGCGTCCTGATTTATCTTTCATAAAAACGCAGAAAACGTATATACATTAAAATGCTAAAAAATACCAGAATTTTCCGACTCTTTGCGCCGCGCTGATAAATTTTTGTCGTTTTTATTGTCAGAGACCCATGAATTCCCACAGTACACCAACACCGCAGGCAAAAAACTTGTAAATTTACATAGTACAAAACGCATACGGACTGTACCAATGCCGCACCTGCGTTTACTTTGTACAAAATGTATAAAGACTCGGGTATCGTCTTTGCGCATGGACGAATGGACCTTGTACAAAATTAGAATACAGTTCCAGCCAGTGGCGGATCTAGGATTTTCCTAAGGGGGGCGGTACCTTTAAGGGGGCGTAACCCTGTCTTGGGCGGAAAAATTAGCCGTTTTAACCCGAAAATCGCTAAAAATCGCTCAAAAATGCTTAATTTTGCGCACTATTTTGGGCCAATGGGGGGCGGCCGCCGCCCCTAAATCCGCCCCTGGTTCCAGCCATTGGTCTTCTTTGAAATCCGATCAGAATGTTTTAGAGTATTTGAAAAAAATATGGTCCGTTAATCTTTCTGTCTCTCTTTTATATTTCCATATATTTGTTCCAGCTTGTTTTTGGTACAAGGTCCCTTTTTTACATGACATACAAATTTTTTTGTACTACAATATGGTACAGTAGCGATTTCAGTATGGTAAAACAGGTTTTTTCGACCTTAGGTAGCGTATTTCAGCTAATTTCTTAGTTTCTGACACCAAAAATTACTAAAGGCTGTTTTAAAACGGCGCGAAGCGCCGAAAAATTTGACATTTTTCCATCCTAAATACATATTCCGCCATTAAAAAGCTACATAAGACGGACAAGGTGCCGAAAAGTCTTTGTACAATTGGAAAAATCTTGGCCAAATGCAAAAACCGTGATTTGTTCAATCTTTGTCCATTCGCACGCTTTCTTGTTTACTCAAATGTTGTTTTTACCTTTGTGTTTATCTTTCTCTTCATTTGTGTTGGTTATAAATTTTAATTATCCATTGCTTAACTTAAACGCTGTGATTTGTTTCCTTCATTACGCGTGGTATCTTAGCTCCATCTAATCACCACACATGGGCGTAGGGGCGTGTTTGGGGGTATGCGCCCCCCAGAAGTTGAAATACCCCTCAGAAATCAAAATACCCCCCCCCAGAATTGAAATTTTTTTGCTTTTTGGCAATTTTTTTGATGCCATTGGATAGTGCTCGATGAGAAACGTCGAAAAATGGTGTTTTTTTGCCATACGACGACTTTTAAGACCATTTTTTGACCTTTGAAAACTTTTTTACCCCCTCCAGAAATTTTTTCACCCCCCCCCAGAATTTCGGTGCTGCCCACCTATGCTAATCACCCGATGTATCCAGTCACTATTTCGCGGGGGACGGTCGAAAATATACAAGGCGAATCATCGCAGAAAGCATATAAGTATATGAAAATTGACGATTTAAAATCTGACTTTTGTAAAATACGGTATGATGAAAAGTGCTAAATTATTCTTGTTGTAGGAGCGCAGCGCCCCGCGCTACAGTAAACCAAAACTGAAGCCCGCGCTCCGAGTTGCGCCGTTTAACAGCCGCCTCTTCACCGATCGGTGGATCGCGCGCAAACCGCAACAAGTGTCGTTCAAGCGCTTGCCATCGCGCGACTCGGGCGGTAAATTTCAACTTTCGCCTTATACAGGGTGGCCCGTAAAAAAGGCTACAATCCGATTCGACGGGTCGTAACCATAGATGCACAGCGTGACCGATCTGCGGGGGGTCGACCAGTCTGCAAAAAAGTCCAAAAAATAAAACTTTTTTGGGCCAAAATGACCTAAAATACTGGTATAAATGCTTAAATGGCGTTAAAACAACGTTATTACACAGTTTCTCATCGATTTGAAGCACTTTTGAAGAAAATTTCCAATTTTAAACCGTTTTTGACCTTGATTTTGATTCATTTTCTCAACAAAATTTCCCATGTTTTCATTCTGGGGGGTTCAGGACCCCCAGCGAACCCCCGCACGTGCATGTCTGGTCGTAACTTCAGCCGACGTTAAGTTAAAACTTTCGGACTGGCTGCACTAGACGGATAAAAGTCTCTTCTTTCAAAACGTGTAAAAAATTTAGGCCAGGTGCCGGCATTTCGGGCGCTGCGGTAATTCGTTTACACCCTCTTTCAATATCGTTGAAGGCGAATTGCGTAATTGGTCCTGATGTTAGTTTGCATTCTATTCTGACGATATCCAAAAATTTTGCACTCAGTAGGACGCGAATCTATTCCGAGGGTTTAAAAAATGTGCTCATTATTTTTATGACTAAATATATTGTCAAAAATGTCAAAAAAGGATACCTACAACGTACGCGGTAATGCGATACGAGGCAGAAAATCTGGAGTTTAAACAATGCCAAAGTGGGGCGTAAACAAATTGCCATAGGGCACGAAGCGTTGGCGGCAAGCACGTAACTGGCCCTCCTATTTGGGGGGGGGCGAACACTAATTTGGGGGTCCAAGCCAAAAATAGCACAAAATAACGTGTAAAAAGTCCTATTTTTCCGGTTTTTTCTGAATTTGGCGGGGGGTCCGGACCCCCTTCATATCCCCTCACAGCTACGTGCTTGGTTGGCGGCTGGCCAAACTTTTTTACGCGGTTCAAACAAAGACATCTATCTATCTAATGCGGCTGCGTTCTAAAGTTGTACGTTCGC
Organism: Mermis nigrescens; assembly: GCA_036768485.1. Classification (NCBI taxonomy): domain Eukaryota; kingdom Metazoa; phylum Nematoda; class Enoplea; order Mermithida; family Mermithidae; genus Mermis; species Mermis nigrescens. The sequence continues at coordinate 2,064,060 of JAVLUZ010000151.1, read as the reverse complement.
ATCAGCCGAAGTTATGATTCGTTAAATTTAAACGTAGCCTTTTTATGGGCCATCCTGCATAACTTTTTCGCGCAAATAGAAAGTCGAGTCATGATCAGTTTACGCATTAAACGTTATCGTCCTCGCGATGAAATTTAAGCTTTCTATCCTCAAAATTCACTAACCAATCTAATATGACACTTCTTCGTCGTCATACCTTCTAACCCGCGTACGTTAAGGTATATGGGACGATATATTTTTAAACAGGAATTTTTTTAGCTTAAAATGATGGTTTCTAAAAGCATAAAAACATTAAAATTTCGAAAAAATTCGACCAAACTGTTGAATATAGTCAAAAAATGAGACGAGTGTCGCGAATCGCCTTAAATTTTAACGCTTTTCGGCCAAAATTTAGCTAAATCGCTTTAAAAAAGGCACATTTATGCAGGCACGTAGCTGGCCCTCCTATTTTGGGGGACCAACACCAATTTTGGGGGGTCCAAGCCTAAAATAGCACAAAATAACGTGTGAAAAGTCCTAGTTTTCCGGTTTTTCCGGAATTTGGGGGGTCCGGACCGCCCTATTCTCCCCACAGCTACGTGCCTGCATTTCCGCGTTAACAAATTTTTTAAATTAATGCTTAAAAACGGAAGAAAACTATGCCGAAATGGCTGTTTCATGAAAATGTTTGCTCCTATAAAATCTATTCCCGCCGCCAAAATATGACTTCCGTGCCGCCAAGAAAGTAAAAATTTGTCATTAAAGCCGGAATAATTTGAGAAATTATGGTCACCGTCGGCCAAAAATCGTCTCAAATTACATATCCAATCCTTACCTCGCCAAATATTTTTGGTCAATGGGGGAGCGGCACCCCGCCCTCCTTAAATCCACACCATACTGTATATGACGGATTTGGCTATAAGTGATGAAACGGGTATCCGGATCCGGGTCCGGTTTTACCCGGATCCGGGTCAAGTATTACCCGGATGTTTTTAGGATTCGCATCCGGATCCGGATCCGGAAGTTTGAATTTTAAGTATATGGATCCGGATCCAGAACTTTGAATTTTCAACACCCGGATCCGGATCCAAAAACGACTCTTTAGGCATTTTTGAATTTTAAAATTTTATCCACAAAATTTGAAAATTATGAATTTATAGCCAGTAACTCAAACAAAATCAGTTTCACACGAGGAAAACTTTTAGTTCTTTAATTCTCCGGATCAATTGTACTTTAAAAAGAAACTTTTCAATCACTTTAATGCGCAGCCGACTGTGCTTTATAGTTGATATATTATTCTAGTCTTACTAAAAAGCTGTTTAAATAGCTAATCCTTGAGTTAAAGGACAGAAAAGCCACATTTGTTGCTTTCTTACCAGATACGCCGATCCTCTGAGCAAGATTTTCTGTATTTAACAAACATTTTTCTAGATGCGCATACAATGACTCATCCAAACAATACATGAGCGGCAACAAAATTTTGGGGGTCCTATGAGGCCAAATTGCCAAAGTAGCATAGAAAATTCGATTTGGGGGTCTATCGATCTTTGGGGGTGTTTCAGACTCAGGTGGTTCATACCCCTCGATCCCCACACCCGTGTGTCTTCGGAACCCCCTCTGTACACGCGTGTAAAGCAAGAATTTCTGGGAGGACAAACAGTGTAAACATGCCTAAAACTTGCGGCAATTCCCGACGAAATTAGTAGTCTGTTCAATATGTCATTTTAATGGCAAAAACTACGTTTACAAAGGCAAAACCGTCAAAGTTTTTAGCGTTTATTGTGCTATTTTTCTTTATGAAAATCTACCATTTAACTCAACTTTGGATAGTTAAAATATTTTAGCGCTTCATACATTTAAGTAATTCGCAGTTTTCAGTGGTTCTACATTAAAAGCCTAATCCATACAACTAACTTATGCCATGATCGAAATTGTTTTGTACAAAGTTGATAATTTTTCGTTTTGCTTTTCTTGCCGAAGCTTCGAAATTGCGTTTAATGCGTCAAAAATGAATATTTTTTTGGCGCTCGCTACTCAAGTTTTCAAAGCTACCTACTTATCAATAAAAAGGCCGCGAAATATAAATGTACAAAATATACAAGGACTTGGGGACCGTGTTCTGTAAATTTAAAAGGAAACTTGTACAAAAATATTTGCCCCTACGGCACCAATAATAAGCAAGCAATAGATTAATACGACTAAATCGCGTAGTATCAAATCATCATGGGGTTGATAGTTTCACTCCCGCGAAAAATTCTTCATTCCACCCCAGAATTGGCGATTTTTCAAAAGTTTCATAAATTTACCTGAAAATTGGTAGAAAAAGTGTCTTTTTAAGGGTTTTTGGCTATCTATTTGCTCAAAATCGCCAAATTTTCGGCGCTTCGCGCCATATATTCATGTTTTAAGCGATATATTGGTCAATTTATTCGACTTTTTTCGAAATTTTTTTCATGATTTTATGCTCTAGAAGGATAATCGTCAGGAACGCCAAAAAAGGATGTTTTTTAACGCCTACCGGCCATTTTTGGGCCCAAAAAAGGCACTTTAGGTTTTCACATCCTCCAGAATTCTCCATGCTGTGCATGTACATATGGCGAGCAGTAGTTATATATACACGAATATATATTGTATCCGGATCTAGAAGTTTAAATTTTACTATCCGGATCCAGATCCGGAAGTTGTGGAAACTAAAACCCGGATCCGGATCCGGAAGTTGCAAAATTTAAGATTCGGACGAATTGAAATTGAGGATCCGTTTCATCGCTATCGACCATATTTTGACCGATCTTTAGCTTTTAATATTTATTATTTGTCCTTTTATCGCATGTTATTGTATTTGTTGTTGTAAAACATCCGGGGAAGGAAAGAAAATTAAAGTACGAGTGAACAAAATGCTTATTTTGCAATTGGGAAACTGCGCAGCCGAATTAGATCATAATTAAAAGAATGGTTGGTACAAAATAATTCATTTTTTATTGCATGGTATTGTTTTCACTTCAAAATTGACAACTCTTAATTTTTTCCTCGAGAAGGAGCTCTCTGTGATCTTGTGCGGGCACGTAGCTGGGGGGTCGGTCCGACTCCCCAAAAGTCAGAAAAATCTGACTTTTTAAACGTTCTTTTGTGCTACTTTCGGTCTTTTTTGGGCTTAGTCTCCCCAAAACAGGACGGCCAGCTACGTGCCTGATCTTGTGGGGAATTAGCGGGGTTTTCACCCTCCAGAAAAGTTATCACCCCCCGTCAGAATTCACGATTTTCCGAAAAACTTCGTAAAAAAAGGTGCCGTTTTAAGCGATTTCGATGATCTTTTGTTCAAAAATTGCGGAATTTTCAAACATTTATTTCGGGATCGTATTTTTTTAATCAAGCCTTATTTATCGGACATGTTTTTCTGAATTTTTTATGGTTTTACGCTCTACAAAGATAAAAGGCCGAAAAAATTATGTTTTAAATGCGTATTCGTCATGTTTGAGCCCAAAAGGGGCACTTCAAAATTTCACTTTCCCACAATTCCCATGCTGCGCCTATCTGGAATCGAGTATGAAAACGGCTAACTCGTAATCTTGAGGAAGTTTTTGGCAATGAAAGGAAGGAATAATTAGCCGGCTAATGGTATCTTCCTTCACGATTCAAGTAGACTGAAAATTTAGTATCGTAACATAGAAATCCCACTAACCTTTTTTCGTATTTTTAAACCAAATTACTTTAATGTCAGTCAATCTTTGCCGGAAAATGATCGTTTTTCCGCTATTTATTATCGAAAATATCGTTTCGTGAAACGTAAAGTTTCGTTGTTTTCAAAATCAGTCGTTTAAGCCCGTAAGTTCGAGGTGGCGCGTACGCCATTGTGGGCTTTGTTTTGAAAAATCCAAATATATACAGGCACGTCGCTGTGGGGGGACTTGGGGGTCCGGAGCCCCCCAAAATTGAAAAAAAATCGGAAAAATAGGACTTTCTACACGTTATTTTGTGCTATTTTTGGCTTAGACCCCCAAAAATTGGTGTTGGTCCCCCTAAAATAGGAGGGCCAGCTACGTGCCTGAATATATATATATATCCTAATTTTGTGTGATATGAGAACGACGTTCACCTGGATTACGAGACAAAAATGTTCCTGAAATCTTTTGTAATTATTCAAGTTGAGAAAATTTGTAATAAGCAGTAGGTACGTACTGTAACGAAAGAAACGATTGTTTTTTTTGTCGCTGAAAATTTTGAAGTCATATATCTCGACAAAGTCTATTAGGACTTGAGCACAAAGGTATTTTTAGCGTTTCTCAGCGAGCTCTGTAGTATGGTGAAGATAAATTTCAAAAAAATTATTTTGAAGCTTCACTTCGTTTCATACTCGTAAACAAAAATTTATCATTCGAATTATCTACCCCCCCCCCGATTTCGTATCATCCGGTCGTGAGCAGTGGCGTAGCCGTGGGTGGACTGAGGGGCATAGACTTTTCCCCGAAATTTTGGAAGTATGGATATTTTTTTACAAAAGTGAAAAATTTGAGATTCTTAAAGCGTATCTCGGAGACCGCTAGAAAAGATTTTAGCACACTTTTTGAGCTAATAAGCCCAAAATTTTTGAGGTGCTTCGCGCCTTATTTATTTATATACAATTTATTTGTTTAACGTACTTGTTATATGTCAAATTTGATTTTTTTTCAAATTTTTTCAGAAAAAACGGAAGTTCAGCTACGCCCACTGGTCATGAGCAATTTTCCTAAGTTTTGCCTTTCGTTCAACTCCGCGATTAAGTACGGAGGAACGGAAAATACGTAAATTTTGATGAATCGGCGCGAAGCCCCGGAAAATTTTGAGTTCTCTACGTTAAATCCGAATTTCACCGGTTTAGGAGACAAAACTAAACAAAGGTTAGCAAAAAACCCGCGTTGGCGGCGTTTAAAAGCACTTCGATATTGCGTTCGTTTGTGGGAGGCCGTCCCCTACCCCCTGGAAGCGGACCAGATCTGCGGGACTCGGACGTGTTCACTTTAGCGCTTAATTTATAAGTTTAATTTTCCACGAAGAAATCTCGAATTTCCCAATTTTAGATTTTCTAGAAATCTTATAAAAATATCCCGTTTTAATCGATCACCTTTGGTTGAAAGCACTGCTTTCTTTTTTTGTGCAGAAAGCTTCGATTTTTTACGTACAATCGAAAATCGACCGAAAACTGCCTATACTTTGTGTACAAAGATGTCCAAAGATCGCTCCAAAATCTTTGTACGCGCCTCAAAATCTTTGTCCCGTACAAAAATAAAAAAACAGTGGTTGAAAGACAGTTTTTCGGTTCGGACTATCAAAAAAACGCTTATAATTGCGGCAAAAAATTGACGTAAACAAAATACGTAGCTCGCGCAACGCGTATGTCCAGCATTGATTCGTGACGTCGCTCTCGGTGGCAGGCACGTAGCTGGCCGTCCTATTTTGGGGGACCAAAACTAATTTTAGGGGGGACTAAGCCAAAAGAGGCCAAAAATAGCACAAAATAACGTTTAAAAAGTCTTATTTTTCTGCATTTTGGGGGGTCCGACCCCCCCCCCCACATTCCCCCTCGGAGATACGTGCCTGCTCGGTGCTACAGTATACTCGTTTTGATCGCAGACCTATCCAGCCTGTGTTACGACGAAAGCTTGGATGAATCGTACTTCGATCAATGCTTTATCGTTGAATCGAAAATCGGCGAGGGCTCGTTTGGCGAAGTGAGTAAATCGGCTCAGCGTTAAATATTGACTATTTCAAGTTTTTTAAAGATTCGAATATAATATCTAAAAAAAATTAAAATGGAATCCCGAAATTTTATCGAAAAAGTTAAAGAACGTAAATTATACTTACGTATGTATGTAGAGTTAGTTTTGGATAATTGCCGAATTTGGCGACGCTTTTACGCCGACTATTTCGAGAACGGCGCCTATGCGTACGCGAAGCTTCATTCTTTGCTTATGGTTGGATTGTGTAAAGCGGCTTTGTCGTCAGATAACGATCGTTGAGCTAAAAATCGGGCAGCCTCGGGAATTATTAGTTTATAAGCAGGGGCGGATTTAGCGGGGGCGGCCGCCTTCCCCATTAGCATAAAATATTGCGCAGAATCGGTTAAAAGGGCTAACTTTTCCGCCCAAGTCAGGGTTCCGCCTCCCCTTAGGGATACCCCCCCTTAGGAAAATCCTGGATCCGCCACTGTTTATAACGCGTTTGAATGTTTCGTTTACTCCGCGCGGAAATGTTATTTTTAACTTTGCGCTAGTTTAAACAAACTTTCGACACAGGTGTTTAAAGTGAGGAGTAGGGAAGATGGCGGACACTACGCCGTTAAAAGGACTTTCGGCGCTTTTAGAGGCGCCACGCACAAGATGGAAAAGTTGAAGGAAGTTCGAACTCACGAGCAGCTGCCCAGGCATCCGAATTTGGTTCGATTCGTCAAAGCGTGGGAAGAGCGCGGTTTTTTGTATATTCAAACCGAGCTGTGCAGAACTAAGTAATTGGGATAAATAATTTATCTATCCGTAAATAAGTAAAGTTACAGTTGTCGCCATGAAAGATGACGCGCTATCACCCTCAGAATTATAATAGATGGTGCGTCCGCGTTTCGTCCATCATGCGCTATTATCTTTTATTATTATTATACGCCATTAATCTGTATCATCCCGTTAATCTGGCGATGTGGACGACGCAATTTAGCTATTAATAGCGCCAACAAGAAGGAGGCGCGCACGTGAATGCTGGAAGCGCGCACGTGAATGTCGTTCTATATTTAGGCGAGCCAACATTGAAATCAATATTTTTGCAAGCCGGCGACGGACGATGAAGCATTTTGCAGAAAGGTACGCAATACAGAGCGATGTACGCAGCACTGATTAATGAGTTTTTAAACATTTCGAATTGATTTATAAAAAACCTTTAAAAACGCTATTGAAGTTTTTTAGATGACTTAATATATAAATAATAATTAATAGACAGTGATCGGCTTGCAAAAATATTGATTTTAACGTCGGCTCGCCTAAATACAGAACGACATTCACGTGCGCGCTTCCAGCATTCACGTGCCCGCTTCCTTCTTGTTGGCGCTATTAATAGATAAATTGCGCCGTCCACATCGCCAGATTAACGGGATGATACAGATTAATGGCATATCATAATAAAAAAGAGATAATAGCGCATGATGGGCGGAACGCGGCGCTCGCGACGCACCATCTATTATAATCCTGAGGATGATAGCGCGTCATCTTCCATGGCAACCACTGTAAATACTTTTAATTTAAATTTAAATTCACTTGAGCGTAGTCCGATGGATTGGCGAACGTTGAGTAAGTTTCGAAATTCGAGTCAATTCGAGAATTCGTAATCAACTCGATTCCGGATTCGATTTAAATTCTTAGCGTAATTAATTAATTCGTAATTAATTTAAATAATTAAATAACCATTCACGTAAATTTAATTTTACTACTTCGATTCGAATAACTAACTCGACAAATTTGTATAAAAATAAATTGGTACGGAAATATTAGGTAAATATATAAAACTTCAATTAGATTTGTTTCGGTAGGTGTATATAATTGCAATTATTGAATCGATGTTTGTATTTTGCTTATTAACTGATCATTTATTTATATGTATTTTAATAATTAGTCATTAATTTATTGCGTTTATATTTTATTTAACGACGCATTTACGTTCGATTAATTCCCTTAATTGATAATAGTTACGGAATCTAATAATAAGTTTCTTAATCAGATTTACATTTGAATCTGATTGAAAACTCGAATATACATAAAATGTAAAATACCAATTCGTTATAATTATTTCAAGGGCTAAACAGTTATATACGTATATCATATGATTATATGAACGATATTTAGGTTTACGTATGAAAATAGAAATCCGCATTTTGTCGTTCATAAAATTCTTATTAATATATGTACACGCACTTAGCTGCTGGGGGCAGGCACGTAGCTGTGGGGGGGGGGGGGTACGGACCCCCCAAAATTCAGAAAAAACGGAAAAAATAGGACTTTTTACACGTTATTTTGTGCTATTTTTGGCTTAGACCTCCCAAATTTGTGTTGGTCCCCACCAAAATAGGAGGGCCAGCTACGTGCCTGGCTGGGGGGTAGGGGGAATAGTCGGCCGCAAAATTGGAAATACGAGCATTTTTTACACGCGTCCCCCGAGGAGAAAACATGAAAATTCCACCAGCGCCTGTGAAATATCGCCGGGATTGATTTGAAATATCGATTTTGAAATATCGGGATTTGAAATGCTCACCCTCAAGCTATGAGTCCAATTTTTTGGGCGTTTCGCGACAGGTTTGTCGTTTTCGTATAATTTTTCTCTCTCAAAGAGTACGAAAAGCCAATTTTTATATAATTCGTCCAATTAAAATTTCTCAATCTTTCAGCCTTAGTAGTTTATCGGAAAATTATCACGAATTACCCGAAGCCGTAGTCTGGAACTATTTGGTCGATTTACTGATGGCCGTGCAACATTTACACGACAACGATTTAATACATTTGGACATTAAACCCGAAAATATATTTATCGACTACAAAGGCATTTTAAAATTGGGCGATTTCGGTCTGGTTACCGAATCCTCTAACGTAAATTTTATTCAATTTTTAATTTTATTAGTTTCAAATTTCGAATATATTATCCTATTGGATAAATAATTTAAAATTAAGAAAAAAGATCGACTAACGTGTAGTTTTTGATAAAAATTTTATATCACAGAAATTCTAAGCTCGTTAGAGCGTAAAGCTATTGATAACTTTAAAAAAATTTAATTTTAATTCCGTTTCAATTAGTTTAAAATTAAAAAATGAAATAACGTCAACCTAAAACCTTATGCGAAAAAGTTGAAGCGTCTCGTCGAGGCTTTTGAATAGACATTAGTTTTGTTCCTTCTAACCACCGACCCCTCTTGATCCTATTTTGACTTTTCGAGATGCTAGATTATAAATTCTTGAAAAAAATTAAAATTTACAATTTACGATTAGGTATTTAAAAAAGTAAATCTTAAAAACAATCAAAATAGGTAACTGAAGTTCTGAAAATTGAAAAAAAATCGCAATACGACGTAATCTACTTTTTGGAAGTAATTCTCGCACGCGAGAAAGTTTTAAGGTCAAGTTCGTAAAATTTAAAATTCGCGCCAGTTAATTATAATTTTTATCCGATTCGCTCGTCAGATTGACGTTATGGAAGGCGATGCGAGATATTTGGCCAAAGAGCTTTTAGACGGCGAGGGTGGCAAGCACTCCGATATTTTTAGGTCAGTCTAATCGCTATGTACAGTGCTCGCCATGAAACATGACGCACTATAATCATCAGATTTATATTAGATGATGCGTGCGGCGCGCGTTTCATCTATAATGCGCTATCATCTCTTTTTTATTATTATAGGATATTTATCTGTATCATGCCGTCAATCTGGCGATGCGGACAGCGCAATTTAGCTAATAATAGCGCCGACAAGAGGGAAGCGCGCACGTGAATGCCGGAAGCGCGCACGTGAATGCCGGCGAGTGCGCGCACGTGAATGCCGTTCTATATTCAGGCGAGTGCGCGCACGTGAATGCCGTTCTATATTCAGGCACGTGCGCGCTTCCGGCATTCACATGCGCGCTTCCTTCTTGTTGGCGCTATTTATAGCTCGGCATGATACAGATAAATATCCTATAATAATAAAAATGAGATGATAGCGAATTATAGACGAAACGCGGCGCTCGCGACGCATCATCTAATATAAATCTGACGATTATAGAGCGTCATGTTTCATGACGAGCACTGTAGCTCGTAATTTCTCCGTTTTATATAGCCAAAATTGTTCGCGTTTTTCGGTTGTTTAACATTTCATTTTTGTTGTGGTTTCTCATTTTCAGTTTTCGACCAAAAAAATGAAAATGATTACAGTCGTAAAGCGTGTATTGTTGTACTAAATCGCCTTCAGATCCGATTCAAATTCTAATTTGTTCAAATTCAAATACTTAAAATAGTTAAACGGATATATGCAGCGTAAAGTACCCTAAACTTCTAAATTTTCTAGAATTTACGGTATAAAGTACTTACTTTAAACTAATAAAAGTGTAATGGTCGTCAGCTCTTTGCATAGAATTATATTGTAAAGAGACTCCTCGAATTCATAAAATAATAGTATAGGATAATCTTATTACTTTTAAGCTTTTTTATAAATAAAGCGTTAGCGTACTTCAAACTCCTTGGATGAGAAACTATTGATAGAGAACTTATACTCGTTGAAATCGCGTCAACGATTCTAGAAAAAATGGGCGAGTACAGTAATACGCTTATCTAATGAATAAAAATTAAAAGTTAAATTCAAGCTTGTGTCTTTTTCAATGATATTGTTTGCGTGTTTAGTTTTTTATTTTAAAACATCGTTTTATCATTTTAGTCTCGGCATAACTATTTTGGAAATAGCCTGTGATCTCGATTTGCCTAATCACGGCGAAATTTGGCATTCGTTGAGGGAGGGCGAGCTGCCTGATCATTTAATGACCCGTACGTATACTATGCTTATTGTACATTCTATTCGTACGTATAATTTCAATTTCTTTCAACTTTTTGATGTTTTTTTAGTTTTTATATTCTAGAAAAATGGAAACGTCGAAAAATTGTTTTTAAGCCCGGAAGGCACTTCTGCAAGTTTTTGGTTTCAGCCTCCTGAATTCCGACAACGTACCCGCCTTTATCGTACCGTATAATCGATCATATACGTACGTATAAGATACGCCTCCCACAGGCGCACAAGGTCAGGGTCGGCAAGGGGGGATGAAATTCCAAAAATCCAAAACAGTAAATTTGACGTTCACGAGTTTTTGCTGTTTTAACGATCAGAATGGTCGAAAGAGCCTATAAAACGTCTTTTCGTGATAATATTGCATTGTAAAGCATTTTAGTCCATTTTGATTGCATTATATCATTGTTGACACGGAAAAATGCAAAAATTTATCAATTTTAATTTTGACCTTCCTACCGCTTTTGACCTCAAAGCTGAAGCAAAAAAACGTTTCCTTATGGCGCGATCTTTGGTTATTGAGCGAATTACGTAAGTTTAAGCTTATTTTAAAAGTTTGAAATCGGTTTACGCCAATTTTTCATTCTATAATGTCGCCCTTTTAACGTAAATTACCGTTTACGCTACTTTATAATGAATTAATTACGTTATTAATCAATTAGCGCGTGTTTAAAAATGTGCAGACTTGTCGATAGAGCTTCGCGACGTAATAACGAGGATGATGGATCCCGTTTACACGCTGAGGCCCAAGGCGTACGAGCTCTTAAATATTTACCCCGTTCGAAGCCTAGCGGAACAGAGGCTCCTCACTATCGCTTTCAGGAGCTTGGTAACTGCTCAAAACTAATTGCAATTTAGTGCATTAAAGAGCATTAAACGCAGTGGCAGATCCAGGATTTTCCTAACGGGGGGGGCGGTATCCCTAAGGGGGCGGAACCCTGGCTTGGGCGGAAAAATTAGCTGTTTCAACCCGAAAATCGCCTCAAAAATCCTTAATTCTGCGCACTATGTTGGGTTAATGGGGGCGGCCACCCCCTAAATCCGCCTGATTAAACGCCAATTTTGATTACGTTTATTCGCTCATTCCGCCAATTTATGCAACAGTAATCTTTCTTACTTTTTAAAATGTAATTTGCTGATAAAACGCCTGTTTGCGTCGGCACTCGGTCGCGTGACTCGCCAGTGCGCTTTTTTTACACTGACGCTTTACGCAAATATGATTTACTTTACACCGCTTTACTGTCGCTTCAAAGCCATCACGAGCGTTAATGGCTAATTCGGTTGTTCAGCTCACTATGGCTCGTACGGTACGCTTGCTGTTTTTCGCGTTGGGTTGTTTGTCGTCGGGCGACGGTCGTTGGCCGTGGTTCAACGTCGTCGGCGGTCGGCCGGCGTCGGTCGCGCTCGCTGCTGCTGCACCGCACCGCCGCGTTCGCCTTTTCGTCGTCGCGCGGCCGCGGCGGCGCCTCCGCGACGACCACCGAGTCGCGCGCCAAACGAAAAAGTCGCGTCGCTAACGCGTCTTACTGTAGCGGCATTAAGCGTAAATTGACGGCGATCGATTCGTCGAGCGAACGCGACGACGACGACGACGAACTCGGCGGCGACGACTCGGGCGAGCGATCCATGTCGCCCGTTTTGATGGCGCGACTGAGCTTCAGCGACGAAGGTGCGCTTAACGCTTGTATGTACGCAAAATTTCTACAGCGCTTTAACAGCTTTTTTGAACGCGTGATCGCGCTGTAAACTAGATACGTACGTTCTTTGGAGTCGGTTTTCGTGATAAGTTGTTTACGCGCATCGATTCAGTTACGACCCGATTTAAAGTGCCTACCTATCAGTGGCGGATCCAGGATTTTCCCAAGTGGGGGCGGCGGAATCCTGACTTGGGCGGAAAAATTAGCCGTTTTAAGCCGAAAATCGCTCAAAAATCCCTTAATTTTGCGCACTATTCTGGGCCAATAGGTGGGGCGACCGCCCTCCTGCCCCCCCCTCTAAATCCGCCCCTGCTACCTATGGACGAATATTATTTGAGAAATTATAAATTGCGTAAAATCGGAGTATTATTGAAGTACGCTCGAAGCGAGCGTCGAAGGATTTTGATTTTTAATGTAGTTTTTAAGTAAAGCTCGATTATGTAAAGCTAGTTGTTTAAAATACTCTTCTCTTCGCTTCGACTATCCTTTTCTATGTACTTATTTAGTCTACGATCTCAACCAAAACGGGTCAGTGTAAAATGTAAACAACGACTCCTACGGGTGCAAACTGTTTTGTGTTTCTAAAGTTGCAACTATATCTTGCGGTGAGCGGGCGCGGTTTTTAGGGAGGGTGGGGTTGGTGGCCGCCCCTACTCCCCCGTCGTCAAAACATCTCTGGGCGCAATAGAGAGTGATGTGAATTTTTGAGTGATTTTAGCCACTTTCGTCATAGTTTTTCGAATTTTCCGGCGCTTTGCGCCGGGTAGTGCTAGTGTTCATTGATGACATTTGCGTCGCCGAATTTCTTGGCGCTTTAAAACTTATATTTCAACATCGAACGAGTCTTTACGTACGGAACAATCATTTTTAGCGCCCTGTCCCGTTTTTCCGTCTAATGATATGCCTAACGGGTTACTTTAAGATTCCCGAAATTCCCGATTCTCCGATCAATTAAAAAAAACGCTATTTTTAAACTTTCCAAAGTCTCAATTCTCGGACCGTCCTTCTCCATTATTCGTCCATCCTAAAGTTTGACGTGCGTGAGACAGGAGTGAATTTATGCAAGCACGTAGCTGGCCCTCCTATTTTGGGGTCTAAGTCAAAAATAGCACAAAATAACGTAAAAAGCCCTATTTTTCCGGTTTTTTCTGAGTTTGCGGGGCGGGTCCGGACCCCTCAGTACCCCCACAGCTGCGTGCCTGAAAAAGCATTCGGACTATGCGAGACGTAGTACGTAGGAACGAGCTAGATGCGTAAAGTAGGTCTTTATTCACCTAACCGGGTATAATGAATGCGACGAAAGTCTGCTCCGACACAAAAACAGAAAGAAAATATGGAAAATGCAAATTAGGGATCGCATTAAAACATATTTGGCATCGTTTTACCCAGATTTAATCACCAGTACCCAAAGAGCCTGAGCAGGGGCGGATTTAACGGGCGCGCGGGCGGGCGGACAGCCGCCTCGCATTGGCCAAAAATATTTGGCGAGATAAATCATGGGAAGACAAAAATAGCAAAAAGGTTTGAATTTCGCAAAAAAAATTTGGCGCTTCGCGCCGAAATGAAATTGCATTTCGAAAGGAAAAGTGTCGAATTTTTCGGCGCCTCGCACCGTTTTTAGACGATTCTTACTGATTTTTGCCCTCAGTAAATCGGGAATTAGCCAAAATACGCTACCAAAGCCTCGGACAACTCTGTGTTTACCACATTAAAGTCGCTACCCTACTATATCATAGTAACCAAGAATTTGAGTGTACGAAATGTACCAAGACTTTTAGGGACCATCTTTGTACATGTACAAAACCACTGCCCTGAAGCACGGTTTTTTTGTATTCGGCAAAGATTTTTCCCGATGTACAAAGACTTTTCGGGACCGTCTTTGTACATGTACAAAGATTTTTGGGAAGACAAAAATTGCAAAAAAGGTCTATAATTCGGAAAAATTTCGGCGCTTCGCGCCGAAATGAGTAATTGTGTGTTCTATATATCTTTATAATGGCAGAAATTGCATTTCAAAAGTAAAAATGTCAAATTTTTCGGCGCTTCGCGCCGTTTTAAGACGATTCTTAGTGATTTTTGCCCTTAGAGACCCAGAAATTAGCTAAAACACACTACGAAAAGTCGAAGAACTCTGTTTTTACGATACTAAAATCGCTGCTGTACCATATTATAGTACCCAAAATTTTGTGTGTACAAAATGTACAAAGATTTTTAGGAAGACAAAAACTGTAAAAAGGTGTAAAATTCCCAAAATTTTCGGCGCTTCGCGCCGAACTGATAAATTTTTTGTCCTCAATATCTTTTAAATGGCAGAATTTGCATTTAGAATGGAAAAATGTCAATATTTTTCGGCGCTTCGCGCCGTTTTCAGATAATTTTTAGTAATTTTTAGCGTCATAAACCCAGAAATTAGCTAAACTACACTACCTAAGATCGAAAACCCTGTTTTACCACACTAAATTGCTACTGTACTATATTATAGTACACAAAAATTTGCATGTGCAAAATGTACAAAAGACTTTTGGGGACCATCTTTGTACATGTACAAACGGACCTTGTACAAAAAAAAACACCCTAGAAGCCATTTCCTGTTTATGAAAGTTTCAAGACAATTTTAGCAGCGGAAACGGCTATTCTTGCATAGTTTTCCTCTATTTTCAATTAAAAATTTCGATGTTTCGCATCAAATGCTATAAATACAGGAAATCGGGTAGTAAATCATGCTTCTAGACGTCTATCCGCCTTAATTCCACAAATTTTCCGGCGCTTCGCCCCAGATTTTTGTTAAAGTGAAAGAAATTTAATGATATTTTCGCACAAAATTGTCTAAAATTTAAAAATTTTTAGAAAAAATATTGCGCCAAAAGTGATTCCGTGTAAAAGTAAACCATGTAAAACGCCGGAAAAAAAGCAATTTCGCGCGTTAAGGGCAAATTTTTGGACCTGTTTTTGGATAAGTCGTGTCTGAAAATTCTGAATCCGCCACTGGCAGTAAGATATTAAAAAATTATATTTCGGGCCTTGTTACAGATTTATAAAAACTCGTTTCACATTTATTTTATGGAAAATCGCTGATTTTCAAGGTAAAGTATTTTCATTTTATTTTACTTTATTTTTTTATTTTTTTCATTTTTTTACTTCGTAATTTTATTTTCTTTTCAAGATGCATCGGCCGCTTTTGACGAAAACGATTTGCTGCACAACTTGAGTGCCATTCAAAAGCCGGACGAATTGTCGATCGACGCCAGTTTCGACCAGGGCTGCTTAGACGACGCTCAAAGTTCAAAGGTCACCGACGACGACGATGACGACGACGGCGTCAAAATCGACGACGACTCTTCGTCGTCGATTTTATTTTCTTCCCCGCACAATCGCAGCATGCCTTACAAAGCGCTCAAGTACATTTAAGGCTAATTTTTTAATTTTTTGATTCGAAATTTTGAAAAAAATTGATTTTTAGTTATTTTTCTTCGTTCCTTACAATTGATGTACGAATTATCGGCCTTTTATCTGTAGTAGCGAACATACATAGCTGGGCGGTGCCAAAATTCTGGGGTACAAGATTTTTCAAAGGTCAGAAGATGGTCTTAAAAATAATGGTATAGCGAAAAAACACCATTTTTCAACGTTTTCAATCAAAACTACTCTGCTGGCATAAAAATTAAGTATTTAGAACGCCAAGAAAGCCAGTAAATGTCATGAATGAGTACTACCCGGCGCGAACAGCCGGAAAAACTTGAAAAATTGTCATAAAAATGACTAAAATCATGAATAATCACATTATTCTCTATTACTGCCAACTATTTCTTGACGTTAGGTGAGCGATTCCCTCCCCCTCTATCCGCGCTCTTTATTTGAATCCAGGGGCGGATTTTGGGGGGAGGCGGGGAGCGGCCGCCCCCATTGGCCCAAAATAGTACGCAAAATTTAGATGTGGTAAATTTACGAAATTATTAAAAAATTATAAAAAAATATTAAAATAATAAAACCAAAATATACAATAACTCTTTCGGATCTAACTTGCGCCGCATATCATTATTGAAATTCATTGAAAAACTTTCTTCTTAACCGTCAGTGGCGGATCTAGGATTTTCGGGGCGGTACCCAAACTTTTTCTAAACAGTCGAAAATACGTCCAAAAATTTGCGCTTCACGTTGCTAGCGGCGTTTTTTCGGGGTTTTACCTTTTCTGCTTTTATTTAAAATATTTTTCGGTGCAACATTTTTGAAAAAAAATCTTAAATTCTTTGATAAGCGTCAAATGACGTCTGATAGTGTAATTTTAAGCCGTGTCAACCGCAGCTACTTGTGAGTTTAAAACAATGTGTACCAAAAACCGAATTAGAAATGAACGCACAGCTTTCATTATCATGTTTCAACTCATTTTCATAACTACTCTTACGGGTTGTTACTTCTAATTTTAATCCGTAGTTTTTTTGACTTCACAACAGAAACAATCTTGGTTTGTTAGATGAGAGATTTTATATGCATTCAGTATTTCCCCCACCCCCCCCTCGCCTCCCTCTTCCCACAAAAGAATTTCCTACCTCCCGCTCGGCGCTCCCTCCTCCCATGGATTTTCAATTTTTTTGAAAGTAAGTGGAAGACAGTGATCGGACCGAGGCCGAGGCCTCGGCAAGGCTCGGCGTTTTTGGAGCCTCGGCTTCGGCGCCGAGGGCGAAGCTGGAAAGTGCCGAGGCGCCAAGGGTTAAAATCAAATGTGAATAAGTTTAATATAACCGTTGAATATTAGCTATTTGTGCATTTTAAGTTGTTTTTTACATAATTTTTCGAAATGAACGTGAAAGTGCGTAATACGTGCATACGTTCGAAACGAATATACATATACGTAAAATATGTAATTTTTTCTAATTTTATTTTATTTTATTTTGCGATGCGTATTTTATTTTGCTTTTTTGATTTATCTCGCTCACTTCTTTGTTCGTGAATTTCGATTAAATTTCTTTTTAGATAAATTATTATTCCAATTTTTATTTTTCAAATCTCGAATTTTATTTAACGAACGCTTTTTCCGAAAATCAAGAGCGGCTCGCGGCAATGGAATTCAACGCCGGCTCACGATAAATTGAAGCGACGCCTGCCATTAATAGACGCCGAATTGAACGAGTGATTTTTATTTTTTTTATAAAACTAAAAATTCCGGAAAAAGAACTACTACGTATTATTTAAAATTTCTCAAGTTTTGTAGAATTTATCATCATAAATTTTACGTTCATCCTAAATATGTAAATATTAAATAATATAATAATAAATAAATAATAAAATAATAATACGTAGATATTCCGACAACATTCGGATTTTTAGCGATTTTTTGAGTTTTGCTTACGAATTTATATTTAAATTTTTAAATCGATGATTTATTAAGTCGAGTACGCTATGTAGGTGTTATCGTAGTAGACGATTTAGTCGTAGTGGACCTAATTTTTGAGGCATAAGGGCCCCCTCTCCCAAACCCCCTTACGTCCAGGTATGATATCGACTAAGCCAGCGTGCGTGAATCTTCGAATTTGGTGTGAAAATCTACGTAACTTAGGTTTCCACAGATCTATTTGGATTGTATGCGAAAACAGTCCAGCGCTCAAACGTATTTGTAACGATCCGGTAGTTTGGGTGGGGACGGTCGACCATTTTTTGTGAACGGTTTTCCGTTTTTGGCCGAAAATGCCGGAAAAGAATCCAAAAATGACGTAAAAGCGCAACTTGTCGCCAAAAGTGATGGAGAAGATCAAAAATCGAAATCTCCGCTACGTAGTCATTCGTTTTCAGGCAGGGGCGGATTTAGGGCGCCCCCCATTGGCCCAAAATAGTGCGCAAAATTGACGATTTTTGAGCGATTTTTAGCGATTTTCTGGTTAGAACGGCTAATTTTTCCGCCCGATCCAGGGTTCCGCCCCCTTAGGGGTACCGCCCCCTCCTTAGGAAAATCCTGGATCCGCCACTGTTTTCGGGCGAAAGGACCGGTTATACTCGCGCTCAAACGAACGCTATATAATTTAGGTTATAAAAGATAATTTTTCTAGAATGTCTCCGTCGTCGCCGTTGGCTAAAATCGGTTTCAACAATAAACACTCTCAAAAGAAATTGCCCGTCGTCGATAGGCTGTTGAATGGCGAAGAGCCGGCGTCGGACGACGTCGATTGGACGGCCGTTCGGAACGACCAACCGATCAACGGCCACTTGACCCCGCGAGACGACGATTCGTCCCGAATCGCGCGACTCGGACGCGTCAAAACTCCCGCAAAAAGTGCCGCGCTAACGCCCAGAAATCTCTTCAAGGTAGTAAGCTCTAAAAAACCAGAAACTAACCCACTTTTTTTCTTCAATCGTAAGCTTAAGTCGAACGTAATATCCCTTAATAAGCTCTATCATCCTATGGAGCATATTAAAACGTAAACGTTCGTGGCTTGCACTGTACGTCTGACTCTTGATCGGAAGTCTAATAAGGCTTTACTCGAGCCGTTAGTTCCATTTTTTATTCGCCGTATAATACTTATACAAATTTTAAAAAATAAATGAAAATTATTATAATAAATAATAATAATCTAATAATATTATTATTATTTATTAATATTATTCCATTTTTTATTCGCCTTATAATACTTACACAAATTTATAAAAGTTAAACCTTATGTTTTTGCCGTACTCACCATTTCTTGACCTTTGAAAAAGCTCGCCCCCCCTGGAATTCGGGTGCTGCCCACCTATGCCGACAAACTTATTTCTCGATGACTAGATTCGTCGCTCGCATTTCGATTAAGCGATAAAGTAAAACTTGTCGACTGCACGTTTTGCGCATTGTACTTTTCCGCACCCGAACCGTGTATTTCTCCGGATCGTTTTTCTTTAAATTGAAGAAATAAGCAAGTGTTTCCTGAGTAGGTTACGGATGTAAAATAAGTGCCTCCAAATCATGAAGTTTCCGAACACTAATTCTCCGAATTACTTTAATTATTTTTTTATTATTAATTTAATTATTTTATTATTAATCAGTTTAATTATTAATTAATTTTTTATTAATTAATTCAATTACTTTAAAATTAATTTAAAATGTTTCGTGAACGCTTGTTGTTTCTGAATATTTTTGTTTCAAAAAGTTCTCCGAAATATTTTACTTAAATGCAGTATTAAACTAACACTGAAACATTCGATCTTTAATCGTAAACGAATGTTTCGTTTACGTTACTAAACAAATTACTACTAGCGTCAATGAAATCTATTTGTATCTCATTTTCTACACTTACGCGCTTAGTCCGCATTGTTTACGATTTCGTCAAAATAATCTAAAAGGAAATGAAATATATTTAATAGACAAGTTAATAATAATAATAAAATAATAATAAAAATGGAATCCGTTTCGGGATTACAAAACGTGCGTACGTCGAACCACTCGCGTTCGACTAGTGATAAATAGTTGGCCGTAATTTTAACCATCCCCCGACGCAGTGGCGGACAGGCACGTATCTCTGGGGAAATGGGGGGGCTCGGGCTGCCCGCAAAATTCAGAGAAATCGGAAAAATAGGACTTTTTAAACGTTATTTTATGCTATTTTTGGCTTTTTTGGGCTTAGTCCCCCAAAATTGTTGTCGTTCCCGCCAAATAGGACGGCCAGCTACGTGCCCGGTAGCGAATCTAGGATTTTCATAAGGGGGCGGTATCCCAACTTTTCCAAAAACAGTCAAACATAGGTCCAAAAATTTGCCCTTAAAGCGCAAAATAGCGTTCTTCGTGTTTTACATTATACACTTCTACATAAAATCATTTTTGACGCAATATTTTTTCGTAAAATTTTTAAAAGAGCAAATATGCAGCAATTGCTGGGCGGATGGCGCAAACTTATTTGAAAAAGGCTACACAAAACACAAGTATTTTATTTTTTTCAAGGAATTCCAAGACGAATCGTTCGATTAATCTACAAAGAAAACAACTCAAACTTAAAATATGTTTTGTTTTATAGTGGCGCGATTTTGTTTGTTGACTTTGTTCGATAAACGTTGGGCTGCAAAAATGTTGAACAATTACGAAGAAGCGCAGCTGCTAAAAAATTTGACCGAAATCTCTAATTCGACTTAATTAACTCATCAAAAATGTTTTTGCCGCCCACTCGTTCATTTGCGCCGTTTATTAGTCAAATGCTCTAATTATAAATTTGATTGTTGTTCTATAGACATCTATTTTGCAGGAGTTGGCTATTATGTACGCTGTTGTCTTTGCCAATAAAATCGACTTGCGGCGCTTTATACAATTGATCGAACTCTTGTTGTAACGATTAATAAATGCCTATTTGCATTTGAGCTACAGGAACGTCATGCGCTTTACCAGCACACATGGGCGTGGGGGGTTTGGAGGGTATGCATCCCCCCAGAAATCAAAATACCCCCCAGAAAAATTTTTTTGCTTTTTTAGCAATTTTTTGATGCCATTGGATAGTGCTCGACGAGAAACGTCGAAAAATAGTGTTTTTTCGCCATACAACCACTTTTAAGACAATTTTTGATATTTAAAAATTTTTTCACCCCCTCCCAGAAATTTTTTCACCCCCCCCCCTCCCCCAGAATTTTGGTGCTGCCCACCTATGTTTACCAGTGTTAAATATAAAAATCTAATAATTTTTAATTAAATTAGTCCGCGCTACTCTGCAATAACTGGACCGCTTGACGTTCTCAATATGAACGTGTTAAACAGGCATGTGTTAGCGAGCGGCTTAGAGCTGTTAGAGCTGTGTAATATAAACACTTTGGATTTGCCTAAATATAATGCATGAATCCCTGATAAGCTGACTTATTGGCGGATTCAATGGGTAGGTCGCTTCAATCGACCCGCCTAGCCCTCGTGTGATCAAGATTGTGCGGTAGGCGCATGTAGCCTGTTCCATTTCCATTCGGAACGACCCGTTTTCACTCGATTTACAAAGTCTTATTGTAGCGTAGCATTCTAGTGTTTACATTACTTTTTCAGCTTTTTAGAAGCGCTAATATTACCCATACCTGGGCGTTGGGGAGTGTCGGGGGTATCCACACCCCTACCCCGAGAAACAAAAATCCCCCTCCAGAGATCAATTTTTGAAATTTTTCTTTGTTTTTTTCGCAATTTTTTGATGCTAATGGATAGTGCTCGATGAGAAGCGTTTAAAAAGGCGTTTTTTCGCCATACCACCATTTTTTAGGCCATTCTTTGATCTTTTAAAAACCTGCACCCCCTCCTCCAGAATTTTGGTGCTGCCCACGTATGATGGTACCTACTTTGTAAAGGACAACACGAATGAGAACAGTCTAAATTATCAAGCCGCTGAGGCGCATCAGAAAAGATTTTAAACTAAGCTGAAATGGGCCTTTTTTAATTGAAACAGAGACCCCTACGTATGCACCTAAGTTTTTGTAATGGGTTTTGTTCACTAACATAAATTCTGAAATCTTTTCGTCAGTTGTGCGCCGAATAATACGTTAAATTCCGCATCAGGATTCAGTCTAGTGGTACTCGGAACAAACGTGAACACTATGTACATGTGGTCATTCGTGAGATACTACAAAAACTCCATATACCGAATTTTAGCCCACTTTTCTATCGGGAAGCTTTTTCCTCATTCATAACCGGAGCTTTTGGCGGACAAACAAGTCAAAAACGCAAAAAAATCCGTCTTTATACCCACAGATTCTTTACACACTTTACACTCCCAATCATGGACTAGTGCGAAATTCGAGAAACAAATAATGCGTTTTTAGATAATTTTATTATCAACAATTCTGTGCCATTAGATTGAATGAGACTCTTATACTATAGTCTGTTTCATTTATTCGAGAGCTTTTTCTCATTAAATTTTTTTGAAGGCTACGGTATGCCTTACTGGGTGATTCACTCTAACTCGATAGAAAATTTAAGTGGGGTAGAGCGGCTGTCATTCTTTCACTTTCAATGCACTAAATCGTCCATATGAACATAATTCAAGCATACGGTGCTGGGACATACTATAGTAAGCGCGCTACGTAAAAGTCTCCCGGCTGCACTCGAAGTATCGAACCCGGGTTGTTTCGGCTACAATTAGACGTTCTATCATTAAGCTAAGCGGAAGTTTGCGTCGGTGTTTAAAATATTAGGCTATTGTGTTTAAGGGTCAGCGAGTTACATGCTAGAAGACCAGAATAAATAATGACGTAAATAATTTTATTGAAAACCCATTCCTTTTTATATTAGCTACAGCCATGCCTGGGCGTGGGCGTTTAGGGTATGCAACCCCAAGAAAACAAAATACCCCTTGAGACTTCAAATTTTGAATTTTTTTTGTTTTTTCCGCAATTTTTTATGCCGATGAGGAATGTTGAAAAATGTGCTCAACGAGAAACGTTGAAAAATGGTGTTTTTTCGCCATACCACCATAGGTGGGCAGCACCAAAGTTCTGGGGGGAGCGCAAGATTTTTTCAAAGGTCAAAAAATGGCCTTAAAAATGGTGGTATGGCAAAAATACATCATTTTCCAACGTTCTCATCGAGCACTATTCATTGGCATCAAAAAATTGCGAAAAAAACAAGAAAAAATTTAAAAAATTAAATTCTGGGGGTATTTTGATTTCTCTGGGGGGGGGGTATTTTGGTGTCTCGGGGGGTTCATACACCGCACGCTCAGGTATGTATACCACCATTTTTAGGCTATTCTTTCACCTCTGAAAAAATCTTGCACCCCCTCCCCCAGAACTTTAATGCCGCCCATCTATGGCTACAGCGATCTCTAAACGATCTGCAGTAAGTTATGTACATACATACATATGTAAGAAGGATATGTAGCGTTACTGCAGCCTCTGAAAAGACTTGCTGAAAAAGCTCCCGGATGAATGAAACAGAAGTTGTGTACAATGTGGCTAAAATGACCGTCAAAAGTTTATGCTTTTAACGTCAAAACTTTGCACGCTCATTACAATCTCGGTAATGAATTAAACAAAAAATAAAAAGAATCTGCATCCTGGCTTTTAGAAATCTATCTTTGAAAAACCGTAACAATCCTAAATACCCCAGTGTTGCTAATGAGGAGAGCCCTCATGTTAGGGGTACCTAAGCCAAGTAGGTATTCTATAGGAACCAGTAGCGGACCCAGGATTTTCTCACAGGGGCGGAACCCAAAATTTTCCTAAAAGTGTTAATCATTGTCCAGAAATTCGTATATTATGCTTAAAGCACCGGTTGTTTGCTGTCTTTTCATTGGCAGAACTATTTCTGATGTAAAAAAGTGATAAAATTGCGAAATTTTTTAAAGTTTCTTTATGTAAAAATCGCAAAATTTATGCCCACCAAAAATCGCCAAAAAAACACTCGACAGATCATTGTACATACATAAGAGTCGTAAAATCTTTCTTCTGCATAAAAACTACTCTTCTGACGTAAATTTAATTTTTTCAGAGCATCTAAGAGAATCCATTAAGTGTCATCAATGACTATTATCGCGAAAGGAAGCTCTGAAAAAATTTGAAAAATCATGATAAAATGGCTAAAATCATCAAAAAAATGCACATATATTCTTCAATGTGCCCAAATAATATTTTTCAACGTCAGGGGCGGCCCCTCTCTAGATCCGCCAGTGATAGATACGCGACGCAATGATATAGTGGAGTGAACAATCCTCGAGGCCACAATGCGGTTGATTGAAGTTTCTAAAGCCAACTATTACGTGTGCTATTTTGTGGGCGTGCGGGGGTATGCACCTCCCCCTCCCCCAGAAGGTCGATTACCCCACAGAAACCAAAATATCCTCCCAGAATTCAATCTTATAATTTTTTGTTTTACCGCAATTTCTTGATACTAATTAATAATGCTCGATGAAAAACGTTGAAAAATGGTGTTTTTTCAGTATACCACAATTTTTAAGACCATTTTTCCACCTTTAAAAAATCTTGCGAACCCCCTCCACAATTTTGTTGCTGCCCACCTAAAATACTATTGATATTTTATGCGCGCACGCTTAATGCGCTTAGTATGTTATTGGAGCAACTTCACACGATTCGCACTCCTTTTGGTGTTCTTTTCAGTTCTAATTTTAGTCACATTTCACGTGTCCAATAAATTATACACTAGCCTTTACAATGCTAGACTGATTTTAATAATTTTTATTTGATTTGGGATACTGTGTCAACTGATTATGATAACTTATTTTTTGAATATTAAATACTGCAGATTTAAAAATTTACTTAAGCGCAGGATTAAGCACATTTCCCGCTTTCTCTGTTTAAAATATCACAAACTTCAAAAATTTAGAAAACAACAGAACGAATCATTAGTATAGTAGAAGCATCTAAAAAACGAGTACAAGAAATAACACGTAAAAGACGACTATTTTTATTTTGTCAATAATTTCGATAGCATTGGCTTTATTGCAAAAAGGGCTGTTGCATATGCACATTTGCACGCGTTTTCCGCCTGACAAGTTGTACACTTTGCAGCCGAATCTGACGGTGTGAGGACGGATTTCGAACGAATGGACGAAATCGGGAAATCCGCACATCTTTTTCATTATTGGCTTTGCTAAAAAGTTGCAATGAAGCAAACTAAATGCGCCACTTGACTGATCACAGTTCAGATGAGAAAAAATTCAAATAATAAAAATTTAGATCATCAGCAACAGAATGATTACAGATTGTCAACTTCGTTCGTTTTGAGCATTGATCGGCTCACTGTGGAATGCATTAGCTGATAGCAATTAAAAAGTAAAATTTCTGACAGCTTTCTCCGAACAATAAATAAAGTATAAGTACGTCACAACGTGACATGCACGTGAGGGGCGTCTCAGAATAGAAAAATTTTTGGATAAAATACGGCGAAAAGTTCGAAAATAAGAAAAATGATTGAAATTGGCCAGAAACGTAGTTTTTAAGCTATTTTAGCATTTTGTTAAACAAAAAAATTAATGAAACCCCCAGATCGACCATGCAACCTGAGGAACACCATTGCAAGACAATGCTAAACATCGGCCCGGTGGGGGCCCCCTTACACACCCCTCCTTTCCCGTCCTAACTGTTCTATTTCACTATACTTTAACATTGCTCCCTGAGATAACGCCAGGGTGCAGATTTCTACGTCATCGCCTATGTTATAACACAGGCTATCCTACAGCGCTGCTCCTCAAGGTTCCGGCCATTACTACTAATGCAAAACGTCAAAAAAATGTTATTTATTCTGCGCGCGAATAGCGAATTTTCGGACCTATTTTCGACTTTTTAGGAAAAGGTCAGGGACCGTCACTAACGAAAATCCAGGATCTGCCATTGCCCCGTTGACCTTTAAGACTTCCCCGCAGTGCATTGTGCATGTGTGAGTGACGGTGAAGCTAAAAAAGACGATTTTATGTACTTTTCGATTTGATACAAAAAGTATGTGTACAAAAAATGCGTAATTCACCTGAAACTGTAGTGCAAAAGTCACTGGTCTCGCACATTCCTTCGCAGTCTTTCTTCGCTGATTCGTTATATTCGCATTTTTTGCACAGCAATCCGGCTAAAATAAACAGACAAACAAAACATGATATAAAGAAAAAGTAAGAACTCAATAACAATTAGCGTACACATAATTGAATCGTCCCTAGTTTGACGGAGGAATACGGAAAGCCACGAGGCTCAATTGATTAAAAACCTTAAACAATAGGAGAACGACGAAAGTTTTCAAATTAAGGAAAGTTAACGACGTATTTTTTAAACTTGAATCTTCATCGACATATTTTTTCAAATAGAGATGAACGTAATTTTTCCAAAAAATGAGCCTCCCGGTTTGAAAAAAGCATTAAACAACTTCCAGTAAATTCGCTTTACTCAGCAGATAATTGTCAATAACGACATAAAAGTTCAAATATTCGTGTATTTTAACACTGATATTCCTGAAAAAGAAAAGTTAAAAATTTAAATATAGTGATTCTCTTGGTTTGAAATTTTGCGTCGCTATACCTAACTGTTTGAAGTTTTACGTTAAATAAACATATGAAAAAGAACATCGTCCTGTATTGTATACTGTTTAACGTTTTTAATCATTTGAGCCCCGACAGTAACAATAATGCAAACAAGATTAACGTATTTTTTAAAACTCTGATTATGAAAACATAAGCGCTACACTTATGCAGAGTTAGCAGTGCTGTGTATTGATTGCACTGTGCAACACTAAACGGCATGCAGTGGGGTTAGGGACACGCTGATTCAGGGTAACCTTATCTGAGGTTGAGACAGGGGTGACCCTGAATGGGGGATGACAGAGTCATGCAAATAAAACTGAAACATCTTAGGAACCAGAGGACCAATTGAGTTGAAAAATTCGGGTATGGAACGGATATGTACTAGCCACACGCGTTTCGTACCTGTATATCTCTAAAATGATTGAGTCTATATGGGTGCTTCCTGAGAAGGTGGTGGTGACCTGAATAGACTAGAAATCAAAATATTTTCCAAGACCAGAATTTGTACCAATTGAGCCGAAATTCCGGTTTCAGAGCGAATATTCTCCAATCATACAGTGCGCAGATACTCAAGTAGGAGTCTCTTTAAGCCAACGAGCGTTTTTTTAATTCTGTTTGGCCAA
The DNA here is from genome assembly GCA_036768485.1 of Mermis nigrescens. Classification (NCBI taxonomy): domain Eukaryota; kingdom Metazoa; phylum Nematoda; class Enoplea; order Mermithida; family Mermithidae; genus Mermis; species Mermis nigrescens. The sequence goes on along the minus strand of JAVLUZ010000151.1, from coordinate 2,037,290 downwards.
CCAGATCATAGGTATAGCACCGACCATCCCATCTGGCCGACTAGAATTATTGAAGAAGCCATTTGTACAGTGAAAACTTGATACAGCAATAAGAATTTTATTGCAAATGATTGGAATGGAATAAACTATATCAGAAATCACTTAAAGCCGATCAGATTTTCGAATTTTTTCAGACTGACATGACATAACCACTTTGCCGACCGTCCCACCTGACCGACTAGACCCAAGTTTAGCCAACAGAAAGCTTTTGACTGGTATGATCCCCTTTAAACCAACCAGATTATTGAAATGTCGTATGACCGACCATACCATATCACCAACCGTCCTATCTGGCCGACTGAATTCAAATTTTTGCGACAGAAAATTCATGAGCAGTGGGAATCCCTTTAAGTCCATCGGATCTTCAAAAAATTTTTAAGCCTGACCACACCAAATTTTTAAAATTTTTATGACTAACCACACCATATCAACAACCGTCCCATCTGGCCGACTAGATTCAAATTTATGTAACAGAAGACTTATGAGCAGTAAATCCGTCTGAGCTAAGTAGATTTTTGAAATTTTGTTTGATGGATAGTACCATATGACTGACCGTCCCATCAGGCCGACTAGATTCAAATTTTTGTACCAGCAAATTCATGATCAGTATTTAACCCGACCAGATTTTTAAAAGTTTTTCGACTGACTGACCGACCGACCACATCATATCAGTCGTATCTGGCTGACTTGATCCAAGTTTTTATGACAGAAAACTTATGAACAGTAGGAATCCCATTAAGCCCGACTAGATTTTTAAAAATTTATTTATGACCGACTTCACCACATGACCGACCGTCTCATCTGCCTGACTCTACCCGAATTTTTATAACAGAAAATTCATGAGCAGTAGGAATCCCTTTAAATCCGACCGGATTTTTAAAATTTTATGACTAATCACACCACATCACCGACCGTCCCATCTGGCCGACTAGATTCAAATTTATGTAACAGAAGATTTATGAGTAGTAGGAATCCGTCTAAGCTAACCAGATTTTTGAAATTTTGTTTGATGGATCACCGACCGTCCCATCTGGCCGACTAGATTCAAATTTTGTACCAGCAAATTCATGATGAGTATTTAACTTTCCGTTAACCATCATGCTTTTGCAGTCGAAGTGCACCATGATGGTATAAACTCCCAGTGCATATTAAGCTATGTCTTCTTAACATTCTCTGACAGCTATTACTTCCATGTAGTGCAATTTTTTATGCTCTCTATGAATATGTATGTTATTTTCTGTGAAAATTATTTTTGAAAGAGGTATAATTTAAAACTTATCACAATGCATAAGAATAGGCACCTATTTAACATTACGCAAAAAACAAGAAAAATTAGATTTCTGTTGTGTTAAACACATCCAGGGGATGCATTTAAAGAGCTGGAAAGGAATAAACCACGAAATTTTATTATTAGAACCTTATTATCCCATCTTTAATTTTTGTGATATCACTAATAATAGGCCAGAAAATGCCTATTGCTTACAACTCTATAACTCCTCTTGGAGCTAAACCAATAAAAACGATATAACTGAATTCAGAACGAGGCTAGACAAAGTTTTCGACACATGGATAAGGTAGAACAGAAAAAATGCCACGAAAGTGATCAATTATGCCTCCTGCATGGGACACGGTAAACGGAGGCTTAAGCCAACCAGATTTTTAAAAGTTTCTTGACTGACTGATCGACCGACCACACCATATCACCGACTGTCCCATCTGGCTGACTTGACCCAAGTTTTTATAACAGAAAATTCATGGAGAGTAGGAATCCTTTGCGCTCGATCAAATTTTAAAACATATTTTTATGACCGACTACACGACATCACCGACCGTTCCATCTGGCCGACTAGATTCAAATTTTTATAACAGAGTTCACTCCATCTGATTTCTTGTAGCAACTGCTCACTAACTTTCAGCTTTTTCAGTCCTTTTTTGTTCAATCTGCAAGCCGCAGAATACACTTCGATTTTTTGTGTTGCTTAGAGAAGTCTGATTTTTGACAGATTGCGCGAATATAGGTATATACATAAATAACTTTTTTCTAGTTCCCTCCTTTTACATCTTTAATAATCCGAAATTCAAAGTACATTCGTCTTTTTTGTTCCATCGGAGCATTTTTCTTTGCTAGATTTTATGATAGCCAAGTACTATACATCCATGTTGCATCTTGAAAGTTGCACACGCACATTTTAAATGCTTTTTGATAACTGTATAAAAATAACTAATTTTTCAATTAATAATACGAATCGAGAATGCTTCTGACTAAACAACCCGATTTATCAAGTACCTATGTAATTGATGACTGCACCTACAGAAAAGTGCAGAATTTCATTAAACAAAGGGTAAGGTCGGACAGATTCTGTTATAAACTTTTGACATATGCACATATATACATACCTACGAGTATTAGCTTGTGCGTCACTTTTGTCCCAATAAGCAAAAATTTCGTTGCATGATGAGTTAACTAACGTACACCTGCACATGTACGAATACGATCATTCTGCTGGAGATCAAGGAGGCGAATTTAAGTGCAAAATGGACAAAAAAATATGAATTTTCCTCGGGAGTGCTTGTAACCAACCTGAAACCAAGTTGCATTAGTTTATATGATATTTCAAAATTAACATCAGATTCTTACGTCATTTTGAGTCAGAAAATTTGGTTGACCCATCAAAACTGAGCTGACTCGTAGACTTTATATGTGGTGCGCCTAGATTAGGTATCGTTCATAGCATCAGTCGCGTTAGAGCACCAATTGTCCGTTAGAGCACCAGTGTGTCGCATTACTGCACCTATGAGTCTCGTTAGAGCACTAGCATGTCGCGTTAGAGCACCAAGATTGTCTTATCATGGTTAATAGAAAATGACGGAATTTACCTCATTAATATAAAAATGCATAAAAATAAGCAAATTTTCGTCGCTCAAAAAAATTATTAAACGAAGAATTACATAAAATAATGTATGCGATACAAAGTGTGTGAAATTTCAACATTGACACGCTGCAAAAAATTGGCATCAATTGGCAGGCCATTGTACGTGTCAATAAAACCTGCCTAGCGTTTGTAATATTAATATCAGAATAAGCAGTGACTTACTCCTTTCCAGCTCTTTGAATGCATCCCCTAGATGTGTTTAACACAGCAGAAATCTACTTTTCCTTGTTTTACCGGAGGTTTGATGTCATTTTGAACATACTGCTGCAAGCGAGGTGCTGGGGAGCCCCATTTAGAAGTTGTCGAATTATAGCTTGTTTAACATTGTGACTTTCCTGCAGCTCAACAAGAAAAAGTGATAAACGAGGATGCGGATGGTCGAATGTAGATCGCAAAGAGTTGATGTAACCCTCAGTGTGATTTGTAGTGCAAGGACCATCATTTTCACTGTGATTGGAGGAATTTCACTTTGGTTGAAGGAAACTTTTCAGTTGAAGTTTTTGACACTTTATTGTTGATAGTAAATAATGATGTAGTTCTTCAAACAACGGAAAACGGATGACGTAAAACTTAAGAAAATGATAAAATAATTAGCTTTAAAAACACACTCTTCGCAAAATCTGGAACTTCAGCTCCCTATTTCATGCGATTTCCGATTGTATTTTCCATATTTCATGCAAAACGGACAAGTACAGCTGAAAAATGTTTAATACGCGTTTTATGATATGGGTACGTAACATTTTTTTATTAACAGAAATACAGATAAAGGTACATTTTACTAAGCTAAAAGCTACTGAAGAGGCAGTCAAAATGAATGAGTAATCGCTTTTATTCGATTACTGTTCGAGTTTATGGATTATACATCTGTCTTTTGATTGTTTAATCTTTTGGCACAACGTGCCTATTGTTGCTGCCCATTTATGTTTACTTATGACGTTTACCCGGTCATTTGAGCACAACTGTACGCTGTGATGACGTCAGGCAAATAGTAATGCTCTAACGAGATATTTGAGGGTCAATCCGTCCGAGTGCTCTAACGAGACACAGAAGTGCAATAACGGGACACCTGAGTACTCCAATGCGACATTTAGTGCCATAACGCAACTGGTGCTATAACGCTACAAAGCGCTCTAACGATACAGCTCAAAAATTCTATAATGAGACTTTACCTTGTACCTAAGGTCATGGCAACACATGAGCAGCCAAAAATTGTGGAGGCTCCAATATAGCAAAATCGTGAAAAAAGTATCAAAAATTCAATTATGGGGTCAGCCGAATTCTAAGGCCTTTCGGATTTTGATATCTCCAGAGCCATAGACTCTTTAAGCTATATATCTTTCGAGCACTGTTCTAAATGCACCATTCGGTCTATTTTGCGCTCTGTTTGCTCAGAAGTGTATATAATTCAATTAATATTTTTTTTATTGTTTTATGCAGTTACAGGATGGATGTTGCTAAAACAAACTTTTGTAGCATAGGTTTGTTTGTTAGATATAAATGCAGAAGGGTGTGATCCAAAAATTTGAATAGTGCGATATAATTTGATTAAACATTCGTGTTGGTTTCTCGCAAGAGATGCTTTAATTCTTTTTTTTGCTCTCTGGTTAGCCCACAAAATATTCTACAATTTGATAAAATTTGTTTACATAACCGAACTTGGTATGGGAGATTTGGCCGAAAAAGTGAAATTTTTCTCGCTTCACCGGTACAACTTAAGCGAATGCTAAATATTTACAATTCGTTTGAAAAGAGTTCATCGGAAAATAGACATTAGTCGTAGAGCTTTGATTACAAATGCATTAACAATAAAATTTTGGAAAATGAGTCATTTGACCTAGACGTTTTCAACGGAAAACGATTTTGTGAAAACAGTCTACGCAGTGAAATCAGCATCAAAAACTGTACAACCTATGTCAAAATGAGGGGGTTTATATCTTGACGTCATTCGACTCGACTCGGAATGATTCTATTCAAAACAAATAATCAATCCTCGCAAAAGCGGCAGCAGAATATAGACAGTGGGCACAAAAACAAAGGCACAATCATCAGATAGGTTCCTATTCTGGATTACATTAGTATCAATTTTTCGTCAGTGTCTATTCACCAAGAAAATACATTTATTTGGCTTTTATCTCTTACCTTCAATAGGAAGCCATACGGCGGAGATAATCAAATAAATTATTAAGAATTTCATAACTCAATTTTATATACACGTTTCAATCAATGATTTAAATGGCTGAGTCTTGCGGAAGCTAGATATTGTGACGCAAGAAAATTTTTACTCAACACATGTTTCTTTGATCGATGGATAAGCCGAAAAAGCATAATGAAGAAGCTTGTACATTTGTCTTATTTTCAAAAATGTTCTAATATCGTTTTTTAGACAAAGCTATTAAATTTGATGAATGAATCAAAACTCCTTCCGCAGCGCAATCAATGCATTGTGAGATTGCAAAAAAACTCAAAAATTTTTCCACTAATTAAATATCATTAAAGAATGTACTGTTTTAATTTTTTGCAATTCATTTTTCACTTCGAAATTCGTATTTATTTTATTTCGATCTAAGTTTGAACCTGTTTTAAAGCCTCAAGCGTGCACAAAACATTCTAAAATCAATCCTTCAAAGATCCTCGACCATCTTCTCTTCTAGTATCTCTTCCGTTTTTTCTATTGATTTGACAACAGTCTGTTGCTGTTTGATAAAAATTAACTCCTTATTCTTACATTACATTGCATTAAATTTATAAGCGCGAAAGCGTTTATGACGAGGTTCAAGTAGCAAACCTATTAGCAAAGAAGAATGCTCCAATAAAACATATTATTGAAAACTTAAAAGGTGGGGAGTAGGGAAAGTCACCTATTCGTACTAATGATCCATCTTTTTATCTCAAGTGCAATGAAATTGGAGTAAAAGCTCAATGGCATTAAATTGAGTCCTGTTTTGGGTGACCAACAGTACCGAGTAACCGACAGTCCCAGGTCAAAAACAGTCCTAGGTGACCGACTGTCCCAGGTCACCGACAAATGGTATAAACATAGATCTGCCAATCAAAAATTCCCGGGTGACCAACAGTACCGACTGTTCCGAGTGGCCGACAGCATAGGTGGGCGGCTCCGAAGTTGCACACCCCCCCCCCGAGAAACCAGAATACCCCCCCAGAAACCAAAATACCCCCAGCATTCAATTTTTAGAATTTTTTTGTTTTTATAGCAATTTTTTGATGCCAATGGATAGTGCTCGATGAGAAACGTTGAAAAATGGTGTTTTTCGCCATACTACCACTTTTAAGGCCATTTTTTGACCTTTGAAAAATCGTGCAACCCCCATAATTTTGGTGCTGCCCTCGTATGCCCAGGTACGGTTTAGCAGTTTGGTGTGAGTACGTTCACCAACTAGTAGAATTACTGGAAGTCTCCTTACGTTGCCGCTACAACTGCACGGATCCAGTCATCAAAAATTTATTTTTTCTATCCAAAAATAATAATTTTCCATATATTTAAGAAGTTGTAACTTTTTATTCACCTTGTTGTTTTCTCGACCGCGTTTGCGACGTGCGCATATACATAGTTAGGTATATAGGTTTGCGGCAAAGTTTTTGTGTATTTTCGTATTTTACAACAGTCGTATCAACAACATCTCTAATTCTTCGACAAAAACGTTATTTTTAACGTTTTTCCAACGTTTTTCGGTTGGTTGGGTCGTAAAATTGTCAAAATGCAATTTAAACACGTTTTTGGACAAGTTTTTGACTTTTTGACAAAATTTTCCGATATGAGCTTGCTTTTAAGCAAGTACGCGTACAAGTTCCTTGTCACACGTGTGCAATCTGCTTTGAAATTGCTTTTATGCAGATAAAGCATATCTGTTGCAGCGTGTCTAATGTCAAAATCTTTTCTGTAGAAAATTTTTCCTTCTAGCGAATCGTTGCTACTTACCCTGAGTAAGCTTACTTTTGCATGTTAGAAGCAACAAATCCCGCCACCTAAGGTAACACTGCAAAAAACGCACGGCCAGCAGCAAAACAAACAATCTGCTGAAATTTTGCCAATGCTCTTGGAGGGAAAATTTCAGACAAAACGGTTGTACACCGCGAACCCATGTTTTGTCCGTCAAATACTGTTGAAAACTCGCCCGCGTTGCCCAAAACTAGATATAAAAAGCTGCTTTATTGGTCAACGTTTTCTGGCGTTTTCACTTGCTGTGTAACATTTAATTCATATGGCCTTAGACCATTAGACGCCACTTGGTAACCTAAGAATTTAACTGACGGTTGACAAAAGATGCATTTATTTAATCTGAGCTTTAAACCTATTGCTTTCAGACGATTGAACACTTCATTAAGATTAGCTAAGTGCTCTTTAAATGTTTTAGAAAATACGAGAATATCGTCTAAGTAGACTAAACATATTTTCCACTGCAAATTTAGTAAAATTATATCCATTAATCGTTGGTAGGCGCTTGGAGCGTTGCATAAGCCGAATGGTGAAAAGTTAAATTCATATAAGCCATTAAATATAGCGAATGTTGTTTTCTCCCAGTCCGTGGTTCAACAGGAGGTATCTGCCAATAGCCCCATGCTTGATCTAATGTCGACAATGTTGTACATCATGTTTTGAAAAATTTTTCTACTCTTCGCACTGGATTGTTGCTTTCGTTGACGAAATACAGGCAACACGCAGCTGTTTTCACATATGTACAAATGCCCGAATATTTTAAATTTTTTCGAAATCCTTCAGTTGAAACGATTCTAAAAAAGGTGCGCCATGAAAAAAATCAAAATACGTATGTGAGTAGCAAATTTTTTGATCTGTTTTTCTGTGTTTTAAAAAATGGGATTGGTAGGTAAAGTACGGTTATCTTCACAGAAATCTTGCATCCATGGGCAAGCTATATACCTTGTGACTAAACAAATCGCTTTGTTGTGATTTAATAGGCTTCAAAAACTCTTTTTCATGAGGTGTCACAGAAAAACAACGTTAACTTAGGTCAAGACTTTTTTCCACTACTTTATAACGCTGGGGCCAATTCATTTCCACTTGGAAATCCAAGTCCTAAGTTCCAAGTTTCCAAGACTTGGAATTTCCAAGTTTCCAAGTGTCAGTTCATCTGCTCAAATAAAAGTTCCAAGTCATTAGCATTTTTCAACTTGGAAAAATGTCGTTTTTCTCCAAGTCTCTAAGTACATTTTCCAAGTTTCTAAGTGTCTGTCTTTTGCTCTTTCCAAGCACTTGGAATTTCCAAGTCGGGCTCGGATAAAAATTTCCAAGTCTAATTAACATAAATCTGTTCACAATGCGCTGCGCGTGAGTTAAGGTACGATAAAAGCAATAAGGAGTGTCACACGCGCGTCTCTCGTGAAAACGCTGTTTTTGGTGGAATGTCATTGTGTTTGCAAACACTGCGCTAAAAATGTCGTGCCGAAAACCACCGAACGATAAAACGCGCGAAAAAGTAGTGTTTAAGGCAATTGAGGAAAGAAGAGACGTAATTTTTGGGCATTTTCTGTAAAATTAACGAATAAAGACAAATAAGCAGCGTGCAAAGAAGTGCAAAGAGAAACGCTATCGCGAGGATTAACGAAAAATTCAGAAAAATCGTGGAGTAAATTTCGTGATGAATGCTGGCAAAGATCTGCAGAAAGCTACATTACGGAAGTTCGACAAGAATCATCAAAGTGGATCCGGCGTAGAGTCGTACTCAGAAGTACGTAGAAATAAGCTGAAAACACAAAATACTCTACTATTTAGCCTCCTTGATTTGTTGGAAATTGCATGATTGTTGGATTTAAAAAAGTTGTTTTCAGATATTCATCACAATAAATGAGAACAAAGGAGAACTCCATCCAATTTTTAACTTGTAGTAGAAACATATATATTTATGTACCTACATTATATCTTGCGCGACGCCTGCGAGTCACTGTTGTATGCCTATTTATGCTCGATTATCCAATGTATAACGCGTATGTACTGCAACTTAGCATTATAAGGCTGCATATTTGACAGAATCGTATATTTTTTATTTATTTTGAGTAGCATTCTTTAAAATAACGGAACAGTCTTGCTTGACTCGTAAAACAATTTTTTTCATTTTGATTGTCGTAATTATTATTGTCGTGATTATTATTATTATTTTTTATCATTATTATTGATATTATGAAATCTAATTAATGCAATTCAAAAGAATTTAAATTTCTCGACTTTGCAATATTTGTACTATAGATTTTTTAGAAAATTAGTCTTATTTAGAAATTGCTGATAAACTTTTTCAAAGAGCAACTTATGCTGATCTAGTCAATTTTCTGCAAGCTGCAAGAGAGGACGAATTTGCTATGCAAGCGGCATCTAACACGATCTTGAGATGTGAAAAGCTATTTAGTTAAATCGAAAATGAAATAATTCTAAATGTTCAGACTGTTTTATAAGATTTTTTGTACGTATGTTTAAAGCAGGGGCGGATTTAAGGGGAGGGGGCAAAAATGTTTGGCAGTTTATGTAATTTGCGATGATTTTTGGGCGTTAGTGATCATAATTTCGCAAATTTATCCTTGTTGCTTATTGAAAAAATAATTACACTCGCATTATAATTTATTTGGATTTTTAAATGTCACAGGTTTATTCCGATAAATTTGAAAAATATAAGATTTATTTATTAATATATTATAATAGTTGTTATTATTACTTTTATTATTATTTATTATTCTTATTATTATTATTAATATTATTATTATTGATTTTTGATCATTCACTTAAGCCAAATAATATGTATAAGATCGACTTAACGCACTTGGAAAAATTTTTCCAACTGAAAATCGACTGGGAAAAATAATGCTCTTTTCCAAGTAAATTTTCCAAGATTTGGAATCCAAGTCCAAAAATTCAGAAGCAAATGAACCGACTCTTGGAAAAATGCACTTTTACTTGGGAAAAACACTTGGAAATTCCAAGTCTTGGAACTTGGAAAACCGAGCTGCAAATGAATCACAACTTGGAAAAAAAGCCGGTTTTCCAAGACTAGGAAGTTGGAACTTGGAATTTCAAGGACTTGGAAAATGACGGAGCAAATAAACTAGGACTTGGAAAATTTCACGTTTTTCCAAGACTTGGAACTTGGGACTTGGAATTCCAAGTGGAAATGAATTGGCCCCTGCCCGGCAATCAGTCTGTGAGTACAATCTGAGTTTGTACTACCACGAGGAACAAAAAAATTGCTCGAAAACCCCAGAAAAACCAACCAAGAATTCGGTTCCGTGATTAAATTTTGGCACTGTTTGCGCTTTTGTTTCGTCAGACAACCCCTGCCTTAGTTTCAACTACAAATGTATGTATGTACGTGAGTTGAGGCATAAGTTTCGAAAACTATCTCCGACAATAAGCTGACAGATTGTGATTATAGAATTGATCTAATATAATATTACCGTAATCAGTGTCGGCTAATTGTCGATGAAAATTATTAAAATTTATGCCCAAATTTATGTGAAACAGACTACAAGTTGTTCATACTGCACATTATAGGCAGCATTTTTAAAGTCTATTCCACAAAACCTTTTGCATGGAAATCAATTTTCGGCACTCAAGCGTGTAGCTACAAAAGTGGCTTCTAGACAGCTTACAGTAATACAATTTTGCATATCAAAACTCCATATGCTTTTTAGTTGTTGTGCTCAGTGTCGTACTTTATGCTTCAGATTGAACCGCTTTTGTAATCGATTTGTATTGATTCGGTAATTGTGATGTATACACAAGGTTTCTTGGAATTGACTATAGTTGGCTCTTGCTGTGTGTAATAATGTCAATACTTCGTTTTTACACAGATTTCAGATATCTTCCTATCACTGTATTAGAAGATGATATCTACAATTGTATCTAATCGTACCTTGTTTGCTATCCTTTATTGCATAAACTACGATAACGATTCGCTAGTTTATAAAAACAATTATTCATAACAAAGAATCAAAAATAATTCAGACACCAGAATAAATTCACAGAATGATCAGACGCCCTATACCGTAAGTATACCTATATGTACATATATACAAAAAATTAATAACGAAACCCAAGTGAAAAGAGTTTATCCTCGAAATCAAAGCCTAAAAAATAGAAAATTCTTGAGGCATCGAAATCGGACACGCATTAACTTGAAATCGAAGGTCTGCATTATGGTGGGTCAAAAATTACAAAAACAAATGCTAGCGGATGTTTAATTAATTTGGGATAACGCCTAAACCCTAAGCGCTCAATGTCTGTGCTCTTAATCAAGCATAAAAGTTTGAAAATTTTGAGTTTTTAACAAGAAGCAAATCAAGAAATGCTTTATCTGCCTACTTATAGATATTCACATGAGAATTTACTAGAAAAAGTTCTGCACGTAATCATACTTATGCTAATCAACTAAAAACAGGAATTTAGTAATAAAGCTTTAAATATTTTACGCAGTAATAAATGAACTTTAACCAAATTCATTGTTCCATTATTTAAATATTTTTCGTGCTTAATATCAATTTCAAATTTATATCGGCTAAAACTAGGGAAACCATAGAAGCAAAAAAAGTTCAGAAATAGAATTTTTCGAGTCTTATCCTGCAATGGAGATAAAAGGAAAAATTGCGCTTCGGAAAAATAATATAATGTCCAAGTGCCTACAGAAAAATAAGATACGGGAAACTTGGAAATGGGAATAAAATAGTTTAAATATAAAATTTAAAATTAAAATGTGTAATAGATGGCTTTTGTACCGTTTTTTTAATTTTCATCTTCTATTTTCTGGCTTTTATTTACTTGGTTCTTGAATTATAATTTTTGTTTATGCTTTTGACAATCCTCTAATTTTTCATTTCCTCCTATTTTTCATTTTCATTCCGGATTTCACCCCCACTCGTGCAAGGGTGGTCCAAAAATGTTAAGTCAGATATCTCAAAAATCATTAGGATATATAGAAAGGCAGTATTGACCGTGTCACGACGAGCTCTATACGATGGTGAAGGAAAATTTCAAAATAAAATTTTAAAGATTTTCCGCTTTATCTAATATTGATCTACATAAATTTATTATTCAATAAGCTATCTGTACAACCGATTTCTAACCATTCAATCTACGAGTAATTTCTAATCTCCTGTCTTTGTATTGAATCATTGTGTTTTACAGAAAAAGATTATACAGATAAAAAATTTTTGTGTTCTTTACGTCATAACACAAATTTGAGCTGTTTTGTGAACTAGAAGGCAAAAACTATATAGCTGAACAATGAACCGGCGCAGAGCGCCGGAAAAAAATTGATATGTACTATATGTCGTACTAAAATCTGAGTGATTTTAAGCAACACAAAACCAAAGATAAACAATAATTCCGGCGCGAAGCGCCGAAAAATTTTGAATTTATTAGCTCCAAAAGACGCTGAAAACCTGTCTTGGCAGTGTTTTAGACACGCTTCGCCAATTTCCTATTTTTGTTTTTGGGGGACCCTGGGAAAAATGAATTTCGAGGATGGGCGGTAACGCCCAACATGTCAGGCCACACATTTATGCATAAACCGACTATTTGATTGCCTTGGATACAAAAACGAATGCAAGAAACACACACGCTTTTACAGCATAAGGGATCTGGGGTGACGCGCTCAAACGCCCCTCAGCAGGCCCGAGGCGGAGCTCAGAAAAGTTTTCAAAATGAAATGTTGAATTGTAACATTAAAATTTTCACAAAATTGGCCGAATTATGGTCCTATACTCAGCTTAAAAACAGTTAGAATTAAGCAGCTACTTCATACGTACAAAACATTACGAACTACTCTTGCTGTACGAGTAAATTGCTTTCTGAACTGTATAACGAGACAAAACAAAAAATTGTTGAACCGGCACAAGATGAATTTCAATTGATAAACAGTACATTAAAGCGCTAAATTGGAGTGAAGCACTGGAATATTTTAGCTGCTTCAAGATTCCAAGTAAAATGCTGGAACACAATAACAAAATTTATGATGATTAGGCTCGAAGTGCCAAAATTTAGTGACATTTTTACGTTTTTAGCTCAATTTTTGGCGCATTTTAAGGTATATCTGCTGCTCAACGAATTTTCAAAAAGGAATTTGGGGGCGCCCCCTGCGGATCCGCGCTCGATCATGTACACACAAATCACTGATTAGCTTGATTTGAATGCCTGTAAATCACTTACTGTTTTTCACAGATACTACAGCTTCAATCCATCGGGCATGTACTAATATCACGATCCAACTGAAGACGGCCAACATCTTACCTACAAAGAATGATAATCTACGTTATAAGGCGGATGAGTCGCAATATGCAGAGAACCGGGAGACTTATATCTCAAAAATTGCACAGATTAGAAGGAGCACAACCTTCTAAACTAAAAGCTAAAGCCGGGATCGTAAATCGCAATCAGAGTTTTGAATCGTAGGCAAGAAATTTTTAAAGTCACATACCTCGAGAATGATTTAGGAGCATACCTGATCTTAGGGGGTTCGTGTTGTTTCTCCCATATTCCCCGAAATTTTTCGACCCCAGATTTTTGATTTTGCCGAAGAATCATAGACATGGTGTTGTTTTAACCGTTTTTACATTTCTTTCGATTTAAATTCACATGTCAAGTATTTGGCGCTTCGCGACATCAAATCATTTTTGACTACATTTTGCTCAACTTACTCGACTTTTTAACATTTTTCTAAGTGAAAAAGCGCATCGTCAGAAACGCCGAATAATGCTTTTTTTGCGCACAGCAGCAGTTTTTAAGCCTAAAAAGGCACTTTAGAAAAAAATGCTGAAAATACATTAAGAAGCGTTGTTTCATTTTAAACTCGATTACTAAAAATTGTCGTTTAAGCTATGTGTTCGGCTGATTACTCATCATCCAATGCAAGCTTCATCTGAAAAATTTTAAAACTTTTGTCTCTAATGCTGAATTTTAGGGCTTTTTCGAAGCAACTCCGCGTTATTTGCAACAATCAGCGTAAGTATATCAATTTTTCTTGGTATCCTCTGAGAAGAGACTAAAAAACCGTTTCAGACGTACCTAATTTTTTCAGATGCTACAAAATTCATTCTTGGATTTTAGCGTTGCATGGAACATAAGTGGACAACTGCCAGATTTTTGGGTCCGATAGGGTAAAATCGCCAAAAATAGAACCTAAAATTCAATTTTCGATGTTCTATCTATTTTGGGGATCCGCCAGATTCTCCAGAGAGGGCGGTCCAGCCATACCCTTATACACCTCCTACGTCTATCAGTGGCTTAGGACGAGTCCACTTTGCAGATTATACTTTTCTTTCGCATGCATGTTACGCATGTATATTTTGAAGTCTTCCAATGCCTCCGTATCGATGTACTAGATGTAGGTACTTTTTATTCCTATTACATTCAATTTGAGCTTATTTTTTATCGATGCATTTTTCTTTGTAGTGCCCTTATTTTTATTGACAATTTTAAATAAACCAGAAGTATACCTATGTGTAGCCAGCAATCGGAGAATGCGAAATGCACGACTCTGAAGAAGTCAGCGCCTTCTTTGTAAAGGACCACATAATTTGAAGAAAATTATGGAGACTATTCTTCATTACAATTCTGGTATTTAATTTTTCCGCTACGATTAACTTATACCCGCCAACGTTCCAAAAATGGAGCATATTTTCAAATCTGTGCTGTGGCATCTATTTATGATGAAAAGTTGCAGTTTTTTGCAAAATGACTCTACAAATGCAATTCTTTTAGATGGTAGCAATAGAAACAAGCTTACTTACGATGATTATATGCTAGCGTGCATTAAAAGTAGAGCAAACATGCATGTTGCAACACCATTCCGTTTTTACTGTACGTGCTAGAGCTACCGGTTCATAGTACTTATATATCAAATTCAAGCAGTACAGTAACCTCCAGCTTCTTCGGGTGAAACTAACGGAAATCATACTCGAAGTGATTCAAAATGGTTGACCTATTGCAAAAAGGACAACTAAGCGATTTTGCGGTTTATGGTTGAATTTAAATTGCAAGTAACCCTGAGATGTATATACTCGTATGAACATACGTGGATTTCTTTAAATGACTGAAAATCGAGCGAAATTCGAGCTAAGTCGCCTTTTCAACACAAACACAGATACAAATTGAAGTAAATAAAAGCACCTTAACAGGCGTGAAAGAACGGTAGAAACGCGAGCTCGTCAAAACTAACTTAGTTCTTATTTCACGTTAACAGTGTTCGGAATAGTGTAACAAGATACTATATTGTACCAAGAGTAAGGTTATAGGAAAAAATAATAACTCATCACTGTAAATCGCCTGTTAACTATAGAAACGGATTGGTAGCATAAAGTCGGGATTATTACTTTCGGAAAGAACGCTGGTATGTATTTATATGCACGCGTTCGCAACGTTAAGCTACGATAGCTCACTTAGCTTTTATAATCGCGAAATGTAAATAAGCTTTGTGTTTGAATATGTAGTATATGCAATGATACCATGCAAAGTTTTGTAAGCTTCAGTGTAAAACGCTGACTAGCAATAATTTACCGATGAGCTAAGCTCAACAAAGGTATTGTGTTCTCCTATTTGATCAGGCTTAAAATTGCGATTCAATCCGAACGATTTAACGTTGTTCGGAGCGATAGATTTCGCGTTAGTCCGTTTATCCCGCTTAAATACAATTGATATCGTTTGCTTACCTGCGCCTATCGGAGCTTCGTGATAGTAGTGAAAGCCTTTCGAATAGGATGAAGCTTGTGAAAGCCCTCGATATCACTCAGTATGGGATTTTAAATGGTATAATCGTATAATAAACTTCTCCGTCGCAATCCTCCGCTGAATCGTTTTGAAAACGGATAAAGCTTATGCTTGATGATGAAAAAGCTATCGCGTAATGAAGTAGTTCCAGTGTATACAAAGATGCATAGAATGGCCGGTCAAGGAGTTTAGGAGGGCTGAAAAATCAGCCAGAGCATTTTGAGGCAAAGTGGCCTCGGATATACATAGATGATAAAATAGCTTAAAAGCGACTAACAGCGCTTGACTCTACTTTTTTGAGCAAGCGGGTCTCTCAACTTTCGCATGGAAACCGCAGAAAATGCCTTTTTCTAGCAAGTATTGAAGGTGGTGAGTATGGGTCGAGACTAGGCATGCAAATAGGGATTTAGAGGTATCTACCAGGAGGCAAACACAAATATTTCGCCGAAATTAAAGCAAAATTGAGATCAAAAATACATGAAGATTAAAACTTTTTCTGCCAAATTGCTATGAATTGGCTAGGGAATTTAAATTAGTAACTTTTACGTTATTTCAACATTTTAGCTCAATAAGGTTCTTCAGTTTAGCCCGGCATTTTCAGGCACGCGCAGTACGGCTGGGGTCAAGTCGGTCCTGGTGTCACTTAGAGAGCTAATTCGAGATTGCATGGATCTAAAAAGTAGTTGGTGATTATAGACAATCAAAATAGCCTGAATTGATTGTTTTGACGATTTCAAGGATTTATGCAAGAAGTCCGTTTCGGTCTAAATTATTGAAATAAAAATTTCGATTCGCCTCCGAGGTTCCTATAATCCCTAATTCCATTTAACAACTTGCATGTCTGCATCCTTTTACATGCGCACTCAAAACATCTAACAAATATTTAATTTCAGACGATGTGATTTTCCTCTTTAGTAATTATTATTTTCTTATTTTATTTTCTTTTATTCATTTTATTTATCCGGTCTTTCCATTCTTCCTGTTTTCGTATTGATGACTTTCTTCTATAATATAGCAACGTACAGGCCCGTAACCAGGATTTTATTTCGGCGGGGGGGAGGGGCAAAAATTTTTGAGACCAGATATCTCGAGAACCATCAGGAGATAGACGAAAACGAAGCCAGTTTTGAGCGTGTCTCGGCGAGCTCTATGCGATGGTGAAAACAAATTTAAAACAAATTCAAAAATTCTCACTTCATTTCATATTGATATACAGCAAATTTATCATTTAAGCTGATTCTCATCACTTAATCGACGGATTATTTCTTATCTCTAATAATACGGGTAATGAATAATTCGGCACCAATCGCCGAAAAAATTTACATATTCTGCATGTTTAGTTCGAATTTGAGTGGTTTTGAGCGGGCTAGAAGACAAAAAACATATATAAACAATAATTAAGGCGCGGAGCGCCGGAAAAATTTCATGTTTCCCATGTCATTACTCAAATTTGAGCTGTTTTGAGTGAGCTAGAAGGCAAAAAGTATGGCTAAGCAATGAATCCGACGCACAGCGCTGGGAAAAAATTGACACACTCTCTATGTCTAACTCAAATTTGAGCGATTTTTAGCGGTTTAGAAGACAAGACAATACTTAAACAATAAATCCGGCTCGAAGCGCCGGAAAATTGAGTTTTCTAGCTCAAAAGTACGCTGAAAACCTGTTTTGGCGGTGTTTCAGACGCTGTTCGCCAATTTTTCATTTTTCCCTTCGGGGGACCCTAGGGAGAAACAAAATTTTTTTCTCATTTCAGGAGGGAGGGGCAGGGCTACATATGTGAATAGATGTAGCTTTGAGCGACTAAACTTCGGAATAAAAGCTTACGATTTGTTAAATCGGTGTTTTCGTGCTTTATGCGCTAAGTTTCAAGCTCGAATAGTCGATCGGTTGCTGACGCATGCAAGCAGATACTGCAAGCCTTTTTTGTTCAATCAGCCGCTTACCATTGCTCTATACGCACTGAAAAGCCATTAAAGGCGTTGGTAACGTTGTGATCATTTATCGCTTTTTGCAATGATAAAGATTACTGTAATCGCATACCGTACACTTAGACACGTCAGCAATTTTGCAGTCTTTATCACAATAGACGTACAAAAATATTTTATCTTGAAGCGCACAAAATCTCAAGGCGCCTGCCTATTTAATCAGCTGCTGAGAACTAGTCTATTTAATGATAAATTCATTTTTCTTTCTTCACTTCATATAGCCAAATGTTGAAAAATGTTATTCTAAAGCATACTTAACGATTCCTTTCAACCCCTTTATGCAGTAAAATGCGACTCTGTATGTATTCGTTGCTAAATCGACTTTGCAAGAAAAATACAACATTACAACGATTATACTGCGAGCTTAATGAAAATTGAT
The DNA here is from genome assembly GCA_036768485.1 of Mermis nigrescens. Lineage (NCBI taxonomy): Eukaryota > Metazoa > Nematoda > Enoplea > Mermithida > Mermithidae > Mermis > Mermis nigrescens. The sequence continues at coordinate 2,019,233 of JAVLUZ010000151.1, read as the reverse complement.
ACTATCATTTTCACAATCCTAAAACTAGTGAAAAAAGCAAAATGAGACAAACTATGTAAACCATCGACAAAACGCGTGAGAGACTGATAAGAAAAGGATGAACGAAATGCGTGATTAGCTAATTGCACAAATGATTTTTGTGGTAATTATGGAGGACATGACAACATTGTATCTCAAAATTTACATATGTACATAGAAATCGATAGGTACAATACGCTCTGACGTAATATGCAGACAATTAGCAGGCGAATAAAGTGCATAAATTTCAATTTCGTTTTAAAGTATTAAGGCGCCTTGCTCATTACCCCTAAACTTTTCTATTAAGCTTCTGATCCGATTTTGCTTGACAAAAAACTTTCATTATATTGCTAAATCACTTATCGATCGACCGCCGCATTCTTGTTGGATAACTCACCAGGATACATATGGAAACTGCCTAGGTTTTAAGTTGGTAAAAAAATTTTAAAGATAAAAAAATGCCAAAAATTTGATGGTAGAATTAAGGATTCTGCTGAGGCTATTGCGAGTCCTGGAAGAAGACATGTTGGATTTTGGGGTTCCCCACACACAGGTGGGCTCGGCAGTGTCAATATATAACTCCATATTGCGCAAAGAGACAGGCTGAAATTTTCGGAACAAAATTTCCGAAAACGCAGCATACTGAACGGCACATCAATTTTAGTCCATACAATTTAGATTGAATAAGCTATACTTACTTCGAATAGAAAGTTCTAATAAATTAGTATATGGCATTTGCAATAGGATTAGCACGTTATTTTCAAGTGGCTTTCTTTTGTACTATCTAAAACTCTGGCAAATGTCTAAATGCCAATCAATAGTAAATGCACGATTTGGTTCTTAGCAAACATGCGCAGCATAGGAATTTTGGGAGGAAGGGGGTCAGGCTCAATTTTTTAAAGTGCCTTTTTTGGGCTAAAAACTGATGAATACACGTCGAAAAAACCGTTTTTTGACGTTTCAGAGAATGCTCGTTCTTTCTAGAATATAAAAACGTGAAAAATTCGAATAAATTGGAAAATTGAGTAAATTGAGCAAAATATAGTCAAAAAATGTGTGTTGGCTCGAAACGCCGAAAATTTGAGATTTTTGAGGCAAGAATGGACTAAAAACTCTTAAAACGGCAAATTTTTTACAACTTATACCAACTTTTACAAAAACTCGATAATTCCGGAGGGTCGCAGCCTTGCCTGGGCGCAAGGGATGGGGGTTTGGGGGTATGCATCCCTGCGAGAAACCAAAATACCCCAGAAATTGAATTACCCCCAGAACTCAATTTTGAAAATTTTGTTGTTTTTTTCGCAATTTTTTTATGCCTATGGATAGTGCTCGATGAGAAACGTTGCAAAATTGTGTTTTTTTCGCCATACTACCATTTTCCAGGCTATTTTTTGACCTTTTGAAAAATATTGCATCCCCCGAATCTAGGTTTCGCCCACCTATGGTCGTTACTTCAAATGCTTCCCCTAACTTGCATATTTACATCCTGTTACATTCATGCTCAAACATGTGACAAGTACTTAACTTTGGACGATCTATTTTTCTTTTCATAATTATTCTTTTCCCATTGTTTATCCGGTTTTTCCTTTCTACCTTTTTTTCGAATGGCTGATTTCCTAAGATTATACAGGGTGTTTAAAAAAAACGGTACCGCACTGCGTAAAGTATATTTTAATTTATAGTGAAATATAGCAATTTAAACATTGTGAAAGTGTTGTATAACATTCTGCTCTGCTGTTAGCGAAATCTTAAGACATGGGAAAGATTTCTTCCAAATCCAAGGCGTTTATTTTGAGATTGCATGGTTCGGGATTAGGCGCGAAGAAAATTTTCAAAGATTTTGGTCAACCGAATCGGAAGTACGGTGGCATTCGGCAACTCGTCGAAAAAATTAAAAAGTCAGGGACTATCGATCGTAAACAGGAAGTGGAAGACCTCGATCTTCAAGGAATGACAAAAATTGCAATCTGATATTAAAATCAGTCGTTAGTCCGCCAAATGGACCTGGCTCCCATTTGTCTATTCGTCAAATCCAAGAAAACTCGAATTATCAATCAACAATTTATCGTGTAATCAAAGATAATAGGTTAAAGGCGTTCAAAAAGGTGCCTGCCCAATAACTGTTGTCCGGTGTTATAGATTTAAGCGTTACGAGAGGTCAAAAAGCTTTTGAAGAAGCTCACTTGCGAGAAAATTAATCGTGTCGGTCCCAGTAAACACTTAAAATGCTCGAATTTATTCAACAAAAATTACGAAGAGAGACATTGATCCTCAACGTTTAATTTTAGAGCGTAACAAGTTCTCGGAAAAATTAATGGTCTGGGCCGGAGTTAGCAAACGTGGAAAAAGTGGAATATTTTTATAGAGCCAAATACTAAAGTTAATAAGGAATATTACGTCTCCCTGCTTCATAAAGCCAAACAGGATTTTACCCGACTTTACCCAGATCAGGACTACATCTTTCAGAAGGATGGAGCAACCTCTCAAACTGCAAAATACACTGTTGAATGGATGAATAACAATTCACCTGAATTCCTGACCCCAGCGAATGGCCTCCAACATCGCCAGATTTGAAGCCTCTGCATTTTACGTTTGGAAAGCATTGCAAGAATTAGTTTATCAAGTGTCTGCACTTAAATTGCACATTGACATTGCCATTGACATTGCACACTTAAAAAAGCGAATTTTATGGGCTTGGAAACGTTTAAGTCAACAAAAAATTGATGAAGCCATCGATCAATTTTGTCATCGTTTAAAATTGACTTTGCAAGCTGAAGGAGGCCATTTCGAGTCCCAATTACTTTGAATTTAATGTAAAATTTGTTTGTTCTGTGCAATAAATTTTTGACGTCTTTATACTTAACATTTCTTTTACAGATGCTGAAAATTTCAGCTGTCTTCATGTATTGTTTAAAAAGTTATTGAAGAAAACGTAGGGTACCGTATGCACGACAAATGTTCGGAATAAAAGGTTACGATTTCTCAGCTCTGTGTTGTCGTGCTGAAGTTTCATGTTCGGATAGTCAAACGATTGATAACATACATACAAGATGAAGCAAGGTATGCAGATATCATGAGCCTTTTTTGTATAATCAGCCGCTTGTCATTGCACTATGAGCATCGATAAGCCATCAAAGGCTTTGGAAATGTTAGGATCACCTATTGCTTTTTGCAATAATAAAGGTTACTGTATCACATATCGTACAGATAGACACGTCAACATTTTTGCAGTCTTGTACATCAGAAAAGTCGTAACCCCAGGTGAGCAGCATCGTAATCATAGGTGGGCAGCACCTTAATCTAAAGGGGGTTTCAATTTTTCAATGGTCAAACAATGGTCTCATAAATGGTGACATGGCGAAAAGACACCATTTTTCAACATTTATCCTCAAGTACTATCTACTCACATCAAGAAATTAGGAAAAAACGAAAAAGTTTTTAAGAATTGAATTCTGGGAGGGGCGACATTTTGATTTCTGGGTTGGGGGATGATTGGCCTTCTTGCAGGTGGTGCATACCCCTACGCCCATATCTGGTCGTTACGTGATAAAAAATGTTTTATCTATGTTACGCGCTAAATCTCAGGGCGTTTGCCTATTTAATCACCTGTTGAGAACTAATCGATATATTGATCATTTTCAATCCCTGAACTTCTTAAAATACATCGAATATGTGTAAAACCATAACTTCTTATGAAACCTTGTAGGTTTTCTGGGTTGGCTACGTAATTAGCGGTACATTAACACATTGCAATGTTAAAAGAACGATTTAATACAAATCGAACGAAAAAAACAAACTATGAACTATGTATAAGTAATGGAATGGTTTGAAATGCATAATTGTCCAAACTTTCGGGAATGTACGACCTTTTATATCACTAAATGCACCAACTAAAATAATTAAGAGAAAAATTTCAGCAGATTCACCATATGTACACGGGCAACATACCATAGGTGGCGGCACCAAAATTCTGGGGGATGTAAGAATTTTCAAAGGTAGAAAAATATCCCTAAATATAATGGTATGTCGAGAAAAACACCATTTTTTACGTGTCTCATTGTCAAGTAACGCTGTATATTAATCGATTGTGACTCAACACTCCCACCGTCTCAACATTCTCACTGTCTCAACACTCCCACTGTCCAACACTCCCACTCGAATTCGCAACACTTCCCACTGTCTTCACACACTTCACTCACTGTCTCAACACTCCCACTCGAATTCGCAACACTCCCACTGTCTCAACATTCCCACTGTCTCAACATTCTCACTGTCTCAACACTCCCACTGATCTCAACACTCCACTGTCTCAACATTCCCTGTCTCAACATTCCACTGTCTCAACACTCCCACTCGAGTTCTCACACTCCCACTGTCTCAACATTCCCATTGTCGCAATGCTGCACGGGACGATATACGAGCATGAAGCGTCTGGGTGGGGTCTAGAGACCCCCTCTCGCCCAAGAATCTGGCGAACTTCCTAGAATTGTTATAATTGATACCTTTTGGGACTTGATCCCATCTGGAGCCCCATAAGTTTTACGCTGCCCATGCATGAACGATAAATTTCACATTAAGGGCGATAAGATCTTAATGTATTTCTGGTGACATAAAATCTTGCTAACTATTTACCACAGCTTCGCCATAGAAATTGCGAAACAGTGGCCGTTGAAGTAGAATATGTGCAAGGTCGTAGATCTTATCACCATTAAGTGATATTTAAATTCCTAAATCTGAACTGGAATATGTGCAAGGTTGTAAATCTTATCGCCCTCAAGTGAAATTTACCGTTCATGCATGGACAGCGTAAAAATTATGGGGCTCCAGACGGGATCAAGTCCCAAAAAGTATCAATGATAACAATTTTAGGAAGTTCGCCAGATTCTTGGGCGAGAGGGGGTCTCTGACCCCACCCAGACGCTTCATGCTCATATATGGTCCCGTTTAGCATTGCGGACACTGGGAATGTTGAGACAGTGGGAAAGTTGAGAAATCGAGCTGGGATTGTTGAGACAGTGGGAATGTTGAAACAGTGGGAATGTTGAGACAGTGGGAGTGTTGAGAATTCGAGTGGGAATGTTGAGACAGTGGGAGTGTTGAGAATTCGATGGGGAGTGTCGAGACAGTGGGAATGTTGAGACAGTGGGAATGTTACAGTGGGAGGTTGAGAATTCGAGTGGGAGTGTCGAGACAGTGGGAATGTTAAGACAGTGGGAATGTTGAGACAGTGGGAGTGTTGAGAATTCGAGTGGGAGTGTTGAGACAGTGGGAATGTTGAGACGGTGGGAATGTTGAGACAGTGGGAGTGTTGAGACGGTACCTATTGATCACTATTGTATATTAAAAAACTCATTGTTATAGTTACGCGTTAATTTCGCAAATTATTTAAACTACGTTAATGTAAAATTAACGTATAATTTATTGTAGTAAGTTTCCGCTATACTATAAATAGGTAAGAATTGTTCATGTATACTCGTATTTTATGTATCGTAGTTTAGCTGAGATGATTATGCGAATATAAGGTAACGTTATGCGAATCATAGACGAAAAGGCTTCAAAATAGGGATTAAGAAAAGATTCCCAGACCAACTTTAAAGTTGATCTAAGCGATTTGGAAGCCAGACAGAGCGGATGGTAACTCAAAAACTGAACCCAGTCTAAATCCGCTGTTTAAACACAAATTCAACAAAATAATATATAAATTAACAAATGAGCTGTGCTGAGAGATATGAAACTTTTAGCACGTAACTATGCGTAAAATCCATTAACATTGCAAAATGCACGCCAATGTAATAGATACAAAAAGCGGCAAGACTAAAAGGAACATAGAAAGTATGGCGGAAGCGGCGAGGTTAAAAGAGGTCAAAAGGGCAATGTTTATATCATAGCAATGCATATAAAATACAAGCGAACTCCACACAAAATATATCAAAAAGTAAAGGAAGCAAAGTGACTTCCCTCCGACCAAATAGGATTAAGCTTTAGCTTAATCCCTTTTACTCACCAGACTGCGCGGCTGCGGAAAACTATAAAATTCGGATTAAATCGGCAAGATGGCTCAGTTTTTACCGTTGTTTTCGAACGCTCAGCGGCTTTACCAATTTTCAACTCAATCTTCACTTTCGACATCCGTCATCGTCAAATTTATCCCTTAACCTATTAGAAGTCAAGCTAGATATCGCAGTCCTATTTTCTTTCGATTTCGTCGTACTCGTCAAATTTGAAAACGTGAGTTTTTGTATATTATTTTAAATAATACAACTCCGAATTTCTAGCTTCTCTATTTATAAGCTTTACACACACACGTAAGTACAAAGATATTAGAGGTATAAAGTGTGAAGTAGGAAAAGCGCGCTAAGATTATCAAAGGTGCGCTAAGGAAATATTAATAATAATCTTATAAAGTGTAAAATTAAGAAGGGTCTAAGCGCGGTCGTGACATAACGTGGCGCAGAAAATAAAGGATCAAACCTTCGGCCTAAATCGGACTTTCGGCCTAAGTTTCAAAATTTCAGAAATTCGTTTTAGCTTCAGATTAAATTCGCTTTTCTTTTATTTTAAAAACCGTTAACTCGTTTTGAAGTCACGACAGTAAAATTTTCTTTCAAAAGTGAAATTTTACTGAATTTAAATTATTTTAACCCCGGAGTATCCGTGGAGATTGCTTGGAGAATCCAGCTCGGAGTAACCGAAAAATAATACAATAAACGGAGTAACCGTTAAGTAAATTAATTTATAGTCTGGAACAAGCCGACTTATTAAATATTTTAGTCTGGAGAAAGCCGACTTATTGAATATTTTGGAGACATCCCAAAAATTATTATAATTTTACTGACTTTTTCATCGTGATTTCGAGTCAGTCGAGGTACCTCGTTTTTCCTTTCTGTTGTAATTGTCCGGCCGGCGATTTCAACACTCCAATATAGCATTTCCATCAAATATTACGTATTTTCCGATAGGGTAACGGTTAAAAAAATAACTTAAAAAGCGGAAAAACCGTAAAAGAAAGTCGAAACGGATTCAAATTCTGATTCTGAAAGTGAAACAGCTATTCAAAAAAGCGCTTTAGACTCTTCTGACGAATTTTCTGATCGAGAAGCCTCAAAAGCCTCAGAAAATACGCTGAAGGCTCATCAAACATTTTTGGATACTTTGCATACTTCATTTGAGTATCCTAGGTATCAAAGTACCCCCGCAGCAAGTGCGCAGTCTGCTTCATTTAGAAATATTATATCTCTTACTCCGAGTACCTCAGGACGAATCGAATCAGGGAACGGAAGTGAATTAACACAGGGACAAGAAAATAAATTTTCTGAAAGCTTTGCACCTTACGTTAAAGAATTTTTGATTCAAAAGTCACAAAAAGCGGTAACTAGAAAAATGACATTTGATCCTAAATTAATGGAACAAGCTTTTAAAAATGCTTTTGACGAATTTGGTACTCCACTGGTCCAAAAAGTGACACGTTTGGAGGAAAGAATTCAACAGTGTGCTGATCCAAATGTGTCAGGTCCGATAGGAGACCCCTTGCAACGTCTGGGTGCTTTAATGACTCAAAGGCCCCTAAGCCATTTTCTGGAGCTTTTGGTGAATCTTTTCATGAATGGATTAAAAAATTTCAAAAATATATGGTTCTCCAAGGCGTTTCAAATGCAGATGATGCATATAAAATTGCGTTTTTAGAATCTAACTGCACCGGAACGGCTTTAGCAATTATGAACAGTATTCTAGAAACACTTCATGGACCTACCTTTGATGACGTAGTAGATGCACTTAAAACTGAGTTTTTGGAAGGTCGCGATAGCGATATATATCAGGGCATGGTGTACGATGCCAAGCAACGGAAAACTGAGTCCGTCCTGGAATTCTCTGAAAGATTAAAAAAGCTTGCAAGATCGGCTTATCCCCAACTTTCAGAACAGAGCCGGGAGAGTATAATAAAACCTATTTTTATTCGTGGTCTTTCACCGAAAATTTACGAGGGGCTAAAATATCAAGAGTGTGGAACCTTAGTCGACGCTATTAGGCGGGCAACGTACACCGAGAGCCAAGTATTTAGAGAACAGATACAAGATTATCCCACTCAGCCCGAACCGAAATCTGATTATAATTTAACAATCTTACCTTCAGAAGCAACTATGGAGCGAAAACTTGAAGAAATTAAGAGATTTTGGAGCGCAACATACGTCGGTGCGAAATCTGCCGAAGGACCAATCACACAGCCGAGACGTGCCGTTTCAGACCGTCGGCGACACGTCAACGCCAAAATCGGACTGAATGTTGGCGTTGCGGCGATTTTCATCCACCGTTTATGTGTCCACGAAATCGCAGCGGTAATTACCATAATTTTAGTAATAATAATAATTATTATAGCGATAATTATGGCTGCTCGAACAGTAGTGTAAATCAAAAATAATAATTTTAGAAGCAATGGACAGCACAGGAACACATTAAATAATATAAATAATCGTAACTATTATAATCACTCGAATAATGCAAGACAGAGTTCGTATAACGTAAATAACAGAGAAAGAGAACCTAGAATGCAGAGTCCGGGGCCTAACTCGCGTCCGCAGAGCCCTGGACCCCGACCCAGTCAGCTCCAAAACACCGTTTCCCCTGGAAATCAACGGAGAAACGTTCATTTTTTGGAAAATTCTAGGCCAACAAATAATAATATTTTGATCGAAAATTGTGGTGAAATAAACGAAAATCAAATGAATTCTGAAGTCACGGACATAGAGGATGAAGGCCTGCTCCAAAGAATCATAAAACCTGGCTATGTAAATCTGTTGAGTTTTCCTGTCCAATTAGAAAGCCAATCGCCCGTGGCGCTGCCTTTCGAGTCGCCTGAACGCGATGTAAACTTGGCAGAATGACGACCCTACTGCCGACATCCGTTTCCTTTTCGGAGCAAACAATGACTCGGATTCGGACACCGATCGCGGAGTTGAAGATGACTCCGATACCAACTATGCAGCCCTGGAAGCGGCTAATTGGGAACGTTATCGCGTTCAATGGGCAGCGGAACATGCGATGTTTCGTTACATCGACGGTCGACTAATTTATTGGGAACGGGGCGGTTTCAGTGACCCAGTTGATGAATTGCAGCTTATAGGAATAGAGCCCCCAGACCCCTGCAACAATTTATCTTCAAGTTCCGATAACGACGACTGTGTTTCAGCCGCGACCAGCCGACTTTCACGCGACCGTCGCCGACGCAGTCAACGCCGTCCATACCGCCGTTTTCCACCATGTTTATGCATGCAGAGCTCAGAACGCGATACAAAGCGCCGCTCGCAAGGATCTGGCCTAGCGAAAGCACCGGCCAGCCCGACACCAGCCAACGTGGAAAAAATCAAAGATTCGCCAGATTCACCGGATCCTACACCGTCCTACATGCGCTGGGAACGTTATTCAGGTGAGAACTTTTCTCTGCTTAATGCTAATTGTCTTACAAGTTTTGTGTATACTCTACTCTATTTTCTAATTCATACCAAAATAAATATTTTTGGATTAATCAAGAAAATTCTCAAAATTTTTCATGTCATTTGTGTCTGCAACTTACTTACAATACTATTTATGAATTTCGTATTATGCTTAAATTTAATTGCGCTAGTTGCCAAATTTTGCTGTGTGTATCATCTGTATGCAAAGAAAAGAAATATGTTCGAGAATACTCAAAATTCTAAAAAACATTATGCATTCGCGGCTTATTGTCTAACTTATGTCGTTCCTAAATCTATTATATTTAAAGCATATAACATTCTTACATATTTTCGCGGTTCTTATTTTTCGCCTAAAGTCCTTTCATTCTGCAAAAATGGCATTTTCGAGGCCTATTCAAGCGCTAAACGCAGAAAATTTTGGATCACTAAAGACAGTGACAAAATTCTTTATAGAAGGCCAATCTGTTACGAATTTTTGACTGCGAATTACCAGAAAGTTAGTCAAAACTATAATTTTCTGAAAGATAATTTTATGCGAAACCTGATGTGCATAAAATATTTGACGAAAGAATATTCAAGAATGCTTTTATTAAAAATATTCTCATGCCTTGGTTCTTCGTCTCAGATATTTCCGATGCGGAGGGCCCGGAAATGTCCGAAGGCGAGAACGACGTTTTCGCCGACGATGAAGACGTCGGAAAAGACGACTATGACGCCGAAAACGCCGGGAAAAAATGACACCGCATTTGTCAAAATCCCCGTAAACATCAAAATCACTTAATACTATCTCAGATATTTATGAATTATTTAAGTTTAATCTTAATAGCAAAGTTTACTTTTTCTAATTATGCTAATTTGACTAAAATTTGTGTGCAATTCGCGAATTTTTTTAGCCTATGTACATAGCGTCGTAATTATCTTAATTTTTTGACGTATTTCCGTCCGCGAATCATTTGCTAAAAATTTTTGACGTAACTCCTTCCGCGCGCGAATTATTATCCGAAAATTTTTGAAGTATGTCTGCTCGCGATTTATTTAAACTTATTTAATTTATGTAGATTGCATCATGCCTATCTAAAAGTTTTTGACTGTATCTAAAATTTCGCGTGTAAAGCCAAATTATCTAAATTTGTCATCACAAATATTGCTTAAACATCGCAACTCAGTAAAACTATCTAAAATATGCCTTGTTATATTAATCTTCGCGTATACTATAAAATGTGCAGCGGGTGATCGAGTTTTCCAGATTTGTGGCACAAGCAGGAGTGGCCATGCAGTGAATATACCCCGCTCCGTTAAATGTGTTCTACCTGGAGGCTTAATTTCTAAACCCGAAAAACAAAATGTTACGATTTTTGTCCCCAGAATTCAACCTATAAATGTTTTCGCTATAAAGTGCATGAAAATTACTCGAACTGTCTGCACAAATCAAATACTGGTTTTTTCGGTTCTAAAGGCATAGTTTCGGATAAAAGCGAGAGTCTGCCAGTTTCTTACGACACTTGCAAAAATTCTTACGAAAATAAGGAATTTAAAGGCATTCACTTGAATAAAGATGCTGATGGTTTTTGGACTACTGGTCTAAGATTTGAAATTCGCTTTAGTTGGTGCTGCAGGGACGTCTGCTCTGCAGTTACCAATTTTCTGATTGAAGAAGGACAAGTAGCTAGCTGGAATGGACAAGATGCTATTTCGGACCTAGGAGATATAAGTTTGTGTCGCCCAACCTATGGAAAATGTAAAAATCTTGAAAGCACTTTTATTTGGCAAGGGTGAAGTTTTTCAAGAGGTTTGCCGTTATGTCACCCGAGGCACATACTCCTCACTCATAAGCGACGATTACGTCGTACGTAGACGACCTACAAGCTGCATTCAAAATAAAAGAGAGGTATGTAAAATGCGGTGAAATACACAATGCTTATAATTCAGAGCAAGGAGTAGTTGTGGGGTTTAGGTTTGACCGAGGGACAAGGGTTCGGTCCGAGCACAAGCTAGAAACACCAAAATCTATTAAAATCGAAAAAACGGACACTGATCCCGTAAATTTGAAGCTAAATTATCTCGAAATACGGCTTCTTCAAGAAGAAATTTCAAATTATCGAAGAATTTGGCTTGAACTTTGCCATCAATTTCAAAGAAATATTGATATAATTTGGCAACTTTTGTATCTGGACCCCACTTTAGGGGCTAGGGCGTTCTTCCAAAAAAGGGATCTGATTGCGGATTTTACTGGAGATGTTTTGACTTTGTGGGGTTGTAAAAAAATAAACGTCACAAAAATTTATGCAGACCACAAAATAAATGATACATGTTATAAGTAGTACCTACCAGTGGACGGAACAGGAGCTAAAACTGCATTCCAGGGAGCTGAAAGTGGTTTAGAAAAGTTGATCACGGGAACGCAAAATAGTTTTTCCGCAAATTTTAGAGCACTACTAAAAGGTCCTGTACAACTTTTATTTAATTTTCTGATGATAATTTTTGTTTTCGGAATAATCGATTATTTTGCTTATCTTTACATAACCCGAAAACGGTCGTCTCTAATGTATGCTTCTATCCATCCCTCTTCGTCTAAAGTGCCACAAGGTGAGAGCTTTGGCGTAACAATAATGAGACTTTTAAAGCCCGGACCGAAAAAGGACATAAACGGGTAATATGGAAGAAGAAGTTAGTGAGTAATGCGCAAACATCAATAGCAGCTATAAATAGAGAAAATAAGAAAACTACTCACATTAATGTAACTCTGAATAACTGCATAGAAGTCGCAGCTATGATAGACCCGGGAGCGGTCTACTCCCTCTTAGACCTAAAAATAGCGAAAAAATTGCCAAATCTTAGAATAGAAGACGACCATTCGCCTAATAGCGGCTAATGGAGGTGAAATAACAGTTATCGGATCTACTATGCTTACGTTATGCGCATATGATGTTGAGGAAACACTACTAGTGTACATACAGAAGAACTGCGCTGCTCAGCTACTTTTAGGTTCGAATTTTCTGTCTAGATTCAGGAAAATTGAATTAAATTTGGAAAAATCAATCGTAAAGTTCCGTGAGATTTCTTTACCTGCGGAGGGGATGCAATATATATAACCCACCAGAGAAGCGAAGCACAATAACGCTGATTCAGGACGAAATAATAGAGCCAAGATCTGTACAAATTATTTTAGCCGAAACACCGCATGTTTACCTACCAAATGACCAGGTAGTTTTTGTATCAAATCTATGTAAAAATACGCACAAAATACATTTAGCTCATTCTATATGTTGTGTACAAGAGGCTGGGGTAATACCTATTCAAGTACTTAACCCAAATTTGTATGAAGTACATCTGCGATGTAATACGAGAATAGGTACCGTTAATATGCACATGGATCATAAAATAGATGAATTAGAATGCGAGAACGCGAATATACAGAACACTGTAGAAGCACTGGACATAAAACAGTGGATAATGCAAAATACGAATATTTCGCCGTCGTTATCATGCGTCCAGCGCGACGACCTTGTAAATCTTCTGGCCCGTCTTCCCGATTTGTTTGCTAAGAATGAAACATATTCTGGAAAAACAGATCTGATCGAACATACGATTGACATTGAGCAAACTACACCTATACACAAGCATCCTTATCGTACTTCGCCAGCAGAAAAAGAAATAATTATAGACGAGGTAACAAAACTCGAAAGTAATGGGAATCAGACCCTTATCATTAGAATGAGAATGTACCTAGAAAAAAATCAAACCGATTGGGATGAGCATCTACCGCACGCTGTTTTTGCTACTAACATACACAACAATGAAACGACAGGGTTCAGCCCCTTTTTACTCATGTACGGACGAACACCTAAATTGCCCATAGATGCTGTTTTAAACTATATTCAACCTTTCTACCTTATAGATCTTGAAATTTATGAGGATCATGTCAAAAAGCATTTTTCGGAGGCACTTACTAAGGTATAAAAGCAAATTGAAATCTCACAACAAAAGTACAAAGAAGCACAAAATATAAAAGCAAAAGACGTTGAGTGCAAAGTAGGTGATTTAATCCTACTAGAAAATGAAGCTATAAGTCGTGGCATGCCAAAAAACTGCAGCCAGTTTACACTGGACCATATCATATCATTGATGTAAATTACCACAATATCAAAATCGACATTGCAGGGAATCGCAATCAGGTGGTTCACGTAAATCGCATTAAAAAGTACAACAGTCGATCTGAAGTCACACCAAAAACTAAAGAAGTCGAAAACAAAGATGTCCAGGGGACCAACGACCTATAAGAAAGAAATTAATTATGGACGCAGAAGAACTCGCAAAAAACGCAGATTTTGATGACCAACTTCCCAACGTCGAACATCGTTACTTCCTAAGAAGTCGTCGATCACCGTCAGCCGAGGACGGCTAACCTTAGAAGGGGCGTGTCAAGTAACGCTGTACATTAATCATTATTGTATATTAAAAAACTCATTGTTATAGTTACGCGTTAATTTCGCAAATTTTTAAATTACGTTAATGTAAAATTAGCGTATAATTTATTGTGGTAAGTTTCTGCTATATTATAAATAGGTAAGAATGGTTCGTGCATACTCGTATTTTATGTATCGTAGTTTAGCTGAGATGATTAAGCGAATATAAGGTAACGTTATGCGAATCATAGACGAAAAGGCTTCAAAATAGGGATTAAGAAAAGATTCCCAGACCAACTTTAAAGTTTATCTTAGCGATTTGAAAGCCAGACAGAGCGGATGGTAATCAAAAACTGAACACAGTCTAAATCCGCTCTTTAAACACAAATTCAACAAAATAATATATAAATTAACAAATGAGCTGAGCTGAGAGATGTGAAACTTTTAGCACGTAAGTATGCATAAAATCTATTAACATTGCAATATACACGCCAATGAAATAGATACAAAAAGCGGCAAGACTAAAAGGAACATAGAAAGTATGGCGGAAGCGAGAGGTTAAAAGAGGTCAAAAGGGCAATGTTTATATCACGGCAATGCATATAAAACACAAGCGAACTCCACACAAAATATATCAAAAAGTAAAGGAAGCAAAGTGACTTCCCTCCGACCAAATAGGATTAAGCTTTAGCTTAATCCCTTTTACTCTACCAGATTGCGCGGCTGCGGAAAACTATAAAATATGGATTAAATCGGCAAGATGGCTAAGTTTTTACCGTTGTTTTCGAACGCTCAGCATCTTTACCAATTTTCAACTCAATCTTCTACTTTCGACATCCGTTATCGTCAAATTTATACCTTAGCCTAATTGGTTTTAGCTCTACGACTCTGCTAGTACCTATTAGAAGTCAGTCGCTCTAGATATCACGAATTCAAGTCGTTTTATTTTCTTCTGATTCGTCGTACTCGTCAAATTTGATAACGTGAGTTTTTGTATATTATTTTAAATAATACAACTCCAAACTTCTAGCTTCTCGATTTTGTTACGTACACACACAATTACAACGATATTAGAGGTATAAAGTGTGAAATAGGAAAAGTGTGCTAAGATTATCAAAGTGATACGCTAAGGAAATATTAATAATAAGCTTGGAAGGAGTGACATTGAGTAGGGTCTAAGCGCGGTCGTGATATCATCGAGCACTATCCATTAGCATCAAAAGTCTGTTTCACATAAGTTTGAGCATCAATTTTGAGAATTTTTCAGAAAGTAAGCCGACAGATTACGATAATTATATATCAAATCAATGCTATAATCGGAATCTATCGGCTTATTGTCGAACATAGTTTTTAAAATTTATGCTCAAACTTGTGTGAAACTGACTATAAAAATTTTAGTATTAACTAAAAATTTCCTTAAACTAAAGCAATGAACACGAAATTGCATATAATAAATAAGAATAACTTCTATTCTGCGCAATCGTTTCGCTGTACAATATATGGAACATGAAACAACTTTTTTCGATAGCCTCGAAAAAACTGGAAAATTCGTATTGAAGCAAAAAGTTTTGTAAATGAAAGAAGAAAAATTTTTGGTTCTACTGAAATAGAGAGCTACAGTACCCGCTATTGTACAATTGCACAACGTGCAACATGGACGCGATTATTCACGCCAAAACCCGTTAAGTAAACGTTTAGACGAAAAATCCGAAAAAATTACGGTCTGGTCTCTGATGGTCTGATTTCGTTAAAAAAGGGAAAAGCAAACACATTTTACACGGTTGCTATGGCAACGGTTTAGGAGCGAAGAATAAGGTCGCCACGCCACGCCTGCAGTAGGCGCGGCTGATGCGACAATCGTTTATAACCCTGCATCCTATGTTAAAAAACAATGGCGAATCGATTTGCTGATGAATCGCTTCAGCTCTAACGCAATTGGTTGCCCAATCTCTCCGCCTATTGGTTTCGACCAATCAGTGAACGACGCTGCAATTAATCGACCAATCAGAAGAAATTGAGGACGTTTTGGGGGGACCAACACCAATTTTTGGGAGTCCGAGGTCCAAAAAGGCCAAAAATAGCACAAAATAATCTTTAAAAACTCCTATTTTTCCAGTTTTTTTCTGAATTTTGGGGGGTCCGGAACATCCTATACCCCCCAGAGGTACGTGCCTGTAAATACGCAAGTTGAATTATCGCGGGTGCTGCAAGCCAGCCGGGCGCTATATTCATGAAAGGCTAAGCATTGAATGGGTGTTGCTGACCTATGACCCCTCGTGATCCTGTATCAATCGACCGAACTTCCATCAAAGGTCAACACGCGTATTGGTTGTGGTTGGATCGTTGACCAATGGCGATAAGCTCCAGGAAAGAATGAATATCAACGGCCAAATCGTCCAGGAAATAGTCTACAAAAGTGACGGATTATTTAAATTAGAATAAGTAAATTTAATTAACTTTACTACTTGATTATAATACAATAGGTACAAATGCAGGATTATAAAATAAATTGTGATTAAATAAAGTATTCAAATACAATACAAATAAGAAACATTACGTAGGAACACATTTTGCCAAAAAATGAAAAATATACATCACAAAATCTAAAAATAAATTCAATCAAGATTGCCACTAGGAGGGACTGTCCCTTATTGTGCATCTATTGTTTTGTATATTGTTGTGTTATTATATATATATATATATGTGTATGTTGTGTACACTATGCCATGTTGTCCCAAAATCAAGAAATTTTCAGAGGCCCGACTTTCAAATTTTTCTATATTGTAGCCTTTTACGACTCAGATCAGACATACGATTTCAACAAAAGACGAAGCAGACAAGTAAACAATGCAAAATAAAAGCCAAAAAATTAACAAAAATGGTCAAAATCGAACAAAAATGTCAATCATTTTATGGTAGACTGCGTTGTTTTTAAAGATGTTTCTAATTAAAAATATCTAAGATAACTAGAACAACCATCTTCTCTGATTTACAATGATAGGACGATTCAAATTTTAAAATTTTAATCATTTAAAATTTAAAGTTTAATGATTTAAAATAATAGGTATACAGTATGAGACAATGAAAGAATTTAAAATTCAGAGCCCAACAGTATGAAGTCATACGATTTTGGCAGCAGAAACCCAAAAAAAACAATAAAAAAGTCAACAGAAAAAATGAAAAACGAGTCGACAACCAGCAAAGTTAAAAAATTCAAAAGAGCCAAATTTAGAAATTTTTTCCGTTTTCTCGCATTTTTCAGCATCTTTGATAAAAAGCGAGGAGTGTGAGAAGGTATTGCCACCATGGGTGGATAGTGTAGAGATGGCTCTACACCCCGTTTTCGCCGCGTTGGTTCAACGCGAAATTCCATTCATTTTGTGCTACGTTGTACCTATATTCCAATGACTGTTTGACCCAGATGCTCAATTTCGTGCTTAATTTCCATTTGCACGTACGCGACCACTAAGCGCAACGCTATAGTGTGTCGCCCGGGACCACCTTCCCTCTTAAAATTATCATATCTTCATTTCCTTTCCCACACATATTTTCAATAAAAAATCCGGGACAGGAAACGGGCACTTTCGAGCTTAATGCCATCATGAGTGGCAATTTAATTGGTATGTGTGCTATCATATCATACGTGTATTAAAACTCTATATGAATGTGTCTCATATATTTGTGCCTATTCCGTTTGTACATTCTTTACCATAAGCTTTGCCCATAGGCCTATTGTTATTCTCGTAGATCCATTCCGCGTTTCTTTGTCCGCATTTGATACGCCTCTTTTTTGTATTGTTTAAAACTGCGTGCGAGCTCAGTTTTGACGATTACGTTGCACTTTAAGATTTTTCTTTTTACATTGAGCTTCCCAGTTTTTCGCCAGCTTCAACGCTGTGCCTGTTTTCTTTACCGTGCGACGTGTTTTTCCGCACGTAGTTTCCCTTGTTTTTTCCCCTGCGTGGCTGCAGGGGAATCTCGTAGTTTCATCGCATAGTGGGCAGGCTCTTTTTGCCCCTATGCATTTGCTATTTTATTTGTGTGCCTTGAGCGGCATTTGTTGTATGCCGTTGGCGGGCTACGTGCCCTCGTAATTACATTGTTTATTTTAACCGATTAGCATAAGACAACAGTTGGCAGCATGCATCTTCATGCTGTTGCGTTTTTTATTGCTTCATAATTTTCTGTCCAAAAATATTGTAAAAATTAATTATTTAATTAACGATGTTGGGCTCGGTTGAATTTCCATGCTGTTGAATTCTGTCCTTGTGCTACACTATACTTAGGAACCTTCAATATTTTCAAGCACCGGAATTCGGTCTTAAAACAAGTTAAATGATAATCTTTTTGAGCCCTCAATTAGGTTTCTGGGGAACTTACATTATTTAGATACTTAATCTCAAAAGGGGTTAAGTAAGTAAGTTTCACTAGGTGTGTGCGTAGAGGGCCGGGCTATCTTGATAGGCCGGGCCACTTACCCCGAGTCGCCGGTTGTGTGAGTGCGTGAGCTTAAGCTAGGGTGTAAGTAAGCAAGTGAACGTAGAGTCTTCTGCTACGTTTACATTGGAGGTCATTCACGACGACTGGCCGAGCTAACATCGTTTCATTTTTTGCCAACAAATTTCAAAAATATTTCCACTTTGTGTAACCATATTGTGTTTGTGTGCATTCTTAATATTTCACTGTTCGTGTGCATTTTTGACTGTATTGTGTTTGTGTGCGTATTTTTCTTGGTCAAGATTGGGGTTGTGACATAAATTTCTTGTCCTGATCTTAATCTCAATTGTCTGTCATGCCAGGCAAGAAACTAGCAGGAAAAATGACCAAAACGGAGAGGAAAAGCCCAGATAAGTCGCCTAAGAAGGCTATTACTCCGAAATCATCTACAAATGTGTCAAATGACTCAGATTCTGATCACAGCGCCAGTGCACAAAATTGTGCAAGCGCAGACAGCGTTGTGAATACGAATCAAATGCTAGGTGTCCAAAATCAGGACAACAGTGTTGACTCTCCGCAAAATAATCAAGTTGCAAATGACGACAATATCACTTTTCGCCAAATTTTGAATGAAACGACGATTCCTAATCCACAACGATCGGTTTCCGACACAAATGTGAATCGGATAACTGAAAATGGCAATTCAAATAATCTTTTCAATGCAATGTTTGCGCATATGCAAGATTTAGAAAATTGGCTTGAACGTATAGCCATTGAACATGTGCATGCACAATTGCAAAATGCAAACTCTGCAAACCCTGATTTACAGCCTGTTGAGCCACATCCGGTGCCCAACGTTACTGCAAACGCGGACCATCAGCATTTAGCTTGCTTTGCAAATGCTGACTCGGATTTGCGCGTGCAGCTTGCAACATCTATGCCCGACCGTCATTTGTCTGTTTCAGTGCATCCTAATCAGCAAATCGCGTCGCATTTATCGCGTCCTACCATCTCTGTAAATGCTGAACAGCAACATTTAGCTCGGTTTGCAAATGTTGAACTGTCTCCGCGAGTACAAATTGTTTTGCCAGCCGTTCAGCCAGCAGTGAACCAAGCTAATCCCATAAATGCTGAACTACCGCCACTTCATGCGATGCATATTCTGCAGAATCAAATTTTTGTGCCAAATACAGGTGCATCGATCCCACTGGATCAGATTCCGCCTCAGAATCAGTAGAATCGAAGAGTTCACTATCCGGATCAAGCTACTGACTCTCCGCCGGAAAGTCCCAGGCGTCATAGATCTTCTTCAAGACGTTCACGACGTCACCATCATGACACGTTGTCTGATAGCTCAGAGAATACAGGTATTTGCTACCTAGCCGATTCTATGAATAGAGGTCCATTTTTGCAACAAATTCAGTTCACGATAGCCAATAAGAAGTTTTTTCAAGGTGAAAAAACAGATATTTGTGGATTTTTTCATGAACTTGAGCGATTAGCAAATGGCTATAGAATTGATGAATGATTGTGTCTAGATTTGTTGCCATCGTTTTTCAATACCTATACGACTAGATTGTTTTGCTCCCTACCCAACAACGTTCGCAAATCTTATGAACTCACAAAACAAGCATTAATTGCAGAGTTTTGTCCTATTGACTCAGATACGTTGTTTGATAGATTTCTTGAGCAAAAACAGCACCCATCAGAGTCTGTGAACGCTTATTTTTTGGCGTTACGCAAAGATCTCATTTGAGCTCAACCAGAAATTCAGGTTGATTCGATAGCTTTTGAGAAAATGCTCCGTCATCAGCTCAGAAAAGGGATGAATCCAGATATTGTGAGAAAAGCTTACAAAAGAGCGCCTGAAGCACCACTCCAAGATTTTCTCCATGCTGCGCATTGCATAGAGTTTGCAAACCTACAGTATGCTTCAGCTAAGCAGCCTATGCCATATTTACCAGCAACAGCCGCTGCAGCATCCAGTAGCGTGTTGCCTAAAAATAATTTTCGGCGTTCAACGTATAGTCAAAATGAGACCCCTCCGTCAATCTACGTCTTTTCGTCAATCGCGTCCAGAGACATCTAATGCTTTAGCGCAACAATATTGCGGTATTGTAAACACATGGGCTACACCAGAGATGAATGTTTTCGGCGTCAGCAAAACAACAACCGAAATTACCGCAACAGCAAAGCTCACAATTCCAGTGAGTACACGAATCAATACCGTAGCCAATCCAGGCCAATGTTTCAAAACAACCCATCATCGTGGCGATCGAACTACCGTACTCCATATAAATCTTGTGTGTTTCAAAACTCACAGTATCCATCTACGTCTCAAAATTACGACTCCCGTCAAGATTTTTGATGTCCGAGCAATGATTTTTGGCAAAATTACGGTAATCGCCAGAACTACCGTAATCCCTACAGTAATACGCGATACTATGACAATGACAGAAATATGTATGCAAACAATCGTTTTGCAGAACATTCTCAGAATTATTGCCAGCAGAATAACACATATCGACAATTTCCTCAGCAACCTATGCGTTCTAACCCCCGGCAGTTACGTATTCGGTATCATCCACACCCACCGTTACGTTTCCCCCACTGCAACCAACCCAATCGTCATCTAATAACAAAAACGTCGTAACTTTGTCTGTCTCGACTTCCGAAAATTCAGAACAGCTTTTTGCATCTCAAGCTTTTCTTGAAGAATATCATTGTCTACAGAAACGTTTAGCAGTCTACGAAAAGCTAAACTCGCAGGTCAAAAATCAGGATGCAGCTAATAAAACCATTGTTAGCCATGCATCTACGAATTTGCCTACAATATTAGCGGAAATCAATGGAATAAAGCTCCCTGCGTTGATTGACACAGGATCGCAAGCATACGTGGGCAGCAAGAAAATTCTGGGGGGTGCAAGATTTTTTTGAAGGTCGAAAAATGGCCTTAAAAATGGTGGTATGGCGATAAAAACACCATTTTTCGACGTTTCTCATCAAGCACTATCCATTGGCATCAAAAATTGCGAAAAAAACGAAAAAAATTTTCAAAAATTGAATTCTGGGGGGGGGTATTTTGATTTCTGGGGGGGGGTATTTTGGTTTCTGGGGGGGGGGGTGCATACCCCCCAAACCCCTACGCCCAGTGTGATCGCAAGTCACAATGATGACCACAAGCGCTTTTCTGCGCTTAGGTTTCAAATTGCCACCGCAGAAAGCAGCGCATGTTGTTCACGGAATTGGAAAAATGACAGCAACCGTGCGTTTTACCTATATCATGCAAATCACAGTCGCAGAACAAACCACTCTGGCTGTTGTCTTAGTCATCGATGACTTGCCGGAAGATTTGCTTCCAGGCTTCGATTTTTGCAAACAAGCTTTACTTTTCGTCAACACAGTTGAAGATTGTGCTTTTGCCAATGGCTTTCGTGTCGAATTACTATCCATAAATGACAAAAAACATTTACGCGTAAACCTTGAAATGCAAACCACGTGTCCAGTTTGTGCTCGCGTAACTGTTACCGAATCAATTGTCATTGAACCGTGTCATGAAGTTGTGACGCCCTGATTTGTTTGTTGTGGTCAATTCAATGCTGAAATTGCTTTTTTCGAACCTGATAATGATTTCATGCTAAGCAAATCACTGTTTGTCGCACCAGCAATCATCGACACATCAGTTCCTGTTTTCCCACTTTGCGTCTGTAATACGTCTAAATCACCTATCACCATAGATATTGGAGAATTCATCGGTTCTTTAACAACCGAAGCTGAAATTGTGTCTCATGACGCTTTATCAGACGATAGAGCGCCCGAACTTTTGCATTGATCAACAAAGCCTTGAATGGTTTGGCAATCAATGCCCATCAGCAACAGCAGGTTTGTGATTTGTGCTAGAGTTACTCCTCAATTTTCGCCTTAAAAGGAGAACCCCTAGGCCAAACGCCACTCCTAAAACATTATATCGACACAGGCAATAGTCCGCCTATCATAGGAAAAACATATCGCGTCAAACATTCGCATCAAAAAGCGATGCAAGCAGTTATCGATGAAATGCTAGCTGATAAAGTGATTTGTCCTATTACAAGCCCATGGGCTAGTCCGTTATTCCTAATCGGTAAAAAGGATAGATCTTTGCGTCCAGTTGTAGACTATTGTCGCCTAAATGAAGTGACCAAGACCCAAGTGTATCTGTTACCTCAAATCAAAGATTATTTTGATGCTCTTGGATCGGCAGTGTATTTTTCTACGCTAGATCTCAAATCAGGGTATTGGCAAATCCCGTTAGATAAAGAATCACGGAAGAAAACAGCTTTCATTTGCCCTGTCGGTCACTACAAATTCAATGTGCTACCTTTTGGTCTGAAAAATGCGCCAGCAGATTTTCAGTGCTCAATGGAATTAGTTCTAACAGGACTAAACTGGAACAAGTGCCTAGTTTACATCAACGACATCATAGTTTTTTCTCGAACTTTTCCAGAACATCTTCAAGACTTAGAGAAAATTTTTAAGGCTTTAAGTGACGCAGATCTGCGCATTAAGCCTGACAAATGCCATTTTGCCCACAACGAAGTGCAATTTTTAGGGCTTAGAATTAGTTATTTTGGGATCGCGCCAGACCCAATGAAAGTTGCAGATGTACAAAGTTATCCGACTCCAAAAAATGTCAAAGGCGTAAATTCCTTGGTCTTGTACATTGGTTCAAAAAGTTTGTAAAGGATCTCGCAAAAGTAGGTAAGCCACTTTTCAACTTATTGCGAAAAGATATACCTTTTGTTTGGACTGAAATGCATCAAGAAGCTTTCGAAAAAATCAAGGATGCTTTCACTTCGCTGCCAATCCTACAATTGCCAACGTTTGACAACAAACATCAGTTTATCTTGACAACTGATGCCAGCAACTACGCTTTAGGTGCGATTCTCACCCACACAAGCATCTGCCGTCGGGTAATCGCTTCATACTCAGCTATGCAAGCCGACTCTTGAATTCAGCTGAGTGCAATTACGCCACGTCAGAGAAAGAAGCTCTAGCCATTGTGTGGGCGATTAAATACTATCGTCACTATCTCTACGGTACTGAGTTTGTGGTTGAAACCGACCACCAAGCTTAAACATGGCTAGTAAACGTCAAAGACCCGTCTAGTCGTCTTCGAAGGTGTAGACTCAAGCTTCAAGAATACACGTATAAAATTGTGTATGTTCCCGGCAGCGTATAATTGCGCCGCCAATTTACTTTTGCGTCACCCAAAGTATGATGAAAACGAGCGGAAGTACAAAGCTGAAAGAAAATCAGTTGTGAACTTAGCCAATCTAGAATCCAAGAAATCCGAGTCGGAAGAGGATGATAATCTGCCCGACATACCAACTACGTCAAAAGCTAATAGAAATGTACCACCGGTATATTATGAAAGAAATATGCTGACAGATGCAGAAAAAGCAGAAATGCTAACGCCAGCTAAACTGTTGGCAGAGCAACGACTTGATCCTGAAATCGTCAAAATTCGCGACTCCCTCGATGATCTTTCCGAGAAGAAGTATCACTATGAATTTTTCATCAGCCAAGATCTACTTTTTCGACGTTTTCAACCCAAGCGTAGCCCCCAAGTCATCTATCAGCTCGTCATACCTAAATCTCTACGTCGTTTTGTCCTATCCAAATTTCATGATTCAATTTTTGGTGCTCATTTCTCAGCCCGAAAAATTTTGCCTAATATCCACATGAGATATTGGTGGCCAAGAATGGAAAACAATGTCATTGCATGGTGTAAAAATTGCCATACATGTCTGCAACGAAAGATTTCGTCAATCCCAGCATTAGTACCCCTAAAACCAAAACCGATTGAAGTTAATGCTCCTTTTGATCTCATCGCATGTGACTGTCTTCACATGCCAAAATCTATCTCTGGAAATGACCAAAATGTAGTTTTCATGGACTATTTCACGAAATATGTAGAAGCATTTCCTGTTTTGGACATAAAATCTACTATGATTGCAAATCTTTTGCTTCAAGAAATCATACCTAGACACGGTGTGCCTAGACGTTTTTTGACAGATCAAGGATCTAATTTTACATCAATGTTAGTCTCTGAAATATGCAAAATCTTGCATATTCAGAATATTTTTACAACACCGTACCATCCCCAATGTGATGGTCTAGTTGAGCGTTATAATCAAACGTTGATTGACTGTTTATCAAAGCTAAGTGCTCCTGACCAATATGATTGGGAACAGTATCTCCCATTTGCGTTGCTTGCCTATCGAGCAACGCCTCAAGCCTCAACAAATTGATCGCCATTTGTCTTACTTCACGGTCGAGAGCCATCTTTTCCATTAGATATTCAAATCTTGAATGATTTAACCCTTGACCCGGAATCGCCTAACCAAGTTGAAACGTACTTAGCCAGCCTAGTTCACTCCCTACGTGACTTACATGAGGCTGCAGCCACTAATTGAGCGAAAGCGCTTATGCATCAAAAGTGACAATATGATAAAAATGTTTCCGAAACAACCTTTTCGGTTAACGATATTGTTTATCTGAATAACAAAGCTGTTATTCCGTCAAACCAAGGCAAACTTGCTCCTAAGCAAGTGGGTCCATATCGTATCACCGAATTGCCAACTTCTGAAACAGCTCGGATTGTCTATATTCACAATCCACTCATGACTCACTTAGTTAATCAAAATAGGTCATTGCAATCGCCAAAATTGCCGTTTTCCAATTTAATTTCGGAGAAACGCGCATATATTCCAGGTGATATTGTACTAGTTCAGGTCACACATTGTCCCGTTTGCCCTGGGATAGTCATAGATTTTTCTGAATTACCAGCTAGCAAACGCCATAAAAAGGAATGCGTTCCTGCCCGTTTACTCATTATGTCTAAAACCAATCATGCGCTTCCCCTAAATAACGTTTACCCTTTTTCAGAACCCTATTTTACCCAATTATGTAAAACAAACCATCAGAAAACTTGGCCATCCAGAGTTCAATTGCAGACACCCCGTCCAATGTCTTAGAATTCCTCATAGCCTTGCATGCGGCAGCTGCATGCTTGCAGCTGCGCTCAGGACCTACGGGTCAAGAGTCTCCATTTGTTGGGCGTGCCGGCTTCATTGCCAATATAGCACCTGTAAGCCTACGTGCTGAACCTCAGCATTATCGTCGTATCATGGCTCAGCGTCATTGGTATTTTGAGCATTTTGGCAGAGCGCCACTGACTGCGCCATATGTCCCAGCCAGCGATATCTGTGTAGTTTTCATAGATTTGCCCGCAGAGTCATACGCGGCCATCGTCGCTATTCTTGCGCCAATGAATGCCTTAAATGGTCGTTTTCTTTTTGGCTTCGACTCAGAGTTTGTTAATGATCGCGTTTACATGCCATATTCCCAATGGGATGATCAGTATTGGGCCATAAGTGCAACGCATCACGATTCAAATGGTCCGTTTGTCCGTTTCATTCAAATCGCGACAGTTCGCGGTCAACTTTTTGTATGGGACATTGCACAGTTCCCACTTCCGCCTTTTGGCCTACATGAGTTGCTCACCATTTGACTATCCGATGTTGCCTTAGCTTGCCACAGATCAGATAACGATCACATAGCATATTTTCATGTGTATGCGACTCACCTTTTTGCTTGGGAGCACTATCAGCTAAATTGCCGTCGGCGTCAGAGGCACCGCAAGTTATTCAAATGCAACGTGTTCGAGGCTCACATAATTGATACTCTTCCGCTCGCCAATAATTTCACCAGAGCTGTGGCAACCACACAGGAAATCATCGTCTTTAAACGCTTTTACAGTATATGTTCAATCTCCAAATTCGTCAGTCAGTCAGAACGGCAGTAGGTCAAGCTTGAAACCAAACTCCATTGCCAGATTGGATGGTTTGATATCTAATCACTGATCCACTCGGTGCTCTGGATCTGTATCTTTTGATAGTGCGTCATGCAGTTGATTGCTCATATATTGCTCTAACGGCTCCGACCAATAGAGAGCAATTTGCCAGAGATGAACTGTCTGGAAATCAAAAAGTCGAAAAGGATCGAAAATTTGATATGCCTTTGGCTCAAGCCGGCTCAATGCCTGCTAAATCTAAAGCAGAGCTCGCCAAAAGAATCAAACACAGAGATATTGCCGAACAGAAAAAGAAAGAAAAGGCTGAAGAATTCAAAAAAGGAAAATGCAACTAAAGACATTCTAACTCTAGCTTCGATGAGAGCGCAGAGGAATATGAAGAAGATGATAACAAATCAGACATCAAAATGGTGCAACCAGCTATCACGTTAGCACCAGAAGCGTCGCAAGAATCAACTGCATCTTCGTCTCAAACTCCTTTTGTCTCTGCACCTCCGTCTACCAACAATGATCAGCGCACAAGTGCGCCAACTTCCATCTCACGGCCAGATACAGAGCTGAAATATCCTGATAAAGTCTACAAAAATGAGGAAGAAGCTCTTGATTATGATGAAGAAGTCTTCAAAGTTGTCGACAAAGAATCCGGAAGTCCAATTGCAGATGTAGCGGAGCCACCGCAAACATCTCAGCCAGCAATCACAGCTGAAGAAGAAATGGTGATGCAAGATCAGCCAACTTGCTGTTACAAATATCTGATCATACCAGAAGGCAAAATGAAAGAAAAAAGCGATCATATCCGAAAAATGGAAGATGAATTCGCTCAAGCTGTCCACAAAAGATTTTTCAAAGATTTAGAGGTCGTGGAAAAATATCGCAAAGAAAATAAGGAACGCGCGCCACTGTTGCTTAACCAGCAACAAGCGCAAAAATATGCCCAAAAACGAGATTTCATTGTGAGCCAGGCAGCTGAACATGCCTATCGGATGTACACTTAAGACTTCAGAGCTCATCTTGTCAACATTTTGGGACAAGAATTTGCTAATCCGTTGATCAAAACTCTAATCGCGTTCAAAAACAAGCATATCAAACGTATTTCGACTTGGTTCAACAATGTATATCAAGCCGACGAGCAACAATCGTTGCCTCGAGTTGTGCTAACCGGTCAGCAAGCTGCACAAAATATGTCAATAGAAATTCGACCGGCTTTGCCGATTCCATTTCTCAGCAAATTCACGCAACATCTGCGTCCTTTCTACAACGATTCAACTTTTTGTCTAACTCGATTCTACGTTACGACCGGCTCAATGGTCTATGAAGTTGATTTAGAGTTCGTAGCTAATCATCCAAGGTTGCTAGAACCGCCTCAAGTCGAGCATTGAGCTAACTACAGAATTCCATTGGCATTTTTTCCACTGGCTGATATTTTCAGTTCAATGAACGAATTTTTCGAAGAATTCAAGTCAACTTTCTGTTTCATTCCGCCTTTTCAATCTACAACTTTCATGTCCGCGCCAATGCTTCTTCAATTTCTCGACAATCGGTTTTTAAGATTCCAATTCTGGTATTGAGAACATTGAATCGCTTGGCGCATGGTTGAACAACTTCGACAAATGCTTAGATCAATTTTTGTGGAAAGACTTCTCAATCCGTTTCCAAGAGAAGTTTTTGTCGAGTTTCCTGAAATTATTGAGACAACTACGGACTTATACACAGCGCATAAGCAAATTCAGTTAATTCGACCGCGCACAGATCCGCCAATCAGCTGTCCACTGGTTTTTCCATGCTATGCCGCACGTCAACAAATCTAGGTTTCTTGGAAGTAACTCTTCCAGGCGCGTTAGAAGAAATTTGCAATTGACAAAGCAACTGCGACGCGTCTGCGACTTAAACAGAAGAGCCGCCTCTAAACACGCATCAATGCACTGTCAATTTATCTATTGAAGGTCAAATTGCTTTACGTCGTCATTGCATGGAGCAAGAGCGACACAAACGTAGGTCTACGCAGGCTATTGAGGAAACGCCACAATCGTACCATATTTGCCGTACTACCAATTTTGCTATTACATCTACGGTTTGTCAGCCGAACGTTTTGTCGCATTCTACTGAACGTCTTACGTTGCGTCAGCATCATTATAATGGTGTCAAATGTAGTCGTCAGTTACGCCGTGCCGCCAAAGCCAAGCGAGCGGCTTCGCAAACTTCTGCTCAACCATCAGCCCAACCGTCTGCTTCGGGCCGTAGTATTCCACGTCCGTCGCATTTAGACAATCATCGTCGTCGCAATTCCGCTGCGCCGCATTGTGCAGCCCTGATGAGTGTATCTGTGCCACGTGTTTTGGTTACGCAATCACAGGATTATTATCCTGTCCAGCAGCATATTGCCGCGCCGCATTTTACACCTATTCCGTCGCAAGGAAACAACTGCGCTCATTCTACATCGCACATTATGCCAAATTTTTTGCGCATAACTGACAGTCGTCATACCGCTCAGTCATCATTGCCTCACGATCAACCAGATTGCCGCACTTGAAGTATTTGCTCATCATTTTGATTTTGCTGTGCCAGGATGGCGTACCAACTGCCAGCAGTGTATTTATTTTTTGTTTATTTTGTTTAATTGTTTTTCCATAATTTTTCTCTTACTAGTTAATTTTCCTGCAGCCACTTCCCAAATTTTTCTCTCCATTCTTTTTTCTTACAATCTTTTTACATATCTCCGTTATTAATTATTTTCCATGTATATTTTTATTATGATGTATACTTTTCTGATTTTTCCCAAAACATATTTGTTATTTCACTGTATTTGTCTGTCTTTTGATTCATTTATTGTCCTTGTCCAAATGTGTTCTCAATTTGTCCATAATTTGAGCCTTTCATACTCAATACTAATTAAGCCGAGTGACCTGCCCTCCTATCATAAATTATTTTTTCAATCAAAATTCTCCGGGTCCCGGGCAAACAGTCAATTCCGTACGTTGCACAAAACCACATTATCAATGCATTGTTGACGCACCGTTATTTTGTCTCTTGCTGCTCAATTGTTTGACGCAGCCATACGTCATCTTGTACATTTTCATGCATACGTTTTATGCATAAAAATGTGTCAGCATCCCGCAGCGATCGGCTGACACGAATCGATAATCGCCCGACTCTACGCCATGGCCGTATTTGTGCAAAAAGTTTGCGCACAAACGTTTTTGCGCGTAAAAATTTGCACTGCGGGCAAATTTTTCTCGATATCCGGGGAGTGTAGAGATGGCTCTACACCCCGTTTTCGCCATGTTGGTTCAATGCGAAATTCCATTCGTTTGTGCTATGTTGTACCTACATTCCAATGACTGTTTGACCCAAATGCTCAATTTTGTGCTTAATTTCCATTTGCACATACGCGACCACTAAGCGCAACGCTATAGTGTGTCGCCCGGGACCACCTTCCCTCTTAAAATTATCATATCTTCATTTCCTTTCCCACACATATTTTCAATAAAAATCCGGGATAGGAAAATGGGCACTCGGGCTTAATGCGACATGAGTACGAATTGGTATGTGTGCTATCATATCATACGTGTGTTAAAACTCTATATGTGTGTGTCTCATATTTGTGCCTATTCCGTTTGTACATTCTTTACCATAAGCTTTGCTCATAGGCCTATTGTTATTCTCATAGATCCATTCCGCATTTCTTTGTCTGCGTTTGATACGCCTCTTTTTCATCTCGTATAAAACTGCATGTGAGCTCAGTTTTGACAATTACGATGCACTTTAAGATTTTTCTTTTACATTGAGCTTCCCAGTTTTTCACCAGCTTCAACGCTGTGCCTGTTTTCTTTTCCACGCAACGTGTTTTTCCGAACGTAGTCTCCCTTGTTTTTCCCCTGCGTGGCTGCAGGGAGATCTCGTAGTTTCGTCGCGTAGAGGGCAGGCTCTTTTTGCCCCTACGCATTTGCTATTTTATTTGTGTGCCTTAACGGCATTTGTTGTATGCCGTTGGCGGGCTACGTGCCCTCGTAATTACATTGTTTATTTTAACCGATTAGCGTAACACGACAGTCAGCAGCATGCATCTTCATGCTGTCGCGTTTTTTATTGCTTCATAATTTTCTGTCCAAAAATATTGTAAAAATTAATTATTTAATTAACGATTGTGGGCTCGGATGAATTTCTGTGCTGTTGAATTCTGTCCTTGTGCTACACTATACTTCAGGAACCTTCAATATTTTCAAGCACCGGAATTCGGTCCCAAAACAAGTTAAATAATAATCTTTTTGAGCCCTCAATTAGGTTTCCGGGGAACTTACATTATTTAGGTACTTATTCTCAAAAGGGGTTAAGTAAGTAAGTTTTACTAGGTGCGTGCGTAGAGGGCCGGGCTATCTTGATAGGCCGGGCCACTTACCCCCGAGTCGCCGGTTGTGCGAGCGCGTGAGCTTAAGCTAGGGTGTAAGTAAGCAAGTGAATGTAGAGTCTTCTGCTACGTTTACAATAGCACCAAAATTCTGGAAGGTGTTTGTGTGTGTGTGTGTGTGTTTGTGTGTGTGTGTGTGTGTGCATGTGTGTGTGTGTTTTTTTAATTAGAGAAAACCGGTTCGCGCCATGAAGAGAAAGGGCGCTTAACAATAAAGATAAGAGGGGTTAGTATAAAAATTAATAAACCTTACGAACAAAAATAATATACAGTAATACAATGAACGCAGCAAGGGTTAGTAAAAGCACAAAATAGTCACTAAATAGCATTTTTTAAATTTCATTGAGCAACAGATCTTTAATTTTAGCAGTAATATCATTACGATGAATGCCTTTCCATCAGTGAAAATGATTCTTTATTATTGTAACAAAATATCCCCAAATATCAACTAATTTGTAATTCTTTTCTAAATCATTTCTTGTCACCCAAATACAAGTATGCGCTAATGGTATAAGGATATTTAAACATTTTTCTAATAAATTATCTGAAATGATATACCGAAAAACTTTATTTTCTACACAAACTTGTAAATTATTTCGCATCAAAACACCAGAAAATTTTTGCCGAAACATTTGAAGACGTTCGCAATCTAATAAGGCATGAACATTTGTTTAAGTAAAATTCCTCCCAATAAATAAACAATACTTACAAGAAGACGTATAATATTTCTCCATCGACTTAATCGGTCACGAGTTTGTAATGCATTAATTAAAAAACAAAAATGTATATCTTTAGGCATATACTTTAATTTCTCTCGGAAAATACAGCTTAGAGTAAGAAACAAAATTAATTTCATATCCTAAAAAATTATTTCATTTAATTAAAAGATTTTTAATTGCTAAATCAAAAGATTTTTCAATAATATTTGAATAAACCGAAACTTCTGAATTAAAATGAGTCTGATTATATGAAAAATGAGTTTTTTCTTCCACGTATAAAAGTTCCTTAAAATAAAGCGTAAAATTTTTGAATTTCAAACACACTGAATCCATTTATTTCGATTACATGTATTTTAGCATTAAAAAATCGTATCAAATTTGATTTTCAAGCTTATGCAACTTAAATAAAAACATAAGTTTCATAGCATCGACTTTTTCCTCTATATTTTCCATACCAATCCCTCCTGATTTCGCAGAATTTTGAATTATCTCACGTTTATATTGTGGATTACGTGCAGGGTACCATAAAAACTTTTGAACCGCTTTATTCGCTAATTTAATTATCTTATTCGGTGGTCTAGTGAATGTTGCGATATACCACATTTTTGAAAAATAATATGTATCGATAAAAATTTGCTTTAGACTCTAAAAAAAATTCACAATGCGGTGTTGACTTCATCAACTTATGCAAAACGCTTTCAACACTTTTAAAATTAGAATTTTCAGCAAAACCTGTCTTATTAAAAATTATTCCATAAATTTTAATTTCATCAACCAGATATTTTTTATAATTTTCAAGAACATTATGATCCTGACGAATTATTAAAATTTGTGTCTTTTCTAAATTTAAGGAAGCCCCACTAGCCTCACTAAATTTGTCATATTCTTCAAAAATTTTTTCTACAGAAGCAACACTTTTTAGTATAAAATTAGTATCATCAGCATAATTACTCAATTTAATTTCATCATTTATTAATGAAATTCCGCATATATCAAGATTATTTCTAATTTTATTACAAAAAAGTTCTGCAACTAATACGTATAAAGTTGGTGATAATGGACAACCCTGCCTTATCCCTCTTCCAATTTGAAAACAAGGAGATAAAAAACCATGATCTAAAACTGATGAACAAACTTTCCCTTTTATATATATATAACATTCATGATAGTACGAAATCTTAATGGAAAATTAAAATACTCTTAGGTTTTTTCCAAATAATTCCATTCTGTTACATTCAAAGGCAGATTTCTGATCAACTGATAAAATCAAACCTGAACATCTATTATCATTTATTGCTAATATAGACGAAAATATAGCACAAATTCCATCTCTTATATTCCTCGATGGAACTGCGCATATCTGATTAAAATTAACTGATTTAGGAGAAACAACCTTTATTCGATTATACCAAACTTTTGTAAAAATTTTATAATCAACATTTAATAAAGTAATAGGTCTCCAATTACTTAATAAAGCTCTATCTCGTTTTCCTTTATATATTAGACTAATTATTCCCTTATACATTGACGGTGTTAATTCACCTATTACACAAATACTATTAAAAACTTCATATAAAATCGGTATAACTTCATCTAAAAACATTAAGTAAAATATAGCAGCAAGTCCATCACTACCTGGCGATTTTCCCATTTTTTATCCTTTAACAGCAATTTTAATTTCATCTTCACTTATTTCAGCTTCTAAATTATTATTATCTTCATTTAACTTGGGGTTATTCTCACAGTCCATAAAATATTTAATAGCATTTTTATTAGTACCAAATTCCTTCATAATAACGCTATATTGATTTCTCACTTCTCTCAGAATTTCAAATTGATCATTAATTACTGAAATAGCTAATTTTTTAATGCATGTCATACGCCTAAAAGAAGCAGAAGATTTTAGCGCTTGCTTAGCCGTTATCATTGTATGCCTATCTAAGATCAAATTTTGATAATGCGTCATATGAAGACGAGAATTTATTTCAGCTAGTTCATAATCACTCATTACTTTTAATTTCTGATTTAACTCTTTCATAAGCATTAAATTATTTGGGAAAAAGAAAGCTTTTCTTTCATAAATTCAATGTCTTTTGCTAGAAGAAATCTCACTTTCTTTTTCGTCTGGAAACTTCAATACTAATTTGCTTACATTTTTCTGCGATCTTAATTTTCATTGATTCCCACTGTTTTAACAAAAAGTGATATTTATCTTTTTTCGAAAATACCTCTAAAATATCTAATAACGATTTTTTAATTCATTGTTTTGTTTCAAAAGTAAAACATTCATCTTCCAAAAAGATGGACCTATTAAAGCAGATTTATCCGATAAAAAAATTAGCAATAACTGCTTTATGTTGCCAAAAAACTTATATTAATAACATAATGTCTTATTAGATTTTTCCGCATATAATCGGTACAATATATTCTATCTATTCTAGATAAACTATGCTGTGTCGACGTAAAAGTAAAGAATTTTTCCCGCTTATGTTCACAGAGATCTACTACTAAAAAATCCTGTTTAATTTCATCAAATTCTACTTTCCCTATTTCATTTCTTCCAGTCCATTTAGGCATTCTATCCTTTTCTGAATCTTCTACAAAATTAAAATCACCGGCAAAATAATTTTATCATAATGTTCATATCTCATTAAAATATTCTTTAAAAATTTAAAAAATTGAACTGTTTCATTTATTTTAATGAAAAATCTATTCCAACAATCTTCAAATTAAAAGCAAGAAACGACCAGGAATTTCAAAAAGCTTCACACATTCCTTTATAGAAAATAATTCATTTATCAATTAAGTTATACCAGAAAAATGCTGTTCTGCAGAACTATGATACATTTGGAATTGTTTTTCAAAAACATTATCAAAAAATAAACTTTCTCTTTTATTATAAAAATGTGTTTCTTGTAAAACAATTAAACTCAAATTTTTAAGTATTCCAAATTGATCAATTATTTTCTGTCTCCTATTCTTAAATCCACCTACATTTAATGCTACTACAGAATACGAGTCAAATTTCTGTTGCTTAATTTTAGAGCTATTTAATGACAGAAAAATATAAATCTACGAATTAAGTCTTCAACGATTTTCGTCTTCACCGTCCGTGTCCGAACCGCTAAGCGTTCTTTTACTCGTGCTGATAAAATTCGTCGATTCGTTTATTTCTTTTACCTCGTCCAAAAATTCTGATCTAGACATCATCTCATCTCGTAAATCAGTAAGCAGTGACCCCATAACGTTTTCTCCTCTCCACTAAGACGGATTATTAGCACGTCGATCAGTTTTTCTCCAGCCGACGCCCCAATTTCGGCGATGTTTCGAATCGAATACAAATTTCCGCAAATCTTTATTTTGGTAAAATGTTGCCTCGTTCGCAATCAAAAGTTTATTTTTCGCGAAATCGCGCCAGCTCGTCAATGGCCAAACGACCTTTTCACCAATTTCCTTAGCATATCGCGCTGCTCTATTATTCGTTATCCGTTTACATGCTTCGGTATCACCTTGATGTTTCGCTTTTTTACTGAATAACTATTGTTCGGTGGTACTATATTTGTTATTATTTATGGTAAAGTCGCATTCGTAATGATTCGATAAAACATCGGTTTTATTATAGAAAGGGAAGATCTTTTGGTCGATGCTCGCTGATTTCGAGCCACTGTTTGTGTTGACGTTAGGGGCAGACAATTTCAATGGCATATTTTTGCTAAGTATTGTTTGCATATCATACTTATTGGATAAAATTTCCGCGAAAGGTGGCTTCGCAACCGCATCTGATTCACGTCGATTTCGCAGAAAAGATGCAGCATTCGCATACGCTTTAATTGCGGGTTTATCAATAGTTTGTGTATTGATAAAATGGGCATATTAACGTGCCATAAAGCAATTTTTCGAGCAGTTTTGCATGAATCACTACTGTACCATACAAAACCCGGAATTTCAATATTTAAATCAGATTCAATAATTACAGATCTCCCACCATTGCGAATATCCGTATCCGCATACACAAGCCATCGAAAATCCGATTTAACAGATAATTTCAAAGTTTTTTCCAGATAAAAAGATATTTTTCGCGTATCTTCCGTAATAGGCATACCGTATATATAAATTGTCCGATCGCGTCGTATCGGTTTCGGACGTTCGACAATGACTCTCACGTCGAAAATAAGTAGACCTTCTGTAGCTGCATATTCTCTAGCCGATTAATTTCCAAATATAAGTTTCAACGTTTGAGCTGCAGTTCTAAAGATATATAATGGCTTTCTATCAGTCGAATTTGACGCACTTATTGATCGAATAATATCAATCAATTTTCTATCAGTCAATTTATTACGTTCCAAATTCAAAAAAGCCGATACTCATGTAGATTCGAAATTTTCGTCTTCGTTATCGATTTGAATATCCGTATTTTCAATATTTTCCATTATATTAAATCAAAATTGACAAAGTTCAACTGCGAAATCCAATATGCTTGCACTTATTTTCCAATGTATCCGGCGCATGAAATAGTACACAAACAATTGGAATGACGGAAATGTACGCACACACATAAAATTATTGAGCAATAGTCAAAACCATAGGTGGGCAGCACCGAAATTCTGGGGGGGGTGAAAAATTTCTGGGGGGGATGAAAAAATTTTTAAAGGTCAAAAAATGGTCTTAAAAGTGGTCGTATGGCAAAAAAAACACCATTTTTCGACGTTTCTCATCAAGGTCTATTCAATGGCTTTAAAAAATTGCTGAAAAAGCAAAAAAAATTTTTCTGGGGGGGGTATTTTGATTTCTGGGGGGGGGGGTATTTCAACTTCTGGGGGGGTGTATACCCCCCCCCCAAACTCCCCCACGCCCATGTGTGGAAACCGACCGAACTGTGTGTGTGTATGTGCGTGTGTGCGTGGGTGCGGTGCGGTGCGTGCGTGCGTGCATGCGTGCGTGCGTGTGTGCGTGTCTGCGTGCGTGCGTGCATGCGTGTGTGTGTGTGTGTGTGTGAGTAAGTGTGTGTTTTCTTATTATTAGAGAAATTCGGTTCGTGCCACGAAGAGAAGGGGCGCTTAACAAAGTTAAGAAGGGTTAGTATAAAAATTAATAAACATTACTTACAAACGGAATATACAGTGATACAACAAACGCTGCAAGGTTTGTATGCGCACAGAATAGTCACTAAATAGGATTTTTTAGATTTCATTGAAGAACAAATTTTTAATTTTAGCTATATCATGACGATGAATGCGTTTCCACCAGTGAAAATAATTCTTCATTATTGTAACAAAATATCTCCAAATATCAACTAATTTGTCATTTCTTTCTAAATCATTTCTTGTCACCCAAGTACAAGTATGCGCTAATTGTATAAGAATATCTAAACATTTTCCTAATAAATTATCTGATTTGATGTACCCAAAAACTTTATTTTCTACACAAACTTGTAAATTATTGCGCATCAAAATACCAGAAAATTTTTGCCAAAACATTCGAAGATGTTCGCAATCTAATAAATCATGAACATTTGTTTCAGTAAAATTCCTCCAAATAAATAAACAACACTTACAAGAAGACGTATAACATTTCTCCATCGACTTAATCGGTCACGAGTTTGTAATACAATATTTAAAAAACAAAAATGTATATCTTTAACATATCCTTTGATTTCTCTCGGAAAATTCAGCCTAGAGTAAGAAACAAAATTAATTTCATATCCTAAAAAATTATTCCATTTAATTAAAGGCTTTTTAATTGCTGAATCAAAAGATTTTTTTATAATATTTGAATAAAGGAATTTTGTTGAAATTTTTTGGATCATAAACCGAACCTTCTAAATTAAAATGAGTCTGATTATATGCAAAATGATATTTTTCTTCCACGTGTAAAAGTTCCTTAAAATAAGGCGTGAAATTTCTGAATTCCAAGCATACTGCATCCATTTATTTCAATTGAATGTATTTTAGCAAAAAACAATAGTACCAAATTTGATTTTCAAGCTTATGTAACTTAAATAAAAACAAGTCTCATTGCATCGACTTTTTTCTCTATATTTTCTATACCAATTTCTCCTGACTTCGCAGAATTTTGAATTATCTCACGTTTAATTTTTGGCTCACGTGCAGAATGCCATAAAAACTTTTGAACCACTTTATATGCTAATTTAATTATCTTATTTGGTGGTCTAATGAATCTTGCAAAGTACCACATTTTTGAAAAAAATGTATCAATAAAATTTGCTTTAGACTCTAAAGAAACTTCACAATGCGGTGTTGACTTCATCAACTTATGCAAAACGCTTTCAACACTTTTAAAATTAGATTTTTTTTTGCAAAACCTGTGTTATTAAAAATTATTCCATAAATTTTAATTTCATCAACCAGATATTTTTTATAATCTTCAGAAAGAATGTGATTCTCACGAATTATTAAAATGTGTGTCTTCTCAAAAATTTAAGGAGGGGGCGCTAGCCTCACTAAATTTGTCATATTCTTCAAAAATTTTTCCTATATAAGTAACACTTTTTAGTATAAAATTAGTATCATCAGCATAATTACTCAATTTGATTTCATCATTTATCAATGAAATTCCGCATATATCAGGATTATTTCTAATTTTATTGCGAAAAAGTTCTGCAGCAAATACGTATATAATTGGTAATAATGGACAACCCTGCCTTATCCCTCTTTCAATCTAAGAAGAAGGAGATAAAAAGCCATTAACTAAAACTGATGAAAAAACTTTCCCTTTTTATGTATAGAATTTATGATAGTACAAAATAATAATAGAAAATTAAAATACTCTAAGGATTTTTCCAAATAATTCCATTCTATCCTATCAAAGGCAGATTCCTGATCAACTGATAAAATCAAACCTGCACATTTATTATCATTAACTGCTAATTCCCATTGTTTTAACAACATCATATTCATCTTTTTTTCGAAAATACCTCTAAAATATCTGACAACGATTTTTTTAATTCATCGCTTTGTTTCAAAAGTAAAACATTCATCTTCCAAAAAAGGGACCTATTGAAGCAGATTTATCCGATAAAAAAATTAGCAAAACTGCTTTATGTTGCAAAAAACTTATATTAATGA
This sequence comes from Mermis nigrescens, assembly GCA_036768485.1. Taxonomy (NCBI): domain Eukaryota; kingdom Metazoa; phylum Nematoda; class Enoplea; order Mermithida; family Mermithidae; genus Mermis; species Mermis nigrescens. The sequence goes on along the minus strand of JAVLUZ010000151.1, from coordinate 1,980,859 downwards.
CATGACTTATTAGATTTTTCCGCATATAATCAGTACAATATATTCTATCTATTCTAGATAAACTATGCTGTGTCGACGTGAAAGTAAAGAATTTTTCACGCTTATGTTCACAGAGATCTACTACTGATAAATCCTATTTAATTTCATCAAATTCTACTTTCCCTATTTCATTTCTTCCAGTCCATTTAGGCATTCTATTATTTTATGAATCTTCTACAAAATTAAAATCTCCGGCGAAAATAATTTCATCGTAATCTTCAAATCTCGTTAAAATATTCTTTAAAAACTAAAAAAGCTGAACTCTTTCATTTCTTTCAGCAGGAGCATATAATCCAATTAATGAAAAATCTATTCCAACAATCTTCAAATTAAAAGCAAGACAACGACCAGGAATTTCAAAAAGCTTAACACATTCTTCTATAGAAAATAATTTATTTATCAATAAAGTTATCCCAGAAAAACGCTGTTCTGCAAAACTATGATAAATTTGGAAATGTTTTTCAAAAACATTATCAAAAAATAAACTTTCTCTTTTATTATAAAAATGTGTTTCTTGTAAAACAATTAAACTCAAATTTTTGAGTATTCCAAATAAATCAATTATTTTCTGTCTCCTATTCTTAAATCCACCTACATTTAATGTTACTACAGAATACGAGTCAAATTTCTGTTGCTTAATTTTAAAGCTATTTAATGACAGAAAAATGTAAATCTACGAATTAAGTCTTTTACGATTTTCGTCTCCAACCAGTCCGAACCGCTAAGCGTTCTTTTACTCGTGCTGATAAAATTCGTCGATTCGTTTATTTCTTTTACCTCGTCCAAAAATTCTGATCTAGACATCATCTCATCTCGTAAATCAGTAAGCATTGACCCCATAACGTTTTCTCCTCTCCAGTAAAACGGATTATTAACACGTCGATCAGTTTTTCTCAAGCCGACGCCCCAAAATAAATCGCTAGGGCTAGCCTCGACTAACAATTTCGGCGACGTTTCGAATAAAAATTTTCGCAAATCTTTATTTTGGTAAAATGTTGCCTCGTTCGCAATCAAAAGTTTACTTTTCGCGAAATCGCGCCAGCTCGTCAAGTCTGGCCAAACGACCTTTTCACCAATTTCCTTAGCGTATCGCGCTGCTCTATTATTCGTTATCCGTTTACATGCTTCGGTATCACCTTGATGTTTCGCTTTTTCACTGAATAAATATTGTTCCGTGGTACTATATTTGTTATTATCTACGGTAAAATCGCATTCGTAATGATTCGATAAAACATCGGTTTTAGTATAGAAAGGGAAGATCTTTTGGTCGATGCTCGCTGATTTCGAACCACTGTTTGTGTTGACGTTAGGGGCAGACAATTTCAATGGCATATTTTTGCTAAGTAATGTTTGCATATCATACTTATTGGATAAAATTTCCGCGAAAGATGGCTTTGCAACCGCATCTGATTCACGTCGATTTCGCAGAAAAGATGCAGCATTCGCATACGCTTTAATCGCGGGTTTATCAATAGTTTGTGTATTGATAAAATGGGCATATTAACGTGCCATAAAGCAATTTTTCGAGCAGTTTTGGCATGAATCACTACTGTACCATACAAAACCCGGAATTTCAATATTTAAATCAGATTCGATAATTACAGATCTCCCACCGTTGCGTATATCCGTATCTGCATAAACAAGCCATCCAAAATCCGATTTAACAGTTAATGTCAAAGTTTTTTCCAGATAAAAAGGTATTTTTCGCGTATCTTCTGTAATAGGCATACTGTATATATAAATTGTCCGATCGCGTCGTATTTGTTTCGGACGTTCGACAATAACTCTCACGTCGAAAATAAGTAGACCTTCTGTAGCTGCATATTCTCTAGCCGATTCATTTCCAAATATAAGTTTCAACGTTTGAGCTGCAGTTCTAAAGATATATAATGGCTTTCTATCAGTCGAATTTGACGCACTTATCGATCGAATAATATCAATCAATTTTCTATCAGTCAATTTATTACGTTCCAAATTCGAAAAAGCCGATACTCGTGCAGATTCAAAATTTTCGTCTTCGTTATTGATTTGAATATCCGTATTTTCAATATTTTCCATTATATTAAATCAAAATTGACAAAGTTCAACGCGAAATCCAATATGCTTGCAATTATTTTCCAATGTATCCGGCGCATGTAATAGTACACAAACAATAGGAATGACGGAAATGTACGCACACACATAAAATTATTGAGCAATAGTCAAAACCGTGTGAGTGTGTGTGAGTAATAATCAAAAAATTGTATTATGGCAAGTATCAATCTACATCATCTCATTACGCTAGCTTAAAACGTGTAATTGCAGAGCCATAATAAACAGCATGATACGAATGTCATAATTCATCTATTGAGCCTTTTAAAACGATATTGATTAAATATTGTCATGAAAATGTTATTCTGATCTTAAGCTATAAATCGGCTACTTAAACCAGGCCAAGGTTTCTTACCAAGCTCTTCACCAAACTTGTGAAAAGTGTTTTGAGAGGACACCTTCTTTTCAGAGTCCGTAGGATGTACTTCCATTTTTGTGTTGCTTAGAGAAATATGATGTTTAGCCGATTCTTATGATTTTTTTCGGGCATAAGAGAGTTTTTCCAAGTCCCCTCGTTTTATGTCTTTTATAATTCGCAATTCCTTTTTGTTCGATTGCAGCATTTCTCTTTGCTAGTCCCCTACTTTTAATAGGAATCATTTGAGTGTATCAATCAATAAACTCATAATTGTCGAATAAAATATTTGAAGAAATAGAAACAGTTTTTAAAAAAAGAAAATTACGTCCTTCACCATTCCAAAATGGAAATTTATTTTCAATTTAAACTTTACATAGCTATTGAGTCACAAATAAATAAACTTAGATTCGTAATCCTGATTTGACGGAGAACAGTGTGTAAAAACTAAGCTTTTATAACCTACATCCTCATACGCCCGATATTAACTGAAGGATAAAGTTTACGCAACTTAAGAGTGTAAAGTCAATTGCACATAAGTTCGTAATCCTAATTGTATGGAGAAAGTCTGATGTTTTAGAGAACATTAAAAAAATTAACCTTTGGCAATGCTCTGTTTGCTTAGGTTAATTTTCAGTGTAAACTTTTTACACAATGGTTAAGTATTAAGATTTTCTTAAATCTTTTCGTAATCCTGGTGTTCCTAGTAATATGTTACAAAAAATTGACCCTCCAAAACAATCTGAAAGCAAAATAAATTAGTAGTTACACCTCCATTGGATACAAACTAATTTATTCAGTAGAGTGTGTGACTCTCGAGCGTGTAGCAGTTTTAATGTTGATATCATGCCCCTACTCATAATGGAAGAAGATCTTGAACAAAACCGACGCAGAAACGTCTTATTCACCCCGGACTTGGAATTTAACACCTTCAGGAAAAACTCAACATTGAGTGTTGGAAACGGATCTCACGGCTATGTGTAACCTTTCAGGCGTTATTTATTTTTGCATTAGTCTGCACATACCAATTCATAACCGGAGAACTAAGTAGAGTAGAATTATTGCAAAAACGTTTTTTCACCACATAACTAGTAATTTGCACCACACCTGGGCGTAGGAGGGGGATTTGCGGGTGTGTGCACTCCTAAAAAACAAAATACCCTCCCCTCCCAGAATCCAAAATACCACCATCTTTGAAAATTGTTTTGTTCTTTTTTTTGCAATTTTTTGATGCCAAATGGATAGTGCTCGATGAGAAACATTGAAAAATTGTGTTCTTTCCGCCATTCCACCATTTTTAACGCCGTTTTTTGACTTTTAAAAACTCTTGCAACCCCGCTCCCAAATTTTGGTGCTGACCCCTATGCCTTGCACTCCCAGAAATAACTCAGTATTAAGTGTAGATAATCACAAGCAAGTGTGATTGGTAACTACCAACGCCTAGTTCCTTTTGAGGATAGTTCGCAGAGCCCGATTCACAACCGGCGGCGTTGGCTGACGAAAGATCGGCCAAAAACGTGTTTTTTGCACAAGATTTTAAACTTTACACCTTTAGACATAACTATGTATTAAGTCAATGACACATCCAAGTGCAACGAATAATCCGTATGACGTCCTTCGTTTTTACTACACTTTGCGCGTCCTGATTTATAACCGGTGAAGTTGGTAAAGTAAAAAATAGTCACAGACGCGTTTTCCGCGCACTGGCAGTGTGTATACTTTAAAAATCTAAAGCTAACTCCCCTTCTAGTGTGAAGAAATTTGGTTCGGGCCAGTTTGTAGCTTTTGAATCACAGTACGTTTGTATGTTAAAATCTTTTGTTCCGCAAAATTTTCTGAGATATTGGCTGATCAAAAAAGAGAAGAAAACGTGTTTTTTACTACCTTTTACACCTCCTGATTTCGAACTATACACTTCCAGAAATAATTAAATAGTGCGTTTTTAAATGCAGTTTGCTGCGACGTTTAGCTCTTGATACGTGCTTAATTTTTATTGTGTTAAACTTATTTAAATTGTTCCGGCTTATAATGGAGAAGTTGGTGGAGAATTCTGCGACGAAATCCCTTTTTTTACACTTTGCACTAGATTGTAAATATTAAACTTCTGGCAATAACCCCGTTTTGAGAGTGAAAAAGTTTGCTTGTAAGAAGGATATAGCCCCTGAGTCGTACTCAATTTTTATCAGAAAAAGTTCTTAGGACTCATAACTGGAGTTGTTGGCGGTCATAAAGAAGTCGAAAATGCGGCCAAAATCTGTCTCTACACCCTAGAATTTCGCACTCTTTACCACTCTTCCTCAGAAACTAATGCGAAATATAAAGAAACAAAAAAGTGTCGACAGAAGAATTTCATTCTCTACAAATCTGTACCATCAAATTGTTTGCGGGGTTTATACTAAGTTGTGTACAAGCTGGGCGAGAAATCGTCACAGATTTGTATATGTTTTAACGTAACGCCAAAACTGTACACGCTCATTACAAACTCGGTATTGAGCGTAACCAAAAATAAAAAACCTACATCAAATATTTTTATTATCTTTAAAAAGCCGCACCTCTCAGATGTGTCCCGTTATAGCTGTGCGGGGCTCATATATTGAGGGTACCCAAGTATATTATAGGTACGGGCTAACACGCTACCTATGATAACTTGAACTAATATGGACATGGGGTTAAAACAAATTGCATTAGATGGATAAAAGAATCCTCGTTTGAACCTTGTAAGCACTTTTATCCAACTTTCAAGGATTTGTGCCCTAACACGATTAGTTTACACCCTGCTCTTGTATCTATTGTTTAAACCTTATGGTTTCTGCATTGTGTCTCATTTCTGCGTATTTAGGTACTGTTTATTTACAATAACTCCCTGCTAAAAGAATATTAGCACATTTATTAAACCCCAGGGTAGGTACTCAATCCTATTAAGTGCTAAATCTGCTAAATATCGTCAAATGGGTGAGCAAATTTTCAACAGAACCGAATAAATCTTCGGGTTTTAAAATATATCAAAGTAGGGTGTAAACAAATCGCTGTATTGCCCGAACCGCTGGCAGATGGCCAAAATTTTTTACACGATTGACATGTTAAGCCATCTAAGTGAACTTCAAATTTTACGTTGACATTTGTTGAATTTTTACATTGAGGAGTAGCATTTTTCGGCCCACCCTGTTTAACCTTTATAATATGCACATTATCGATAATAGCCTCGCTTAACCTGAGTCATGCTAAACTCGACCTTACGCTGAAATTACCCCACCCTGGTTATGCAAACACACATTTTTAGTAAAACGCGAAGAGCAAATATGCTTTTCCGAGCAATATTTGCAATTTTTGAATTAAAAGTGCGATAATCTTTCAGTTTTGCATGCTCCAGAGACGACTTACATGTCGTCCGACTTTACAAAATTTATTTGGAAAAACTTTTTTTTATCTGCACAACAGAGCACGCCAAAAACATGGAAAAACAAGGGTGGATTTAGGGGGCGGGGGATGGCGGTTCCTACCCATTGGCCAAGAATATTTTACGAGATAAAGAACGGATACGTAATTTGCGAAGATGTTTGGCCGTCAGTGATCTTAATTTCTCTGATTTTACCAGCGCTTTGCATCGTATAACACCTATTAATGACATTTATTCACATTCTTTGCGATCTGGAAGCGTAACTTAGCCAGATTTTGCGAGCAATCGCAACTCTCGGTTGTCATCTCTGGGCCACACAATGTTCTTCACTTCTTCTTCGCTATATTTGACATTTTCTCGTTCCATTGCAGCACCGTTTTACTGATAAATAAACATTTTTGTTTTATATTCTGCGTGATTGAGAATCATTAACAAAACGTTAAAAAAATTCCCAGTAGTGCATGAGTTTCAGTGCCGTGATAAAGGAATCAATGATTCAGATTGCGCATCTAGTTGCAGTCAAGTCATTATGACCGCACATGGGCGAGGGTGAGGGGTGGAGTTTGGGAGTTTTGGGTGAAGTGAAAGTATAGCATTTTATTTTAAGTGAAGTTTTTCGCTATTTTTGGCGAATTCACATGAGCAGTCCTCCCATAATTTTCATGCTGTTCATATAATGATTATCACGATTTCTATAGGTAATTAGTTGAGAAAATATTTGATTTGCCCCAAAACAATATTGGCGAAGTCTGAAAATTAGTTTTCTATCAATAGTACTAAGGCGCGTGCTGGTTGATGTTTTATGCGATTTTAGCATTTAATACATCATTTTAAGGGCATTTTCCGATAAGTTCGAAAATTGTTGAGTTAGTTGCATTAATTCTTTTATAGTCTTTTTCAAATAAGTTTGGGAATGGATTTTAAGAATTTTTTTCGAAAAAGAGTAAGCTTACGGATTGCGATAATTATACGTTTATTAAGTCACTGCTATAATCGTAGTCCGTCGGCTTATTGTCGGACATGATTTTTAAAATTTATGCCTAAACTTGTGTGAAATAGACTATAGTATGGCCTGATAGGCCAGAAATCAATTAAATCGATGTGTTTTGCGTACGTATTGGGCGTTGAGGAGTCGGGTTAAAGTTCTTCGGATAAATTTTTTGTAATTTTTTTCATCAGTTTTCTCGCACATTTTTGACCATTAAAATGCTTAAGTCCGGAGCCCAAGTATGGTATTGTGCGTTTTTAGCTCAGCAATGATTCGTATACTTTAAAAGACTTTTTGGGCTGATGACTCCCAAAAACTACAGGCTGTGAATGCATGTAGGCAGTTATATTTTAATTCCCTGTCGTGTCGTAGATCTGCTTATCCAACGAAAATTCTATTCTCTGATAATTATGGGAAGCGAACGAAGCAAAAGCATAAGAATTTACGGATCCACTTCATCTTGTTACTGTGAATCTGAACAAGTTTGTGATTATAGGCATTATTTCGAACCAAAAAAGGGCTGGGAAAAGGAAAATCGGTAGTAGAATGTTTCTAACGCAAATTCAATGATTTCAATTGAATTTGTTAATAGAAGCGACATACATACATGTAAAGAGGAAGATATTCAGAAACATTAAATTATGTTTAGAATTAGTTTTTTATTACACGAAGCTTATTTTTTTGGCATATTTACAGAACCTTTTTCGCGCCTAGATTAAAGACATCTTCGTTTATCTAAAACTGAGTCATATATTTAGTAAGTCTGTGATTTTTGTAAGTAAAAACAAAGGTAAAGCAGAGCACAGCGCCAGCACGACGATTCCGGGGGTCAAGGTGAACAAAATTTTCAAATTATTTTTTCGGGATGAAAATGCAAGCTGCTTATCAAGCTTATGCGCTTTTTGAATTCTATAGCGATGCTCTTAAGAGAATGTAAAAAAACATTCCCAGAAAGAATGTTTAATGGCAATCAATATGATGTGGTTTAAAAACGGACACGCCCGTTGAATAAATTAAATCTTTCTTGGAAATCCATTAGGGTGAAATTTCATGAAAGATGCCAGAATAGGTTTTTAGCTAGTTTTGGTGGTTTTCAAACGATTTTATTAATTAAATAGCATCTTCAGAATGCACAATATACGAGTATAAGAAGTGCCTACCTCACTTTCGACTGGACATAGTCTTGCACTCTTCAACAGATTGATCTCTTATGTATCTACCTTACATGGACAGAATTATTCTCAGGGGGAGTTAAGTGCGAAAAAATCGCCAAAAACATAAAAAATTTGATTTGGGGGATCTATTGTATGATGCAGGAGTATTTATTTGGGAGTCTAGCCCCCCTCATCTAAGCCCGTGTAAGATGTTTGTGGGCTTTTTGCTTGAAAATTGCTGCCAGTAGACATGCGCGCACGGGAGCGGCATGCACGTGGGAGGGGGAAAATTTCGGGGTCCTGATCTGCCCCCCAGAATGGAAAAATGGAAAATTTTGTGGGGAATATGAGGCAAGAGGAAGGTCAAAAACGGATGGAAATTGAAACTTAATTGATCAAAAACTGTGTAATAACGTAATTGTAACGCTTGTTTAGCGCTTATACTAGGTGTCTTTTTGACCAAAAAAGCTCAATTTTTTCATCCCCTTAGACCGGCTTCGGCCATGCTGTGCACCTATGGTCTGGACCATCCGTACATCCACCAGAATATGGACAAAATTATTGCTTTGCAATTTTAAAATCGTAGATACCGATTTTTCGGATATAATTTCTCATCGCTCTTTCTTAGAATGAATTAAAGGTAGTAGGCTTTTTCTCATAAACTGACAAATTTGGCATATTTATGCTTCTGACTTTAGATCCTTGATAGTTTTGAAAAAGTCAACTCAATAAACCATCGAAATTCATCCAGCTTCAGAAAATTTGTTGAAATTAGATTATATTAAGCACCTATCTGCGCGCCAAAGTAATTACAAATCCTGCCCATTTGCAGATAGCTATTCACTAAAATGGCCATTTTTAAGATTAACTTAACAACCACTTGATAGATTTAAATAAAATAATATGTTCTAGGTTGATAATCTCAAAATGAAAGTATTATGAAAGAATTTGTGTCAGTTCGTGCTACGAAACCTGTTCAATCATTGCATGGTCACTGCAGCTATGCAGATTTCGTTTCCTATTTTGAAAATTAGAAAAATAATCAGCTTTTCATGTGCTCAAAACTTTATCTGTTTTTTTGCTGTCTTTAATAGTTCTTCCTGCGATCCGAATTTATTTTTTACTTAATTAGGCTGCCCCCGTAAACTACGCAATTTATTGATTGCACCTTTCATATTTTTAATGTTTAAGCACATTTTAGAACACCAAAAATGCTTTCGAATGATTTCATCTACTCGTCTGATATGATAACGCATTCGAACTTTTCAATATGACCGTCCTATGAAGGCAGTCACGTCGGGAGAATCCTATAATTTTAGACATTTTCGTCTATCCATTATTTGTTTAACTTTCAAGGTATTTTACAACTTTTGCCAATGAATGGCTAGAAAATTTTTTGCTCTTTCCAAGGAGCTATGTCTCATGTTCTGATTTCCCTTAGTTCTTTCGACAACATTAGAAAACCTTCAAAAATCTAATTCAATCACTCTGGAATAAAGTTTCGCTTCCTACATTCAGCCTAAGCTGGAAGTGATTTGTTTACGATTGTAATTAACTAGCTTACAAACGTGAAGTGGACGAAGGCGAATTGCGTGGCCGATTCTTTTTCTCGTTTATTTGATGAATAAAACCAGTGTGCCCTCCGTGTTTACTAGCGCTGAAATGATTTTCGGAACCTTTTCACCCACCGTGTTTATCCATTATTAAAAATTTACGATGGTGTTTTCGGTCAGCTGTTGTGTAAAGAATGGGAAATATTTGAATTTGTTTTGGCACGCTGAATTTTCCATACTAACGCGTGTTCGCCGAAAATAAATGCTTGTAGTACATAAGCGCGAAATGCGTTTTTTTGATGGAAACGTTTGTTCGCTTTATTGAACGAAAATCGATACGCTGGCCGCTGAGCAAATAAATTTTTGCATTCGTGTTTCTTCTGTCGTCTGATTAATATTTAACAAAAGTTGTTGATATTTCGGCAATTTTTTTGTCCTGGTCACGGCGAGCTTTTTATCGGAATCGCACTGCGCCAAGTGAATGCGTAGCAAGGGTCGCAAAAAATTGTCCAGAGTGTCAATACCTTATTTTTTGAACTTAGCTAGTTATAAGCTCAAAGCTGAGCTTATCGATATCAGGGTAATGATAAAATCAATTTATTCCTTTTAACAGTGCAATGCGAATTCTTTAGCCTGAAATGTAATAGATCACTTGCTTCGAGGCTGACAAAGGAGGCAGATGCAAGTGGGGAGTTAGCGGTTCTTGAGACCCCCAAACATGAAAATCGGAAATTTTAAAGGAAAAATGAAGTAAAACGAAAGACAAAAATGAAGAAAAATTGAAGATTATCCTCAAATCTGCTTGAAGATACTAAGAGACTGTCATAAAATGACGTACTTGGAGCGCAATTCTGTAGTTTAATTAGTTTTTGAGTTAATTTTGACTCAAAAAAAGCTGACTAACTGAATCCTTAGACCGACTAATCCCTCCCCAGATCGACCATGCTGTGCGTTTACGGTTCTCTTAATAATTCAGCACTAAAGATTTTGACTTGGCGTGGTTACAATGGCATCATTCTTGTCAGGTTGGGATCAGAATGGATCAAGGATATTCCTAAGCGGGGGACCCCAACTTTTCCAGAAACAGTCACAAATAGGTCCACGCGCAGAATAGCGTTTTTTCGGCGCTTCACGTTGTATACTTTTATTTATAATCACATTTGACACAACATTTTTCAAAAAAAATTTTGAAATTTAAGACAGTTTCGCGCGAAAAAATCATTAAATTTCTTTGACTCTTGCGAAAACTGGCGCGAGCGGCGGAAAATTTGTTAAATTTAGGCGGAAGGACCTTTACGAGCCGGATTTATGGCTCAATTGCTTTTGCAGCATTTGATGCGGAATGTCAATGCTATGCTTGAAAATACAATAAATCTATGCTGAAGTGGCTGTTTCTTTTCTTGGAATTATTTCGAAACCTATTCAATTAGCAGAAAAAGGCTCCCAGGTCGCCATAAAAGCAAAAAATAGGTAGCGCCATAGCACCACCTATAATAAGCTTGGCCACCTTTTTTTCTTATATATTTATCACAGCGAGTGCGAATTTTGTGTCCCCCCTCACAACTACAACGGCACACACCTGGGAGGTGCGTTTTTTTAATCGATAGATAATTAAAAAACTCGATGTTGATTTTTTTGTTTACACTTAATACCTAGTTAGCAATGAAGTGTAAAGTTTTAACCGAAAAATCAAATATTTTGCAGAGAACCAATTGTTTTAAAATGTTCCCTGAGTTGTAGGTTACGAATCCGACCTTAAAATTTCTTTACACTCAATGGTTGTTACACAAAAAAGTAAAATATGCGTGTTTTCTACTCTTTGCGTGTCCTTCAGCCTGTCTAACTCATTTTTGATTTCTGTACAGTCCAATTGGTTTTAAAATGTAGAGGGTAACAAAATCTCAAAAGCAAATTTTTTCTCCTTTCAACACAATATTTCTTGATCTGTGATCGTTTTAGTGTAAAGTGTTCGAGACGAAAAAAGAAATTTCTTCAGCTACTCCGCTAAGTAGCGGAACATGCTGATTATGCTAAAAATGTGCTCTGACCTAAGCGTTACACGTCCTAGTTTCTTTTGCTTCTATACACCCAATATTGCGTTATTAGCGCAAGAGTAAAGTTTACATCGAGAAGCTCTTTTCCGCCCAGAGCTTTGAGTATGGTCATTCTATTTAAAAAAATAATTTCCGTAACGTCAGAATAACGAATCGACCTTTTAACTTTTCTACAGCCGGAGGTTGTTGAGCTGTGAAGAGGTGAAGTTTGAATTATGCACATGTTTGCTAATGCCATTAATTACATCCGTATTGCATTTTTTTTGATCAGTTTCTTATTTCGAAGATTTTTGACTAATCTTTAATCATTTTTATTCACAAACATGCACTGTTTTGAAGTTTAACTGAAATGAGGAACATTTTTTAGAATACTAAATGCGCATTCTTTCAATAATAATTCTTATGCGCTGTCATTATCAAACCGATTCCAATATTTTTCTTCTAAAAATCCATGAAAATTTATGTATGCTCATTTTTGGAATGTACGCGGCTCATAAATTTTCTTAATTTGTTTGTATTTGCTGACGCGTTGACTGGATTGTTGATTTGTGGCCGGAATCATTCACGTTGTCTTGCTCGACGACTGATTTTTGTTGCTTTCTCGTGCATTCTTCACATTTGCATGCAATTTTCAGCGGCCGATACATCATTGCCTTGGTTTACACATTAATGTATTTGTTACTCCTGCCTGGCTTTCGCTTGCTTTTTCTGTCGATGCAGGATTTTACTTTAATTAGTTTAGTAGGGTCATTGGCGTAAATTTTAATTCAATAAATTTTCTGACTACCGTCTTTATCTTTCTTTGAATGTTAATGCTTGATATCGAAGCTATAAACTGTTGCAGAAAAAGTAAAAACTGTTGCTAATCTCTGCTTATGCAAGATCTGGATTTAACTTTACTCGAGCATTTCTGGTTTGAAATACATTAAGAAAATTTTTACGCTAATTTTAAGATCAATCCAACGGGGACTTTTTATAGGGTTTTCCCCTGATTTAGGCTAGTTAGACTGCCTTTTTTGTAATTAGAATGCAGTGTTTAAGGACAAAATCAGGGTAAAAAAAGTAGAATACTAGCAAGAAAAAAATGCACCGATAAAAAAGTTGAACATGCTTGGATTTCCTTATTATCAAAGATGTGAAAGGAGGGGGCTAGGGAAATTTCCCTATACGCGCAAAAGCCGAAAGAATGTGCTAAACATGTTAGACTTCCTCTAAACAACGCAAAAATCGAAGTATACTTTGCGGCCTGTGAAAAATCAAGTTTTAGTCACAAAACATTTTCCACTGTTTCGCAAAGAACAATTGAAAAGCTTTCATAATTGTTAAATAGTCAATTTACGAGTATAATTTATTTCACGAAACCTTACCTTCCACAATGCTCTAATGGAAAACAAGATTATCGGAGCAAACTTTACGCCTCCAGGCCAACTCAATTAAGTCTACAGAAACAGGCATAAGCCGCAGGATATACTTCGATTTTTTTGCGTTGTTTAGAGGAAGTCTATCTGTTTAGCACATGCTGACGGCTTTTGTGCGTGCAGGGAAATTTTCCCTAGTCCCCTCGAATTTTCTCCATCGGAGCATTTTTTCTTGCTTGTAATGGATTTTATCCAGCGTGGAGCGCCAGAAAAACTAGAGGAATTGCGATTACTGGTGGCCAAAAACTATTGCAAATTGTATATCCATTTTTTATCTAACCAACTATTTTGGGCCATAGGGGGAGGTAGGCAGCCCCTATAAATCCGCCCCTGTTTGGGATACGCTTTTAACTTCAGTTAACTTTATTTTTTTGATTCTCAAAATTACATAGCCTTCCAAGGCTCGCAACATTATTTAAAAGAAATTATTCAAAAGAAGTTCCGTTGAAATCTCCCTCACTCTGTCAGTATTTCTGAGAAGTTCTTAGATTACAGCTTAAAGTTGCAAAACTTTGGAACAGCGACCAGCCTGGGGATCAGCTTGAATTCTTTGGTGTCAAGATAGCATTAAAAATTAATAAAGACGCTGTGAGATTTAGGGTTTTGTTGATCTATAGCAACTTGCTATAGTCTGTTCTATTCCAAACTTATCATTTTTGCTTTATGACTTATTACTGTAGCAGAATATTCCACAGATTATCTTGTTGTAGCTATTTCTTTGATGCGCTGCATGGTAAGCTAAGCACTTTAAGCATAAAAAAGAAGAGTTCTAAGCAATAAACCGCTATTAGAGCATAATTGAATAAGCCAATTTGTGCAGTTAAAATACTATATAAAGACTTTTGCGAAAATGAGCCGTTTGGAATGAAACAGACTATAGTAGTTTGTGATTTCTATCTATTTTCCATTTTGACTCAAATATAGTCTCCCTTCGAACTTTGTTCTAGAAAAATTTTTTTTGCAAAAATATGCTTTGTAATCGGAAGAAAAGTTTTTTAAAATTTAAAACTATTGGGCTCCTAGACAACACTGTAAGAACTACCTACATGGTCATTTCGGCCTTATATTGTAATTTTCACTCTATGTAAAAACACAATATATATCATGCTTGCCAAATTATTTCAAGCACTTTGCTATATTTTGATGGCAGTAAGCATTGCTTTGCATTGTTCATGTGAATAAAAAATCCGAGTTGACTCACACGAGGTTTTCGATTCTAAAGAATCTGGTACTCGTCTGTAGAATAAAAAGTTTGTATGTCGTGACATTTCTCTCGCATCTAGAATTTTGAATTAAAATTCTCGATTGCATGTGTTTTTAATTGCTTTATCACTTTTTTCAATAACAGGGTGCGAGAATAACAAAGTCGTCCCATTTTGCACAGACGTACAAGCTTGGGTACAAAATATTGTTGCTGTGTGAAGCTGAAGCCAAAATACTGCCGAGCATAACGTTGTACATAGATGGACTGGCATTGAGACAGGGAATAAATATGCACGTGAGTTGCAGAGCAGACGCGTGGGTACCACAGGTGGGCAGCACTAAAATTCCGGGACGGTGGGGCAAGATTTCTCAGAGGTAAAAAATAGCCCTAAAAATGGTGATATGGCGAAAAACACCATTTTTCAACGTTTCTCATCATGCACTATTCATTGGCATCAAAAAATTGCAAAAAAGCAAAATAAATTCTCAAAATTCGAATTCTGTGGGGATATTTTGGCTTCTGAGGGGTTGCATACCCCCTAAACCCCCCTCTCCCACGCCTACGTGTGGTAAGTACTAGCTCCTATAGAAAAGCAATAGAAAATTGATTTTGGGGAAAATAAAGTCTAATTAGGGCTTAAGAAATGTAAAAGTGTTAATTGCTTTCCAATTTGCTTACAATTGACCAAAATCGGCGAATTATGACGATTTTTCAGCTTGAACATTTTAAGAAATATAGTATCTTTTGTACCAAAAGTTACATTAAGGTTTGCTTTGAATATAATGACAAACAAAATCCATCGATTGAAACTGAAGAAACGATGTTTTTGGAACGGCTACTATAGACAATATTATCAATCACTTTAACACCACGAAACCCTGGAACGTTTTTCTCAATGGATTAATATATGATAGAAAATAATAGAAGGAGTATTAGAACAGTATTTATTTAAGGACGCTTCACGAATCTATTAATCATAATGAATTTGACCGAATCATTCGATTTTTTTACGAAGTTTTCTCTTGAAATTTTAAATTTTCAATGAATATGAATCCAATGGTGAACGTTGAGAATCAAAACCTGACCCATCCTATGAATTTTTGATCTGATTATCATCGGACGTAAGCGAACCTGAAATGGTTTCCTTCCACATTCCAAGTTATTGTTTTTCTGGGCCTTGTTTCTCATTTGATGATACTTATCGTATAAATAAGGTCGACTTATTGGGCTATGAGCAGCTGCTAAATTCTGGGGATGGTGTCTGATGGAGATTCAAGAGGTTAAAACTACCGCAAAGTTGATATGATAGTAGCCAAAGTAAAATTATTGATATTCACAATATTTAATTTGCATCGAAAATCGTGAAAAAATAAATTGAGAATTGTAAGTTTGATTCAGAAGGTTCTTTCGAGTTTTAGGGGTAAGTCTCTTCAATTTCTGACCCCTGTAGTCCATTCAAAAGGTTTGAAATTCAGTGGTGCCGAAATTTCGTGTGCTGAAATTCAGGCCAATTGAATCTTTTTTGAATGGTCAAATTCCGAAATTCTCGAAATTCAGAAAAGGTATACTGACTGCTTTTGCTTTGTCATCTCGAGTTCCATAGTAGTATAGAGATCCCCCCGCGCGTATTTCAGTGGTACCGCTATGTTATAACGTGTGAAAAAGTCGTCCTATCTTTTCTACATAATGGTACCGTTTTCTGCAGAGGACTAGGAAGGTATATTTATAAAAGTTCTACAATGGCGGTAATATGGGCACGTTTCAGCACATCTAAAACTTGTACTGGGATGTCATATTTCTTGAATAGGCAGCAACACAGCCCAGTTCAAACTTGTACTGGGATGTCATAAGAATGGTTGAGTAGTTATACGTGGTACCCTAGGTAGCAATGGTTAAGCATAGGCAATGGTTAAGGATAGGCAATTCTTAAAAATAGCCCATGTTATAACATAGGCTAGTGCTATAGCATATACAATGGTTAAGGATAGGCGAGGGGGTGGAGCCTTGCGCCCTGAGGTAGGCGCCAGGGCGCAATGGTTAAGGATAGGCAATGGTTAAGGATAGACAATGGTTAAAGATATGCAATGGTTAAGGATAGGCTAACGCTATCACATAGTGAGGATATAGTTGAGGAGTGCAAGGGTCAAAATTGGCAGGGTGCCAAGCCTAAGTGTAACCTAAGACTGAACCCCAACTAAGATTAAAACTAGACTAAAGCCGAACTAATATTAAAACTGGACTAAACCTGAATTCAGTGTAAACTAAGCCTAGGTCTGACATACACACCCAGTACTAACGCGCCTGTGCCCTGGGGGTACGGGGCGAGGAGCCCCAACATGGCGAGCATATTCTTCCTAAAATATAGCAGTGGTCCGCTCTTGCAACACATCAATACGCCTATGCGTATTGTGTGTATTCACTGCCACTCAGTCTAAAATTACCTTAAATATGCCGTAGTATGGCAAAACTAAACAGAAGGACTGTGTAGCAGGGGTCTGCTCTTGCTACCCCTGCCACTCAGTCTTAAATATACCTAAAATAAGCCAAAGTAAGACAAAACTAAGCTTAAGGACAGTGTAAACTAAGCTTAGGTAAGCCGAGGTGTAAAACAAGCCTAAGCATTATAGAAATTTATCAAGCAGTGTATGGCTTCCTGGCCCTTTATGTTCACCCACCTGGCATATTATGCAATTAAGTCTAAATATAAAGTAAGTTTGTAAACTAAGCCTAGCTGAGCTAGGGATTGAAGTGGGCCTAAGCACAAAAGGAGTGTGTTTATATAAGTTTGACTTACCGGCCCTTCGAATTCACAGTCCTTCGACTTCCCAGTTTTTGACTTCCCGATCCTTTGTCACTTCCTGGTCCTTTCACTTCTTGGCCCTTGCTTAAATGTGTTGAAGCAGTGGTCCGCTCTTGCAACACATCAACAGGTCTACACATGTTGTGTGTACCCCCTGCCATTGCAAATAATGGATTAATTGAGCTAAAATCTCAGATTTCTCGGAGTTAGCCAATATTTGCGACCCGTCTTCGATTGTTGTGGCCCACAATTTGGGCGTTATCAGTTGCTCATGTTGAGCGGCGTCGTGAGGCTGGTTGGCGACGCATATTCGCGAGTCGATTAGCCGTTTTAAAATATCAAATTAAGGCACCATCATAGCATAAAATTTTTTCGAATAATAGTGCCAGCCTCTCCATCACTCTTTTTTATAGATCTCAACTTCCTGGGATGTGGCGTAACATGTGTAGACATGAATTAAATGAGTACTGGTGATGTGACGTACTGGGATGTTAATTTATACTGGGATGTCAATTTATACTGGGATGTTGATTTATACTGGGATGTAATCATAACATGCTCATCTTAATTCATTAATGCTTAAGACCTTTCATTTCAACACAATCAATGCCTCAGAAACATAATTAACATGTATTATTAACTTTGAGTTGGTTCAATCACTTCTTATTTATTTGTATAATTTGAAGTAAAGCGCGCATTTAATTCAATTACAAGTGAGCATTGAAAATGGCTCATAGATTGTAGAACAATTAGAAAGGAAGTGTAGGCAAATTGAGCAGTTTGGAAAAAGTGTGCAGAGTTTCGAAAAAAGTGTGCAGAGTTTGGAAAAAAGTGTGCAGAGTTTCGGAAAAAGTGTGCAGAGTTTCGGAAAAAGTGTGCAGAGTTTCGGAAAAAGTGTGCAGTGTTTCGGAAAAAGTGTGCAGAGTTTGGAAAAAAGTGTGCAGAGTTTGGAAAAAGTGTGCAGAGTATGGAAAAAAGTGTGCAGAGTTTTGTCGGAAAAGTGTGCAGAGTTTCGAAAAAAGTGTGCAGAGTTTCGGAAAAAGTGTGCAGAGTTTTGAAAAAAAGTGTGCTGAGTTTTGGAAAAAGTGTGCAGAGTTTGGAAAAAAGTGTGCAGAGTTTGGAAAAAAGTGTGCAGAGTTTCGGAAAAAGTGTGCAGAGTTTGGAAAAATACCGAGAATATTAAAACATATTTTGGGGTTATTCAAAATGTCATTATCATTCAGCCAACTATTGTATAATAGAGACATGTAGTTTAAGTGGGTGGGCCTGAGTTCAGCACTTATTCAATGCTAAGACCAACAGACGAGAATGATTTGGTCAAAAACACTTATTGCTTTGACATAGTTTTTAAATAGATTATACAGGTATATTAGACTTAACAATTTGATGCCATAGGCATGTCTTCAAGATAGAAACACAAGAATAAGCATTTAGTATGGCCTACATGGGTAGTGTGGCTGTAAAGTAATTTATCAGTCAGCCAATTTTCATAGAGATAGGTATTATTTGCATACATACTTGCTACATAACTGTCCAGGCTGTTTGTTGGCTATAATATTCATTATTGCAACCCTTCATACATGTAGGAAAACATTGCATTTTCATGGACTAGAGACATAGAGATTACAATACTGTTAGGTAGTCTTAAACAATATACTACGTACAGTAGGCAAAGTCTGTTGAATTTATAAGAGTGCTTGTGAAGTTTAGAACATTTTTGTAAAGTTTAGAACATTTTTGTAAAGTTTGGAACATTTTTTGTAAAGTTTGGAACATTTTTTGTAAAGTTTGGAACATTTTCTGTAAAGTTTGGAATATTTTTGTAAAGTTTGGAACATTTTTGTAAAGTTTGGAACACATTTTACACGTTATAACATAGGAAGTTTGTAAAGTTTCGAACATTTTTTGAAAAGTTTGGAACATTTTTGTAAAGTTTGGAACATTTTTGTAAAGTTTGGAACATTTTTGTAAAGTTTGGAACATTTTTTGTAAAGTTTGGAACATTTTTTGTAGAGTTTGGAACATTTTTGTGAAGTTTGGAACAAAGCTTGTAAAATTTGGATCAAAACTCGTAAAAGTCAGGAGAAAGTTATATAAATGTTCAAATATCCGAATTCAGCCACAATTAAAGGGGTATATTGCATCTAAAAATCTTGTTTCTACTGCCTAAGTTAATAAGGCAAGTAAAGCATAATGTGTACACGCTGTTAAGCATCTGTACAGAAATTTGTATTTGTAGACAGTGTGTTATCTGTCTTATTGTTAGGTGTAAGCATGCTATTGCACAGAGTGCTTGAAATGTTGCTTGTTAATTGATAAAGAGCTAGTAGCCTAAGCACACAGAAATTTGGCAGAAATACTCATATTGTATACACAATACTATTCAAATTCCACACTTTATTGGGAAAGTGTGTGTTAAGCTCACTTGCATTGCTACATTAATTGAGCAATTTAGCCACAAGACAAAAATTCAGGCTGCATGCTTTTGTCTATATTGTAAAATTATCATCTCAGTACTGCAAATCCTGATATTTGAGACCATCAATTTAGAGTTTTGTCTATACAAAAGCTAATTTGCGCAGAAAAGTGCTATTCTATTAATCCAATTCTGGCATCTTTTAAAGCTTATTTCAACTTCATTTTATAGGTAAAAGCAGAAATGTACTACTTGGTGTCGCTGAAATCATCTAAGAGCGTAAGACCCGGAGGAAGAGGGGATCCCCCACCCCTATATGAACCTGTGCTTCTCCAGGTGCAGAAGGAGAGGGGAGTAGAGATGTGCTGGGCCACCTTTTTAGCCGGGGCCTGTAGAAAATTGACAAAAGAATATACTTTTTGATCAAATTTCGCAACATATTTACAAAAAGTAAGCTAGATTGGTGCTATGGTTGTGGTTTGTTGTATATATGATTAGATTGAATTAATTTGATGTATTACAGAAAGCATTTGCTTCAGATTTGGCTGAATGGACAAAGACATTTGAGGACATACTGTATTAACAATCAATGCATACTTTAGGGCATAACAAGTTGTTGTATATGTTAGGTTCTTTGCAGCAGATAATAGGATCGGTGTAGCTCACTAATGTTAATTATAGCTTTTATATTATTTAAATATTGATAATGTTCTGGGCAAATGACATTTGTTATCTTTTTGCTTCAACAATGTTTCATGTAGCGTTTTGATGCCTATATGCTCTTCACCAAGCTATAGGTTGCTGGCAAATGTCCTCCCAAATGTAAGCCTTGTGTATTGGTCTAAAGGTGCGGAACTTTGTGTAAGTCAGGGTGGACACCCTTGAAATTTGTGCCAAGAAGGGTTGAGCTAGGATACTACTGCCAAAGCAGCATTGTCATTTCTAGCCAATTACCCTTTTTCTGTTGATTTGCCGAAAATGAGAATTCTTATCCAAATAAGTGGTTCCTAAATTGTGAATAGTCAAACAAATAATAGAACGTGGGCAGTATTGTGTCATTATTTTTTAGAATCCTAAGATTTCCAAATTACTCCAATTTTGAGTAATACTTACATATCTCACTTACTATAGTATGCCCCAGCCACTGTATGCTTGAATTATGTTTATATGCACGGGTAGTGCTCTAAAAATGAAAGAATGACAGCCACTTGCCCTGCTCAAGTTTCCTATTGCGTTACAGTAAATATGGTATAAAATATGGTCAATGATTGAGAAACAGTATTTTGTTGCATGTATTGGAAATATGGGTGGGACATGTCAACATATACTGTATGATATACCTTGGTAAGTACTATGTCCCTGTGAGCCCGGCTAAAAATGTGGCCCA
This sequence comes from Mermis nigrescens, assembly GCA_036768485.1. Taxonomy (NCBI): domain Eukaryota; kingdom Metazoa; phylum Nematoda; class Enoplea; order Mermithida; family Mermithidae; genus Mermis; species Mermis nigrescens. The sequence goes on along the minus strand of JAVLUZ010000151.1, from coordinate 1,960,003 downwards.
GCACATCTCTACTCCTCTCTCCTTCTGCACCTGGAGAAGCACAGGTTCCTATAGGGGTGGGGGGATACCCCTTCCTCAGGGTCTTACGCTCTTAGATGATTTCAGCAACACCAAGTAGTACATTTCTGCTTTTACCTATAAAATGAAGTTGATATAAGCTTTAAAAGATGCCAGAATTGGATTAATAGAATAGCACTTTTCTGCACAAATTAGCTTTTGTATAGACAAAACTCTAAATTGATGGTCTCAAATATCAGGATTTGCAGTACTGAGATGATAATTTTACAATAGAGACAAAAATGCAGCCTGAATTTTTGTCTTGTGGCTAAATTGCTCAATTAATGTAGCAATGCAAGTGAGCTTAACACACACTTTCCCAATAAAGTGTGGAATTTGAATAGTACTGTGTATACAATAAAAGTATTTCTGCCAAATTTCTGTGTGCTTAGGCTACTAGCTCTTTATCAATTAACAAGCAACATTTCAAGCACTCTGTGCAATAGCATGCTTACACCTAACAATAAGACAGATCACACACTGTCTAAAATACAAATTTCTGTACAGATGCTTAACAGCGTGTACACATTATGCTTTACTTGCCTTATTAACTTAGGCAATAGAAACAAGGTTTTTAGATGCAATATACCCCTTTAATTGTGGCTGAATTCGGATATTTGAACATTTATATAACTTTCTCCTGACTTTTACGAGTTTTGATATAAATTTTACAAGCTTTGTTCCAAACTTCACAAAAATGTTCCAAACTTTACAAAAAATGTTCCAAACTTTACAAAAAATGTTCCAAACTTTACAAAAATGTTCCAAACTTTACAAAAATGTTCCAAACTTTACAAAAATGTTCCAAACTTTTCAAAAAATGTTTGAAACTTTACAAACTTCCTATGTTATAACATGTAAAATGTGTTCCAAACTTTACAAAAATATTCCAAACTTTACAAAAATGTTCCAAACTTTACAAAAATGTTCCAAACTTTACAGAAAATGTTCCAAACTTTACAAAAAATGTTCCAAACTTTACAAGAAATGTTCCAAAGTTTACAAAAATGTTCTAAACTTTACAAGCACTCTTATAAATTCAACAGACTTTGCCTACTGTACGTAGTATATTTTTTATGACTACCTAACAGTATTGTAATCTCTATGTCTCTAGTCCATGAAAATGCAATGTTTTCCTACATGTATGAAGGGTTGCAATAATGAATATTATAGCCAACAAACAGCCTGGACAGTTATGTAGCAAGTATGTATGCAAATAATACCTATCTCTATGAAAATTGGCTGACTGATATATTACTTTACAGCCACACTACCCATGTAGGCCATACTAAATGCTTATTCTTGTGTTTCTATCTTGAAGACATGCCTTCGGCATCAAATTGTTAAGTCTAATATACCTGTATAATCTATTTAAAAACTATGTCAAAGCAATAAGTGTTTTTGACCAAATCATTCTCGTCTGTTGGTCTTAGCCCTGAATAAGTGCTGAACTCAGGCCCACCCACTTAAACTACATGTCTCTATTATACTATAGTTGGCTGAATGATAATGACATTTTGAATAACCCCAAAATATGTTTTAATATTCTCGGTATTTTCCAAACTCTGCACACTTTTTCCGAAACTCTGCACACTTTTTTCCAAACTCTGCACACTTTTTCCAAACTCTGCACACTTTTCCAAACTGCACACTTTTTCGAAACTGCACACTTTTTCTGAAACTCTGACACTTTGAACTCTGCACATTTTCTGAAACTCTGCACACTTTTTCTGAAACTCTGCACACTTTCTTCGAAACTCTGCACACTTTTATCAAACTCTGCACACTTTTTGAACTCTGAATTTTTTCCAAACTCTGCACACTTTTTCCAAACTGCAACTTTTTCTAAACGCTGCACACTTTTTTCCAAAGTCTGCACACTTTTATCAAACTCTGCACACTTTTTCGAACTCTGCACATTTTTCTCCAAACTCTGCACACTTTTTCTAAACTGCTCAATTTGCCTACACTTTCTTTCCAATTTGTCCTAAAACCTATGAGCCATTTTCAATGCTCACATGTAATTGAATTAAGTGCACACTTTACTTTAAGTTACACAAATAAAAAAGAATTGCTTGAACCAAGTAAAGTTGATAATACATGTTAATTATGTTTCTGAGGCATTAATTGTATTGAAATGAAAAGTTTTGTTTAACTCCTCAGCATAGAAGAATAGCCTCAGAGACCCAACTAATCATAATAGTGTGAGTTGCTTTGTGCTTAGCTCTACAACTAGTACACACTTTGTTAAAGGTGTATGATCTGTATGTTAAATTCTGAATCATTTTGAGCTATTCTTCCTCATGTATTTAGTTTTACAGTAGGTATATAAGTTGATGTTGATCTCCTTTGCAAGACACATGCAGAACCTACCATTGAGTTATTTGAGCCAAAAACAGTGTATTTTGATGTAAAAATAGCGAAAAACAGTAAAACTACTAGATTTTCTCGACCATGACCCATAATCAACAATCTCTACAGCACATGTTTGATTCAATCCAAAACCAAGATTTTAGCTCAATTGGTCCATTATTTGCAATGCACGGCATTTTCACAATACAATGAATAATTTTGAGGTTTTTGAACTTCCCTAAAAGAACTAGAAGGATTCAGAACATGAGACATAGCTCGTTAGAAAGAACATTGCATTTTCTAGCTACTTACTGGATGAATTTTCGAAATATGTCAGAAACTCACAGAATAATAGCTGAAAACATCAAAAGCTACAGTATGACAGCCTTTCTGGCGGCCATATTGAAAAACTGTAATTCTTTAGTAAATCAGACAAATAGGCTATCATTCGAACGAGCTTTTTTAGGGCTTTTCTAAAATGTGCTTAAACATTAAAAAATATGAAAAAATAGCGCGAGTAAAATGCACACCTTATGGGGGCAGCCATATTGAGAAAAATTCAATTGAAATTGCCGGACAAACTATGCAGAAACACGAAAAACAAAAAAGAGTGAAATTTAGAGCACTAAAATATCTAACTATTTTGCTATTTTCCAAAATATGAAACTTAGCCTGTATACTGTAGTGACTGAGCAAAGTTTGAGCACTTTTTCGAGTCTAGCATACTGTAGACATAGGCTAGCTATACTTTTCTTGGCAAAATAGTTTCATTCCAAGATCGTACATCTAAAACACTTTATTTCATCAAAATCCGTTCAGTGGTTCTTGAATTCATCTCAAAAAACCTCACTTCACTGAAATGAGTTATTCAATGGTGAGCAGGTTCATCAACTTTGACCGACTGTCACACTGTAGGCATGTTATAACTTAAAAGATGGACTATTTTTTGAGCAAGCTGAATGAATTGTGATCATTTATTGTATTTATTTTATTAACAAATACCAGCTGATCGGAAGTTATATGCTTAAATGTACTAAAATTCTCAAATTGTGTGAAAAAGTCGTCCTATTTCTTCTATATAATGGTACCGTTTTCTGCGGCTCAAGCAAGGACCGGGAAGTCAAAGGACCGGGAAGTGACAAAGGACCAAGAAGTCAAACCTATATATACACATTCCTTTTGTGCATAGGTCCACTTTAATCCCTAGCGCAGCTAGGCTGCTAGGCTTACTTCACACTCACATCCAGTCCTTGGGCTTAGTTTTGTCTTACTTTGACACATTTTCGATATATTTAAGACTGAGTGGCAGAGGTAGCAAGAGCGGACCCCTGATACACAGTCCTTCTGCTTAGTTTTGCCATACTTTGGCACATTTAAGGCAATTTTGAGACTGAGTGGCAGTGGATACACACAATACACATAGGCTTATTGATGTGTTGCAAGAGCAGACCATTGCTTATAAGTATTGTAGGGGGATGCGTTTGGGGGCTCCCCCTCCCCCAGGAAAGTTGTAGCTGGGTAGCCATAGTTTAGCACAATAGTATGTTTTTTACAACTATGCTCACTTTAATCTTAGTTTACACTAAATTCAGATTTGGTCTAGTTTTAATCTTAGTTCGGGTTTAGTCTGGTTTTAATCTTAGTTCGGATTTTGTCTAGTTTTAATCTTCACTTCGGGTTTAGTCTTAGGTTACACTTAAGCCTAAGCTGGCACCCTGCCAATTTTGACCCTTCCACTCCTCAACTATATCCTATCCTTAACCATTGTCTATCCTTAACCATTGCCTATCCTTAACCATTGCGCCCTGGCCCCTACCTCAGGGCGCAAGGCTCCACCCCCTCGCCTATCCTTAAGCATTGTATATGTTATAGCGTTAGCCTATGTTATAACTTTGTCTATTCCTAATAATTGCCTATCCTTAACCATTGCCTATGTTATAGCGTTAGATCTAGGGAGACACGTATAACTACTCAACCATTATCATGACATCCCAGTACAAGTTTGAACTGGCCTGTGTTGCTGCCTATTCAAGAAATATGACATCCCAGTACGAGTTTTAGATGTGCTGAAACGTGCCCATATTCCGCCATTGTAGAACTTTTATAAATATACCTTCCTAGTCCTCTGCAGAAAACGGTACCATTATGTAGAAAAGATAGGACGACTTTTTCACACGTTATAACATAGCGGTACCACTTAAATACGCGCGGGGGGTTTCTATACTACTTCCATTTTTCCTTTTGATGGCTGATGATTTAAAAGTCTATTCTACTTTACACTTTGACAGTTCTCGATTTAATTTTTAATAATACAGAGTTTTTAATCTTGCGCGAAATCAATTTTTTTTGAAAATATCCATAGGCACTGAAAGTTTTTCTGATTATTTCATAGCTATTAAAGTTTCTTAACCTTATTTCATAGCTATTAAAGTTTCTTAACCTTATTTCATAGCTATTAAACTTTCTAAACCTAAGAGTTCAATGTCCTGCAAATTGCTTTTTGATTATATTTAATTATTATTTTCTATCTTTGTACTCTTTTCTTTAGCTAAAAAATCGAAGTAATGACAATTTCCTGACCCTAAAACTTATTATCTGATTTACACAAAGTGTGCAGTAAATCTGAGTTTCTGAATCTTGTTATGAAAATGAAAAGTTTGGAAAGAGTCAGCTGTCCCTCAAGCCTGGTGCATCATAATACCTTAGAAGAGTTCCACTATTATTTTAAACCTCTGAATTCCTATATACATAGGTGCACGAACCCTTGGACCTGCTTTAAAAGTTCACGAGTTCTCCTCATCACACTCGCATACTGTTGTACAAAGTGCGCAGCGTGGTAGGGCTGAGATCATACCTAAAAATTCTGGAAACAAGAGTATTTTTCACCAGGGTGCAAAGCGATACATGTCTAGCAGGGAAATCCTAGGGACTTGGCGTCTAAATTTTTTTAAAAAGCACATTTTTTGGCGCAAAAACCATAGAGACTCATAAGGAGCACTGTTGTTCGACAATTCAGACATGCTCGATCATAGAAGATAACAACACGGAAAAATTCAAAACATCAAAAAATCTTCAAAACGCACTAGAAAAGCGTCGAAAAGCGCATTTCCTACGAGTTTTTCGGAAAATCGACAATTCTGGAGGGTCAGCAACCATTCTGAATGGGGCCAAACACCCTCTTCAATAACACGTCGTATTATCCAGAGAAAAAATATAAATTTCTGAAGCGCATTTGGAATTCCGTCAGAGTGAATTTTAGCATACTTGTATAAGCGCGAAATGGAATGACATTGTTTGTGAATATTTCAAAATTTCCTGTATTATCAATTTTTTTACAGTAATTTTCTTTTCAATTCCAACAGTATTGAGCATATAAAATAAGTAATGTTAAGAAATCATTTGTGTGTCTATTTTAGATGGACTTGATTGAATAGAGCGAATTTTCAAAAATTTTCTCTAGTTCTTTCGCCACTCAATAGAGCTCGATAAGGCTCAAAACTACGATTATCCCAGTCTCGTGTTCTTTAGGGAGGGGGTTGAACAGACCGACTATCCGCAAATAGCTGCGAGCCACCTGAATTGTCGATTTTTCCTAACAATTGTAGAAACTGCGCCTTTTTACGCGTCTTTGATCATTTTTGGCTCATAAGTCTCCAATTTTTAGCGCTTCACGCCATTTACACGTTTTTGGCTCTATTTTGTTGAGTTTACTCGATTTTTTATTTAATTTTTCAAAGTTCTGTTATGTATTTTTACAATCTAAAAGAACCAGTGCTGTCCGATAAGTAAAAAAACAATATTTGTGATGTGCGTCTATCGTTTTTAACCCATAAAAGGCTTGAAGAAAGCTGGAAATAAAAAGCTGGAAGAGGTTATCAGGTCCAAAATATTTTTTATAAATATTTTGGACCTGATAACCTCTTCCAGAATTCCCATTCTACTGGCCATCTATCTTTGTCGAGAGAAGACTTCAACATTTTCAGCTCTTGTACATAAAAATGAGTTAAAGCTTGCAAGCATGGCTGAATCTTGTATAAAAATTCTCGCTCGCAAATAATATTGATTCAAAAGTGATTATTGCAAAAAATTTTCAGTTCTATGAAGAAAGGATCAAAGCCACGAAATTGCAGGGAAGGGTGAAATTGACTCAGCAACAATTGGCGATAGTGGGATTTACGCCTGCTTGGCTGGAAATAAACATACGGCCATGGTGAAACATTTCAAAGTCGATTATTCTTAGTTTTTGAACTTCTGTATTTTGCATATGAAAGAATCGCTTCTTTACTCTGGGTACATACATTTATGGAAATGTTCCTTTGATGCCAAAGGACAAAATGGACTCATGCGATACTTTTCGTTTATTTGTAAAATTAATGTGGAATTGATTTTTGATTTCATTTTACACTCGATCCGTTATGCTTTGGTTGTTGTGCACACAATGGATAATTTTTTTCATACAGTTGTAATACAATGCGCATTACGCAAAAGGGTAGTTAATGTGAACTAGGGAGGCCTCAGTGGTGGACATAAATAAAGTTTTTCGGTGTTTCTCAACGAGTTCATCCATTGGCATTATGTACAATAAGCAGCAAAAAAATTAAAACCTTTTTTAATGTTATATTTATGGGTTTTTATACAAAATGTTTATTTATATTCTGTGTTTAGCACCTTGTTCATGTGTACCCATGAGTCTTTACGCGTGATAGACTTTAGTACCTATGTGTACATATGTAGGAGGAAAGGCTAATTTTCACAACATACCTTGTATTTATTTTACAAGATGTGCCTTTACATTGTGTAAATAACATTATGAAAAACCTTGATTCCAAATACGTTGTAAATCCTCTCTCATATGCATACTGCATACTTCACAGAAAGAAAGAGGTGTAACTGTGATAGTTACACGTTACGAACATTTCATCGAACATTATTATATTGTTGTCGCAAAAGCGAATCGATTACAGCTTTGCGTTACTATGGAATCCCTTAATCAATCAAGCATCTATTTATAAGATGAGTTAGCTTGGGTTATGTCTAGAGTTCCCAAATTAATCCTATCTTTTTCACTTCAAAATTCTATTAGGTATTTGTCACGGTAAAAAGGAATTATGTATGCATTAAGATCACTTAATTAGATATTTGAATTACCACTGTAAAATTTAGATCTTATGACTTTGTTTAAAAGTTATTTCATCTGTACGAAACTTTGTTTGATTGATTATGCACTGTAATCAATCACGAGAATGGATTGATCATGGTTGAGTTGAGAGAAGTCGAGTTACGTGATTGGAACCTGGTTTCTTATTTTTGTTTTGTTGCCAACTTTTAGTTGTGCGTTGTTTATCTTGTAGATTAATAAATTGGACATAATATTTACCCAGTGATTTGTTATATTGAGAATATTTAAGCATGCGTCCCTAGAGTGCAACACAAAGTATATACGGCTATGTTTTGTGTTATAGGCCCCGCCCACTCGATCACAGAGAAGCAGCCTCTCCTGTGTTATAGCATAGGCGGAGGAGTGCCCTGCTTGCGCCCTGGCTTTTTTGATGAGGGATGGGGGGCAGGGAAGTGCAAGCTAAGGAATGAACATACATATTGTATGCCTAGCTGGCTGGGCCGTTTAATGCATAAGCAGCTTGTGTGTGACAGCTATCACACATTGGCAAAGCAACAGTGTGTAATAGACTGGAACATGATGAATATAATAAGCGCATTGGCAGTGAATTTATAATAAGCGCATTGGCGAAGCAATTTTTTGCAGCTGGTGACATCCCTCGTGGAATTTATAATAAGCGCATTTGCGACGTCTTTTTGTTGACTGGCGAAGCAACATAGACTGAAACATATAAGGAGACAAGTAATATTGTGCGTGCATTGATGAAGCATTTTTTATGATTGACGCATTTTGTTGACTGGCGAAGCAATAGCATTAAATTGATAATTCTCGCAACACATCAACAAGCGCCAGGATGGATGGATTTTGCTCAAATTTTTTTTAAATGCGTCCAGCCCAGTGGTCCTTGGGGTTCACTAGTGCTACTTGGCTCAAATATGCAATGACTATATTGCTATTTTGACTGTTACATGATACTTTAAAATATTTTAAATAAAGCAAATAATGTAAAGGATGGTTAGAGTGCATAACATTGCAATACAACTCAAAATCTCATTTGAAATGATCTTCAAATCTTCTCTATGTCTGCATTTTATATCACTTTCCAAACACCTGCCTTCAATTTTTATTCTATTAAAATGCTCACCAATTTTCAAACAGCTCTTACATTCAGGCAAAAATTTCAAAGAATCAAGTTTTGGTAAGCATATTGTCAAATTTTTCCAATTGGAAACTTGAAAATCACAGCTGTCTCTCAAAATCATGTTTTGGAATGATCTTGGAAGCCTATTATAGTCTGCTAAATTATGACACACTACCATGGACTCATTCGCATAATGATCACAGTATGCGTCAACCCCGTATGTAAAATGTAAAACCACTAGCAAGAAAATCATATTTATATTTTCTGATCACTGATTTGTATTCATAACCTACTGGCGTCTAAACTGCAATTTTGCTATAGTCTCGCCAAATTCAAAAGGCACAGGTTTATCTTGTTCACTTTTAATGTTCACTTCAATGGTATTGAATGATTTTTCAGCACAGGTATATAATGTGGACTAATATATGCATGATTAACAATATCCATATATTTTCATTCTATATTCACAACCTGCAGAAGCGGTGCAAAAACATCTCCAACTATTTGAGGTTCAACTATATCGCAATACACAAAAATTATGCATTCCACCCAGCATATCAGGAGAAAGATAGTGGCTATGATTAATTTAAAGACAGTATAATTTTATATCGCTAAGCTGACTTTTTAGAAATTCTAGCATATACATTAAATGCTTTGTCAGCTTATACTTGAATATATTCAGTATTGATTTTAAGTGACAAAATTTTCTATTTTCATCATACTTTATACCAAAATATTGCATGCATTCAAATTTTTTTCAAAGTAAGCATTTTTATTCCTCACAGATCGTTTTAACAAGATCATGTATATTTAGATATCTTGCTCGAGGAATGTTACTTTTATTCAAACATTACTAAAATTATAAAATTGTATCATATTCTGCTCCTCGGCAACATTGTGCCATGTATTTTGCATAAATTTTCCAGTTAACCCTACATCCCAGTCACCAGTTAATGCGATTTTAATTTAGGCATAGATTGGTAACAAATGTGGCCACAGTATTTGTTTTTTTGTGAATTGTCGAAGCGTTATGTAAAACTGTTTAGTATCCATGTTTATAATTCTATTTTATTGAAGTATTTATTAATTTTTTTACTGAGCATAGACATAAATGTTTGTGAAACTTATGCCTTGGCTCATGCAGACTAAAAAGTATATACAATATATAATTAAAGCTAATTGAAAAAGCCTTGCACGTGCACATTATTGTATGTAAGTGAGAGCGCATTATCAGAAATGTATTGATGTAATTGCATACGGTTATAGCCCATAGCTGTCAAAATGGTCGCAATGCTTCTATTTCGGGAAATAAATTGCGACCCAATGTGATCCTGGTTCTCCTTATTGGAGTCCAAATTTTACAACCAGAGCTGCAGGGTAAATTTTTATAGGTGGCAGAAGATCTATGGGGAAAACGCTTGCTAATATATTATAATGGCTTAGAATTTTGAATATTTCAATAGTGTTCATGTTTATGCATCATTGTCATGGAATGTGTTTCGATTTTTATCAATCATTATTAAATTTATCAAATTCAGCATATATACGATTTCAATGCCAGAATCGGGCAAATTTTCAGAAAACCTAGCAGTGATGCTCGTTGTTCCTTCACGAACTAGGTCCCAGTGTCCTCCATCATCTGCATCAGGGGTCAAATTGAACACAAAGGAGCAGTTACTTGTTTTTAGAAATCTTCTCTGCTAATAGAATTACCCTTGTGCCCAATATCTAATGCATCAAACATCTGAGTATAGGCTTGCAAGTACCTCTCATGTTCAAATGAAATGCTGAGTGGGTAAGCAGGATATGTTATATCGCAACACGTTGATTTTACATCATTTATGCTGAACGGTTTGAAGTTGAAAGGTGATTTGCCAAGTTGCCTCGATAAGCACTGCCTTCAACACAGGCCACCCTATACGTTTAGGCAGCTGACCAGTAAACAATGTATAATTGGGCGTTTTTCTCACTGGATTTGAAATGTGTAAATTAGTCATGCCAACACGTCTAATGGGATATTATTGCATACGAAAGCATTGTTTGATCAAGGTTTTAAATTCACAGTGTCTAAAACCTCAACTTTATGAATAAAAAATTTCATTTGGGAGACTTTTAAGTCAAGGTTGACATCCTTCAAGCACTGTAAAACAAACACATTATTATTTCTGTGTAATTTAGGCGGAAATCAGTAAAATTAACTAAATATCTGTCTTGCAAGAACATGTCAATGTGCAGGACTGCAACTTCCACAACATTTTCATCTGAACTTCTTTGAACGTTTTTTTTAATGCTTCATTCCTCATAGTATAGATTAGGCAGAATGTTTGGCATTGTTCATAATATAATTCAGTTTTGTAATATGACCATATGCATATTTATCAGAGCTGTCAAAAACTAATTTGCTTCCTAAAAGTATTTGCATTTGCTTGAAGGTGTTACCATAGTATTTGATAGGCGCATAAGTCAGGCACTGCTGCTCAGCAGCAACAACTGATTTTTGATTCTCAAAAGGAAAATGTAGTTTTTATTGAGCTGAATATAATGCGCAGGAGGTACTCTAAATTCATAGGGCCCCTCATTGGTTTTAGGATTTGTAGGTTGAATTTCATGCCAAAAGCCACGCTTTACTACCACTTGGGTAGGAGGGACTGTGAAAAGGTCCAACTCAGTTTCAGTACTTGGAATAGATTCTACATCTATGAGAGCCATGTTTTTTAGAAAACGCATCAAGTGCATCAGTATTTATAGAATTTGGGCGACTACCAAGACCCTCTCCTTGCTGATGTTATAGGGCATGAGAGGCTTCATCAAAAAGTTGGGCAGCTTTCGAATTCTTTTTACTAGACTCAAAAAGAGGTTTTCCCTGGGCCCAATCGGATGCTATATTGGAACCTGCAACTAAAGCATGCTTTCCAACATGTTTACCAATTGATTGCAAAACAGGGATGGCCATTCTGGAATAGGAAGCGGAAAAAGTTGCTAAGACCAACGCCCCGCTGGTATGGGATGCCTTTAAACCCATCCAACCCATAACCAGTTTGGGCAGCCTGCCTTGTATAATATTCCAGCCAAATGTTGTAATTGTCGGGAGTAAATTGAACATGCATCTTTGTAATTATTTCTAAAAAATTGAAACACAGAAGGTATTTATAGACTTTTGTCTCAGTCAAAGTCATCACCTGCGGCAAAAATTTCCCTACTTTGTCTACTACCAATACTTGCTAGTGGGACATTTGTGCGGTTCAACACTTTCTAGCAATTCCTTTGTACCAGGATGTCTGCTTAGTTTCTTACGCTCATGTGCTAAATCATTAACTAAATCTATAATGTTTGAGCCTTCAATTTTTTGCGTATCTATAACAAGCTCAACATCAGACTCTATTTCAATAAAAGGGTTTGCACGAATATAGTGGAGAAGCATTTTAGCCTTTTGGAATTTGATTTTTTGGCATAGCAGTTAGTATTTCATCATTGCTAAGTACATCACTTGTATGTTCAATTATATTGGCTTTGTACGGTTCCTGTTTCTGTTCATGCAATCACTTAAATTTGCCAAATATCTGATTGTATTTTATAGTTTTAAATCAGATGGTATATTTTTGCTGCTCAATACTTTCTGCATCTCATTATCCCAGGACTCTAGAACAACATCAATAGGTTTAGTCCGCTCGCTGATTTCAGCGGATATAAGAATCATTTTTTCAGTATGTTTCATTTTCTACCTGTGATTGCATCAGCTGAAAGACTGCCTTCAATTGTAAGTATCGGAGTTAACAAAAGAGGAAGAAAACCACCGTCCTGTACTATAATATTTTTTCTTTTTTTTGTACTGATTTGTTTGTTATTTGCCAGACGTCTCATTTGATTTTGATATCTCCAATTTTCGTAAATATCTTTTTCGGAAAAAGGAATATTATCATTCAAAAATTGCTTGCACAGTCACAGAGACAAAGAATTTGATCTTTACTGGCAGTATTTATAATTGACTCCCTCTGAGGTTTTCTTTGCTTGACTCAGAAGGTGTAAGCACACAATATTGCGTTTTAATCGTTCTTTACCCATTTTTATTGGTTACGCCATCATTATTAGTATTTATAGATTTTTTTACATAAACAGTCAGATGCTTGCTAAATATGTTTGTTTTAAGTCTTAATTCATCTCTAGCATTTTGGGTGAGATCTATCAAGAGATAGCCATGTGGCTGGAGTGGTAGCATCCGAATAAGCTTCTAGGAAATATTTGGAATTTGTTGGATAAAGTTGGTGAGACAAAAATTTGTGACTGTAATTGATTGGCGGCAGGGTTTTTAAATAAAACTATATAATCAGAGTTTATGCGTGAAGTTCTGAGGCCTTCAAAGAACACATTTTGAACAATGTGAATGATGCTAATATTCCAATGATGACACCTCCTTGTGCAAAGCTGTACAATTTAAACATTACCCTTGCTCTCTTGCATTAGATCATCAAATATCAAAAGTTGCGGCATTGGACTAAACTTTTTAAAATAACTAAAATCTGGAAGCCCTTCTATAAATGAAACATCTTGCATTTCCCTTTAAAGCGGCTGATTTTCGGCAAAGTACCACCTAAATCTTTTTGATTTTTGTATCAATCAAGTGTGCATTGTTTTCTAATAATTGCCTGACAAAAGTTGTCTTGCCAGACTTTGTTGGCCCAGAAACAAGGCGAGTAAAAGGGTGTTGAAAAATCATGGTTTATAAACATGTATTAAGAAACAGGTGTGTATATATAGAAAATGGTTACTATTCAGAACATAGTGCTTACTGCAGCACTTAAAGACACACTTGATCTAGATGAGATATATGCAAAATTACCAAATGCTGCACAATATAACCTCAGAAATTTCCAGGTATCATATATCGACCACCTCATTCTACATTATTAATATTCAAGTTAGATAAAATTGTATGCGTAGGAGCTAAAAAAGTTAAATATGGCGAAAATGCAATGAAACATTTCATAGAGCTAATAAATGCACAAGCCTGTTACCTAAAAATACAGCTGTCAGCTGTTTGTAGGCTCTGCTGATTTGGGATTTCGCAGAAATCTTTGCAAATTTTTTATGAGTTGGTTAAAAGAAAATGCATGTATGCAGTAGAACTCTTTCCCGGCTTAATATATAAATTCAGAAATGTAACGTTTTTTACTGTTTACAAGCGGAAAATGATTCTCACTGGTGCAAAAAGAGAAACATAAATTGCATATAGCACATAAAATAGTTGAATTAATGCTTGAGCAATGCCAAATTGAATGAACTAAAGTTTCATTTATTGCAAAAATTTTTCAATTTTAGCAAGAAATTTTTCAAACTTTACAAGAAATTTTCCAAAGCCTGCAAGAAATTTTCTAAAGTCTACAAATTTGCTCTCCTGAAGCATATAAAATTGATTCCAAACTCCGCAAGAAATTTTTACAAAAATTTTCCAAACTTTGCAAGAAATTTTCCAAATTTTACAAAAAATTTGCGCTTTTTAGATGAAGAAATATGATCATAAACGCTTTTTGCATAAAGATTAGCAGGATAAAATTCAGCCTTGGGGCTTAAATACTGGCAGTAAAGTGGACAAGGTGCACATGTCGCCTTTTTCTAAGCGTTTCCTAATAAAGCTTGAAAAGATCAAAATAGCGTATCAGAAAAGTAGGCATTTTGCAATATGCTTGAAGAAACAATGACCAGCCTCCATTTTCCTGTTTCAAAATCAGATTGAAAATTACCATTTATACGTTTAACAGATCAGGGACCCAAGAATCAAACTTGATGGGTAACCTCTCCATCAAACTAAATAATCAGTTTTGTTGGCGCGTTTTCGAGTTTTGAGAATTTTTTCAACAATGAATATATCTTCAGTTAAAACGTCAATTTTTTGCAGTTCTTGGTTCGTAGAAAATACCTTTTAATGTTTCACCCATTTGGTCTTCTAAACTATACACTGGTGGTGTTCTAGCGTATCCTCTTTAACGATGAAAAATTCTTCTGTCCAATTAGGCGAGTATTCTTTTTCAGAAGTGCGCTTAACTTTACTCAGACGTATCTTTATCGCCAACATTAAACTTAAATACTGCATCTTTTTTGTAATGCGAAAGGCTTTATTTAAAATTTCTTGCTCGTTTTGGCGTAACGTTCTGCTGGAAATGTACCTCTAGTTCTATGCATAGAATGATTATAATTATACATGAGATTGCCAATGTATGTCAATGTATGTCAATGTACGTCAATGTACCTATGTATTCTTTTTAGTGAAGCAACCGCCACATTTTTTCTTTTAACGTGTGATTAAACCGTTCTACTACCAATGCTTTCATTTCGCTTTTAGTAACAAAAAAGTCGACAGATTCAGATTTTAAAAATTTCTGAAACTCTTTATTCATGAATTCTTTTCCTGCATCAGTCTGTATAATTTATACGGTTTTTTGATCTTTAAAGATTTTTTGAGAAGCTTCAACAATATCATTAGAAAATTTGCTTTTAAGGGTATAGACCCATGAGTATCTTGCGAAAATGTCTATACAGTTTAATAAGTAACTTGTACCCATCATTATGCTGAGATAGTGATTGGAGATCAACCAGATTAGCTTGCCACTGCTCACCAATAGCACTCACAAGCACCTTATTCCTTACATACTTTTTCTCAATGGTCTATGCAAAGTATATGATGGTTGCTTTTCTAACCATTGTTTTATTTTTGATTTTGAAATAGTTTTTTGGCTCTTGAGGTACAGCTGACTTACACCGAGTACCCCAGTTTAGTATCGTCATACAATTTTTTCAATTTTTTGTCCATTTTTATGAGAAAATTACATTAATATTTATAAAGAGGAGCTATATCAGATAGTTTATGTTGTACCAAATACAATTATCGTACATATTTTCAAACATATTCTTGCCGTTTGAAGTGAACTGTTGCCATAGGCTGAACAGCTGTTCCATTTTCTTTTCCAGAATATAATCTTTCAAGTCCAATGCAAACTGCCGAAATGCGTCGCGTTTGAGCTCTTCTCTTCTCTGCTTCTTGAACTCATCACTAACAATTCTCCAGAAAACGCTCCTATACTATTAACATCACGATTCGTCACAAACCATTTACAGGCTTTTTCAACAAGTTTAAGGATAAATTGCTGGTAGGTGAGTCTCTGGGGAATCCATGTTTTTAAGAGATTATTGAAATTACGCTAGTGGGTTCATATTTAGCTCTCAGTTCTTCGGCTGCTTCTGCTGCACACTGTTTGAGCACTTCAGTTCCAGCCTCCTGCGCTGCTCTATTATATTCCCCACATCTAGGGCACATCTGAATATTAATGTACCATAGACCCCCGTTAGTTTCGGAAAATTCCCGTACACAAGATGCTTTTTGGCAAATATAACAAAGTTGAATCATCAAGGGGTACATGGGCCTATCTAGATTTCGACCATAGCTTCAATGGGCGGCTTTATTGACCTCCCATACGGCTTTCTTTCAGTGTCCACGAAATGGACGCTTCTTTGATTTCCTGAATTTCCTCCATTTTTATTATTTTTTAAGTAACAAAATATTAGTATTTATAGATTTTTTGTCTATAAATATGGATATACATATCATATAGTTTTGCTTCTAAAATGGATCTGAATCAGTTCTTTGAAATACATAAACTCCCAAGCATTTCTGTTCGTAGGTTTAGGACAACCGCCAAGGCATTTTTGTTGAATGCCCTAATCCTTTGAGATTTTTGAACAGATTTTTGAGGATGCTATTAACAAGATGTTACATGGCTGCCCTCCCAACCGTATGGTATGCATTGAAATTAGGCAGCTCAAGCCTTAATACGCCTGTGTTAGTTCCATTTACTGAGTGATAGTATATTAATGCTGATAAGGTTTTGAGTATTATAGAAAATGTGGCTCAATCGAAGAATGAGCTTTGCTTCAATGGAGACATGGAATTTAAGGTAGTACTCATTAATAGAAGACCACAAATAGGTTCTGGTCTGGAATTTGATGTGAGTTCTGGCGAAATGGAGGAGCATATAATCAAAATTACATCAAATGATAATTTATCGCTACCCAGAGCTATTGAAACAGGAATAGCGTGAGGCTGGACTGTAGCCCGAAATAGGAATCTATTCGGAAAGGTGACAGGGCACGTCACACTCTGCAAAACAGCTAGCTTTAGATTTAATGCATAAGGTTAATATTTAGATCAATGAAGATAAATATGGTCTTGCGGCTGTTGAAAAAATACAAAAAGTTCTAGTGCCCGACTTCCAAATAAAAGTATATTATAATAATATTTTGTTTTTTCAAGGACCTGCGGCTGCTAAGGTGCTTGATTTACATGCTGCTAATAATCATCATTATGATCTGATTACAAAAATGCCTCAAGTGCAAAAACTTTTTTCCTCCAAAAACAATGTAAAGAGCGCTTTGGTGGCGCTTGTGACTCTGCGCAAATCCTTTCATTCTATGCTCATGCTAAAAAAGCAGCAAAAAATGTAAAGTATAGTGTAAAGTGGTGTAAAGTGGTGTAAACTGTAAAGTGGTGTAACGTAGTGTAAAGTGTAAAATGGTGTAAAGTGTAAGTGGTGTAAAGTAGTGTAAAGTGTAATGTGATGTAAAGTGGTGTAAAGTGTAAAATGGTGTGAAGTGGTAACCTGGTGTATTTGGTGTAAAGAGTAAAATGGTGTAAAGTGTAAAGTGGTGTAAAGTAGAGTAAAGCGTAAAGTCATGTAAAGTAATGCAAAGTGTATAATGATGTAAAGTGTAGTGGTGTAAAGTAGTGTAAAGTGGTGCAAAGTAGTTCACAACCCCCTGTCTTATCCTATTCCTATCATAGGCCTACCTTATACTGTGTAAGTTAACCTCACCTCGGCCCCTCTTGTCCTAAGTGTGAAGAGAAGGTGCTAATGAACCCTTGTTGGTGGCCCCCTGGGACAACTCTTTTGAAAGTTCTCGAAGTCCCCTTCCTCTAGGGACAACTTTTTGAAAGTTCCCGAACTACCCCCTTCCCCAGGGACAACTTTTTGAAAGTTCCCGAACTACCACCTTCCCCCTAGGGACAACTATTTAAAAGTTTCGGAACTACCCCTTTAACTTTTTGAAAGTTCCCGAACTACCCCCTTCCCCACAGGGACAACTTTTTGAAAGTTCTGGAACTACCTCCTTCCCCCAAGGATAACTTTTTGAAAGTGCCGGAACTACCCCTTCTCCCAGGGACAACTTTTTGAAAGTTCCAGAACTGCCCCCCATCCCTCAGGGACAACTTTTCGAAAGTTCCGGAACTACCGCCTTCCTTAGGGACAACTATTTAAAAGTTCCCGAACTACCTCTTCCTCCAGGGACAACTAGTTTTCGTCAAAATACCCAGGGCGCACTCAGGGCGCACTCAGGGCGCACCCCTCACCCCGCCTATATTATAACACAGGAAACCCCCTCAGGGCGCACATTCTCAGAGCCAGGGCGCACGTTTTAACCCCATTTTCCAGCTGCCTTCCACGGCCGCCTATGCTATAACACAGGAAAAAGTTCCCGAACCTAGTTCCACTTATCTTATAACATGGACTATATTATAACGTTGTAACCCCAGGGTGGCAGGCTATACTACTAATGCATTTTTGTACGTAAACTAAATCATTTTTTATTGGCTATGTTTATAGGTATGAATGCAAATTTTAGTCAAATTTTATTCGGAGAGGTACGTTTTTTCAAACAATGCAAAATTCAATGTTTACGATTACCTAGTTATTCTTAAGAAATTTGAAATTAGTATTTCATGTCGAATTTTCTATGTTTTTGGCATAGTGAGCACAGTTTACACAGCAGAAAGCGTTGAATGATGTCTTGAATAAATTTTGCGCATTCAAAATTAGACGAGATTGACAGGTCTATTCTGTGATAGATTTCTGGCATGATCATTCTGCTCATGTAGTTCGAGAACATTTTATTCAAATTGAAAGACACTCTGTCGAAGATAAAAACTATGTTGCAACAGAAAATGTGTAAAAAGGGAAATTTGGTCAGGAAAACCAATTCAGCGCTTCGAGATATCTTACTTGCCAAATTTTAACAATTATGCATTTTTGGAGATAATTGTAGTTGGTGAATCTCAAGAACAGGCACATAGCCCTGGGGGAATGGGGGGGTCCGATCGCCCTCTAAAATTCAGAAAAATCGGAATAATAGGATTTTTTAAACGTTATTTTGTGCTATTTTTTAGCCCCTTTGGGATTGGTCCCCTCGAAATTTGTGTTGGTCCCCCCAAGTAGGACGGCCAGCTACGTGCCTGCTCAGGCATAAGAATTTTCAGCGCCAAGGATTTCATCGAATCGGTCTTTTTCTACTTTTTCACGCTTTTTTTGTATTTTTTAAATAAAGAAAAATCTGATTATTTCTGGAATCTTGAGAAAAGACTTAAGTTAGTCGGCTTTTAGTCAGAAACAATTTACTGAAAACGACCGGTAAATGGCTCTATCTTTAGCCTTTTGATTACATATGTTTTCTTTTTATATCTGACGAAATTAAGAAGTAAAACGTGATAAGTGCTGCAGGGGTTTCGATCACGTGACCGCATCCGCAAGCCAAACCCTTGTCGCCCGGTGAAATCTTGGAGTGCACTGCGCCCAAATTAGATAACTCCTCCTTATTGATGACGTCACAGAATGCTGCGACTGCACCCGATTCGTTGATTTACGTTGGAGATGGACAATTCCATCTCGAATCGGTCATGATAGCTAATCCGATATTGAAAGCTTACCGATATCATGATAAGATGATGCAATTTAGGTCGTTGAGTATCGAAAGAGCGAAGAAGGCCCAAAATTTTGGACTCAGATTGGGTAAAAATTGGGTTATACACATGCTTGTTAGAGGAGAACGGGTATCTCCTACCCGATGTCGGCCGTTCGTCCGCACCCCCCATCCCTCCGGAGTCAAAAAGTTTTGCCCCACCTGTCGATTTTTTAAAAAAATTGAATTTTTTTGGTCGGTTTTAGGCGTTTTTTGCTGTTTTTAGCCAAAAATTGAAGGTCATTCACCCTTTCTCTAAAATATGGCTGGGGACCCCCCCAACATAGGTGGGCGCCACCAAAGTTCTGGGGTGCAAGATTTTTTCAAAGGTCGAGAAATGGCTCTAAAAATATTGGTATGGCGCAATAAAAACACAATTTTTCAACGTTTTTCATCGAGCACTATCCATTGGCATCAAAAAATTGCGGAAAAATTTCAAAAATTGAATTCTGGTGGGTGTTTTGGTTTCTGGGGGTGCATACCCCGAAGATTACCGGAAAATTGCTCGCCAACAATTGCTCGCCCAGCAATTTGCTCGCCCAGCAATTGCTCGCCCAGCAATTGCTCGCCCAGCAATTGCTCGCCCAGCAATTGCTCGCCCAGCAATTGCTCGCCCAACAATTGCTCGCCCAACAATTGCTCGCCAATCACCAACAATTGTAGCCATACGATTACTTGCTGAGCAATTGCTCGCCAGTGAATTGATCACATGGGAACCGCTCCCAATGGGCATTGTTGCTTCTCATTTATTTGAATCAGCAATAGTCATTCTATATCGGAATCGTGCTATAAAAACGGAAGGTGTGTTACCAAAAATCGACCGCCCCGGATCTTGAAATCATCTGGTCTGAACAAAATGGTAAAATTAAGTACAATTCAGTTCTGCTGTGATGATGCATACATTTGCGCTCATACATTTATCTATGTACAGATTGTTTCGTTTTTAGTAAGAAAGAGAGAAGAAGCAGTAGTTTCAGTTTGAAAGTATTCATTTTTAGTGTACTAAAATGATTTTTAATTCGTGCAATCGTAATTTTTCAGTTTTAATGCACTCAATAAAGTCGACAGGTGCTCGCCACCGCCAGGCGATTGCTCGCCAATTACCTGTGATAAGTCGAGAAATACATTTTTAAGTTTTTTCATTCGTTCGATCAGTTGCTATAGCTGATCATTGAAGCAAAGTAATTCAAGTCGGAAATTAACCCGATCACAGCAGAACTAAATTGTACTTAATTACACAATTTTGTTCAGACCGGATCATTAACGCAGTTCCATCTTTATAGCGTCAGGGGCGGATTTAGGAAGGCAAGGGGGGTCGGCCGCCCCCATTGGCTCAAAATAGTGCGCAAAATTAAGCATTTTTGAGCGATTTTTAGCGATTTTCGGGTTAAAACGGCTAAGTTTTCCTCCCAAGTCAGGGTTCCGCCCCCTTAGGGGTACCGTCCCCCTTCGAAAAATCCTAGATCCGCCACTGAATAGCGTATATGATTCCAATATAAAATGACAATTGCTGATTCGAAGAAATGAGAAGCAACAATGCTTAAGGAGCGATTCACATGTGATCAATTCGGGCGAGCAATTGCTGGGCGAGCGATTGCTGGGCGAGCGATTGCTGGGCGAGCAATTGCTGGGCGAGCAATTGCTGGGCGAGCAATTGCTGGGCGAGCAATTGCTGGGACGGAGCAATTGCTGGGCGAGCAATTGCTGGGCGAGCAATTGCTGGGCGAGCAATTGCTGGGCGAGCAATAGCTGGGCGAGCAATTGCTGGGCGAACAATTGCTGAGCGAGCAATTGCTTGGGCGAGCAATTCCGGGCGAGCAATTGTGGGCGAGGAATTGCTGGGCGAGCAATTGTTGGCGAGCAATTATTCTCGAGCAATTGTTGGCGAGCAATTTTCCGCACACGATACCCCAAACCCCCTCCCATGTCCAGGTATGCCCCCACCCAAAATTTTGAGCCGTTACATGTATGGTTATGCAAAAGTCTTAATTGGGTACATATTTGTAAAGTTTTGAGTGATGCTTCGGAATGTTATGCGCAAAATAGTGTTTTTCGCCGTTTTGTTGTGCCTAGCTAGCATAATTTTTCATGCAAAATTTTTGTTTAAGCTTTTGAAATTTCTGGAATTTTGTTCGAAAAACAAGCCCGCATCTAAATGTCATTATGTAACCTTCAATTCATAAAGTCACTGCGGTAAGCCGTCAAATTGTATCTTCAAAGATACTAATTGAAATCGCGGCAGCCCTATAGTGTTCAACATTATGCTTGAAACGATATGTTAATCTATCAAACAATCGGAAAATTCTTTAAATTTTCCCTAAAGAATGAGTTACAAGTTAAAATTAATATGCTTTTTGTTCAGAAAATCTTTCTAGAAGAATGATGAAATCTTCGCCAAGTACAAAAGTGCTTTTCCTGCAAAAAAAAATTTTATCCTATCGAAAAAAGCTAATTAATTCCAATGAACGGCTCTCGCCAACGAAATTTAAACATTTATGAGTCTTCTTTACACCCGCACTGACTATTTGCATCAAAGCCTGCCTATTCCGGTGTTTTAAATTCTTTTAAAAACTTTTTAGCTAAAACATTAATTTCAAATTGCTTATGCTTTATTCCAATAGAAAGCCATTGCTTAACAATAATGACGCGCCAGTTTTTTTATTTATTTCTAATTTCTATTGAGTAATGTGTTAAGATAATAAAATTTAGAGTTTCTGTGAAACAATTTTTTTCTAATAGGCTCAAAAAAGTGTCGTTTTTGGTCTGCATTTGAGGCACAATTGTGGAAATACTTCACTCGAAATTTGAATATTTTTTAACATTGAGATACAATTTTTCCATCTTACCGTGCCTTATCTTACCTTTTAAAATATTTTTTTCGGTCAGGGACTGTCCCCCTAATTACCGTCTTGCATATATGATTTGATAAGCAGGAGAAGCACGTAGATGGATTGTCTTGGTCATTTCATTTGATGTACAGAGGCATGTGCCATAGATGCACAAGGTCAGGGTTGGCAGGGAGGGGGGTAAAATCACAGAAATCCAGAATAGTAAATTTAAGTTCACGATTTTTTTGCTGTTTAAACGATCGAAATGGTCCAAATAGCCTATAAAACGTTTTTTCGTGGTAATATCGCATTTTTAGTCCATTTTGACTGCATTATTTCACTTTTAAGACTAAAAAAATACAGAAATTGATCCATTTCGGTCGCCTTCTGAGTGAAAGTGCGGCTTGACATCCTTTCTGCTTTTGACTTAAGCGGTGCAAAAAAATGTTCCTTCAGCTGAAAATTGTCGGACAGTACCTGTCTGGCTGACCCTTGAGCTGGGGGTCGTACCCATAGGTGGGCGCCACCAAAGTTGTGGGGGATGGGGAGCAAAAGTTTTTCAAAGGTAAAAAAATGACCTTAAAAATGTTGGTACGATGAAAAAACACCATTTTTCAACGTTTCTCATCGAGCACTTTCTATTGGCATCAAAAATTGCGAAAAAAACCAAATTTTCAATTTTGAGGGGCGTTTTGGCTTCTGGTTGGGGTTCATACCACAATCCCTCCCCCCACGCCCAGGTATAGTCGCACCCCCTCACTCGCTATGTGCATGTATGGTATGTGCGTTTATTATCTTTGAATTACTAGGGCCACTCCGTTTTCCACAAAATCTACTACATCAATCGTTTTTATCAGGTGTATTAGGTCGGCAAGGCAATCCGAAAATATTCTCGTGCTTATGCGAAAACTTAACAGGGTCTAGCAAATGCGTTGTTTTGGTGGTTTTGTCCGAAATTTTTCTTTCCAACTTGAACTCTATCGGCGAAGGTCACCAAAAAATTGATTGCTGGATTCAAGTAGCCTGTCTCCGATTGTCAATCGATTGGGGCTTCCATTTTTACATTCCCATGTTAACGCCCGACGAGGCGGCTGTGCTGCCAAGTTAATTGGCAAAATCGATATCCTATGGATATTTACGTCAATGATAGCTTAGGCCCCTGGACTAATAAGCATATGGCGAATCGATCGGATTCGAAGTCAGTTAGAAGACATTTGAATGACCATTTAACTTCGTAAATGATTTGACGCTGATATTGTCCATTGTTTCTTAATTTCTAAATAAAAACGTTGGTATTTATGTAACTGCAAGAGTCACACGTTTTGGCGAACTTGGTCTTAGCAGTTCGCGGTAGCCACTACATAGCCAATACTAGTAGCTATCTACGATAGTGTACTGTGGACTATGCCTTCGGTCTTCCCACATTTTCCCCAATTTTCAATAATAAAAACAATAAGATACTTGTCCGGTAACATAGAGTTAAGTATATGATAATAGTAATCGTTTCATGCATACCGCTTCTGTATTAATCTAGAACATTCGTTGTGATTCAAAAGAGTTCCAGTATTATGCTATTTTGACGTTTGTTTATTTTACTGTAATGGTCCTATGAGGCCATCGTAGTTAGTCTTGTTGGCAGTTGCTCGCTTGTATAGTGGAGTGCATTTGTTTTTCTTTGCGTTATCTTGTTGTCCCGGCAACTTGGCCGTGTATTCTACGTTGAAATAAATTAGAAGAAACCTACCCAGGGGTTTCGGATATACTGGGCGTTGTAGTCGGAGTTTCCAACGTCGAGGATTTTGACTCTCAGAGTGGACGGATAGGTAAATCCCATATGATTGTTATTTCTGTTCAAAAGTCTTAACTCTTTTCTAAATATAAAATTGATCAAAAACATTATTTAATCTTTAAGGATGATTGATCAGTATAGAGCTCGTTGTTGTTGTTTTCAAAGTTTATTGTGCTACACACATTAGGAACCAAAAAAATTTCTGTTGGAATCGAACCTTGAAAATAAGTTAAATAATCAACTTGAGCTTTGAGATAGTCACACTGGATAGTCCTCTTTTAGGCTGTTAGCTACAGCCGAAGTGATCAATCATCGTAAAATTATTTTTCGATTCAGAAAAATTATCATTTTGGCCATCTAAGAATGTGTAACGTTTTGTTCACCTTTGTTGTTGTATCGGCCGCAATTGTGGCAGTGCGCAATTTAAGTAAGTGTCCGTGGTAAAGATTTTGTGTATCGTGGTAAAGTCGACCGTTATTTTTTCTATTTCCGTCGGAACTTCATTGACGAAGGCAGCTTTCACGCTCGCATTTTTTCTATAAACGTCGACCCTCAGGCGACGATTTATCATTTTTCTCTTCCGGTTGAATACCTAGGTGACAAAACTTATTTACCTACCTCTTTTTCTATCCACGCACATTTTCTTGCGCCTTAGGCTTAGTCATACCTGTTTTCGATCATTTCATGTCAGGTATATCTTATTTCACGTAAGCAAATACTACTCACGTGAAGAAACCTGTTTTTCGGAATGACAAAGGCCAAATTCGAAACAATTATTTTGGGCAAAATTTCGACGTACTGAAATTCATTTTACCCAAGGTCATATTTTTGACATTTCTGATACCTAAAAATGGCAGGAAAAAAGGTTTTGCAGACACCGCCCGCTAAATTGAAAAAACCTTCTACTCCACCTATTTCATCTCGCCAATTACCCACCGCGCCTGTTGACTCTAATAGCGCTGAGTAATTCTGGCGTGTAACTAGTAAGGCAAATAATGATCAATTACCCGCTAGCACTAAATGCCGCGAGCAATACACAGTCTGAAGATGAACTGTTATTGACTACCGTGCAAGCACGCGTTAATCAAACTTTGGTAAGTTGTTATGGTCGCGCCTCTTGTTACGGTCGTGGTTTAGGTGTGGGGCTGAGTTGTGGTCGGGGACTTCAGCTAGTTCGGAGGTCTTAAGGTTAAGACTTATGTGGTAAGTACCGAGAGTATTCCAACACACGTTTTATTAATCACAAAAACACGAATAGAAGACTAACTCAAAACCGACTCAAAAACCAATCGAACCAAAGACCAAAGACGAACCTAGGACCGAACCAATAGACGAACGAATGCCCCCTAATGAATAAAACACGCGACTTAAATACTTGATGGGCTACGTGCCATCAGGCAACAAACGAAAGAGCTAAATTAGGCAAGAAACGAAATTCACTCAGATCACTTTCGTCGATCCCTCACGTATTTCGCTTTTTGCCTCGCTTCTTCGACGGCTGCCTCGAGTCACGTATTTCGTCTTCCGCCATCAAATGCACGTCGACCCTAACTGCGCAATTCATTAATGTTCGACACTTGCGCAGCTATCGGCGTCATCGCTGTCGTCAGTCCCTTGGCCGTCCTGACATTCCTCTTCTTCAAATTGGACGCCCTCGTCCAAATCTTCGTCCGATGGGATTGGCGAATCCACCTCATCTGCTCTTGGCTCCCATCCACTTAAAGAACCAAAGGAGCCCGGCACAAAACCTCGCAAACGTAGATCTGGCTCCTTCCATGCACTCTGGTGACCAAATGAGCCTGGTGGGCCGAATGCCGAGTTTGTACCACCTGGCACTATGACTGGGCCCTTCTTTTTGCTATTACGAGGTGGACTGTCATCTTTTTCAGTTTCGGCATACTCGGTACTATCATGGGGCGGTCCGTCGCATTCCTCTTCTTCATTTGGGGCGTCCTCGTCCCAATTCTGAGTTTCCAATGTGGGTACAGGAGGACGGGAACACAAGTTGTATTGTACTCCATTGCATGGTACTATTTCATTTTTGAGGCGAATATATCTGCACTCATTATTTATTTCGTAAGCTTTGAAACGAAATAGGAAATTAGTACCCAAAATGAAAGTTTTCACATTTGTGGTGGGGTATATATGAACCAAAATAGTCTCATTGACATCACCTACGTGTATGTCAAGATAACATTGGCCAATTAACTCAATAGCTTGGCCATTGGCCGCTATTGGCGTAGTGTAAGTTGGCTCGATTTTTAGTTCGCTGATTTGGTCAGCTATGCATGATGATATTAAGGAGTAAGTAGCTCCAGTATCAATCATAGCTGTTGCCCATATTTGATTCTGTATAAGGACATCAATATATGGTGACCTTTTGGTCTGGGGATTTTGTGTAATTGTCATTACAGTAGTTTGTTGCTCTTGTGTAAGAGGAGTTCGCTGTGCTTGATTTTCCTGTTTTGTCATACCTACTAAATTCAGTAAGGCTGTTCCCAGAGAATGGGATTGTATACTG
Source organism: Mermis nigrescens (assembly GCA_036768485.1). Taxonomy (NCBI): domain Eukaryota; kingdom Metazoa; phylum Nematoda; class Enoplea; order Mermithida; family Mermithidae; genus Mermis; species Mermis nigrescens. Next base: position 1,933,417 of record JAVLUZ010000151.1, on the reverse strand, counting down.
GGTGTACGTGCACGCATAATATGTGATCTGCGCGGCGGTCGTCTGGGTTGAATGAGTGGTGATGGTGTTTGTGGGCGATAAGTTCGCCTAGTTCGCCGATGGTTTAAATAGCACATTAAAATGAAATATGCTAGATAACCAGAACCAGCGATCAGCGCTACAATTATAATTGCATTAAGTAGTAGCTGTACTGGACCCTGCAAAATATTTGTCAGGCCAGAATTTATATTATTACCTGTGTGTGAGGTAATTCGCTCGAGAACATTTTCTGCTCCTTCGAGTGTGCTCTTAATGGCTGCTCCTGCGCCAGTTAAGCTATCATGCACAAGATTTGGTTGTAAAGATATGTCTGCTGTGTAGCGGACTAAATTAGCTAAAGTTTGCTCTATTTGCTGCGTTTTTGCCACATAATGAGCTAACGCTGCTGGGGCATATGGCTGGTCTGATAGTCTATCGTGGTAAATCTGGGGGTTGTAAAGTCCACGAAACTATCATTTCCACTCCATAGCATGCTAACATGAAATTGGTTTACATGGGTTGGTCCCGAAAGGCTGAACCATTTACCTTGATCTTTATAGATTGGTAATGTACGATGGTTGCAGTCTACTTTTGGTGAAAAAGTTGTGAGCTCTTGGGAACCAGGAAGTACATAATAAATCTGGTCGTTTACAATGACTGGTAAATTTTTGTAACAAGTATTATTGACCTTTAGGTCCCAATAGATTTTATGCGGTTTGACTTTGTTACATTTCCAAACTGTTAGTGCTTCCCCTGTAAACTCAGCGGTTATATCAGTACGTTGGAGCAATGCTCTGGCGCCCATCGTGGCGTCAAAGCTTAAAATTTGCCAGACAATGTCTAGTGTGTTTTGAGACATATGGCACATTTTTAGCCATAATTTTTTGAATTTATGCTGTTCGAGTTCGAGCAATTTGGATTCTAAATAGTCCAATTTTGCATCGACAGGATCAGCGTTAATTATTATGGCTGCATCCTTAGAAGGTGCAGTGATTGGTGATGTAAAGTTAAAAGGGTTCGGTTTACCCGGGGCTAGTTGTATAACTAAGCCTTGCCTTGTTAGCCATCCTCGCTTTATGTGTTTACACAGTTTAAAGCTGGTTCGCAAGGTTAAAGAGGCTTGTAAGTCCTCAATTACTACGTAAGGGTGGGAATATTTGGCTTTATAGGTACCTTTCAAAATAACGGGGCAGTCCATGTCCCTCTGGTTCGTTTCCCAATTAATGGTTTGGTTATTTCGGGTGCACGTCCCCATATCGTACGTACAGTTTCCTACATCTCCGAGGTCAGAAGTTAATACTTTACCATCAAATGTGGCTACTGTACCCTCTTCGAGAATAGTGTTAGCTACTGTAGTACATGAGTCGTGACAACAGTACGTATAATCCACTTTTAAAGTGTTGTTTGTGGACCAAAAACCATTAGGGAGTTTGAAAAGTTTACGCTCATTGTGCGTTTTTGAGTGAAAAATACCTTCGCAAACTTTATGATGTAAAGGTTCAATTTGCATGGTATCTCGCACTATACCTTTTGAGCCAAAAAATCCCATATTCGTGCACACAGTTCGTGTTCGGGCATAGCATTTATATGCTAATTCCATGGTGGGAGTACTTTTTGGAGTGTAGACGGTTGCATCAAAAGTTTGAGCCGATTTTTGGCTTTTAACAACAAATTTACAGTCTAGGGATCTGGGGATATCCAGAGCTGTCCCACTACTGCTTTTGCCACACATTAAATATTCTGTGTCTCTTTTATTATAAAATAAATCGTCATTTTTATTGGCAGCAATGCAAGATAAACCAAATACGCAAGAGAAAATTAATATGATGTAACTTGGTATCTGCTTGCTGCCTCGGCGAGTTCGCCTATTCATTTTTCTGCCGCTTTTGCTTGCGGGCCTGCTGTGTGTACCCTTAAATGCGCAGGTTATAGCAAGAATCAATACGCTAGTAAAAGATAGAAAAACTAGCTTACTAATGCGCCGAATCTCTTGGTTCGCATTATCGATCTGCTGTTGCAGACCAGTTCTCTCTGTATGGCCCGAAGCGTGGAGCAACTTTTGCTTCCAGTGTAATATATCCAGGCCGATGTCGAGAACTCGGCTTTCCTCGCTGAGCCGAGTTTCTTGCTCGTACTCTGCGTCACAGTGCTGGCGGTAACGTTTTCGCTGCTGGCGTTGCGACGTAGCGCTAAGCTGCCTGCATGCAATGCTTTCGCTCGAATCAGTGGAGCTGGCGAGTTTGAAACGGGACTCACCGGCATCCAAAACATGGGCAGGCGATTCTGACATCTCTCGGGTCGTCATCTGCCCTTCTGATTCGAGCTCAGCTGATCGCAGTGCGGCAGCAAGATCATCTTCTGGCTCCAGGTCGAAACAAACCGGGATTCTGGGAATCCGGTATGGAGCCTCTGCTGGTACCTGCGCCTGGTTGGCATCTGGCTGCTCTGACGACTGTGTGAGCTCGGGCTGTGGCTCGCTGATGGCCTCCTGCGGTGGTGGGGGTTGAGCCGCCACTATCTGAGTCAGCACACCTGCTTGCAGCTCCATGGAGGGTTCTTCAATGGGGTTTCCCTCATTGCCTCATCCATGAGCTGAGCAAATGTGATTGGCTCAGCGTCCATTTCTGTCGTCAGGCTTTCCACGGCGGGCACCGGTGGGGTTGGTGCCATGGGCTTGCACTCGCACTTGCCGCACCAGCACTCTGTAATAGAAGAGGAAAATTCAGTTTTGGTGTTCAATTGACAAAGATTTTTCGGTGCTTTTGAATTAATTTTGTCAATTTCTATCGATTCAATCTTTTCGAGATCGATCTGAGTTGTTTCTGATCGAAATTTTTCGATATCTGATTTGAAATTTTCAGAATCGTGTTGTATAGTTATTAATCGAAATTTTCCGATTTCAGATTCGATATTTTCCGAATCGTTTTGAATAGTTTTTAATCGATATTTTCCCATGTCAGATTCAATATTTATGTATTTTCCACTTGTATTAATATGTATCGGAAAATTTTCCGGTGGGTCATTGCCCGAAAACATTTGTGGGACCATGTTGGTCATGATGCCGTAATTACAGTCATCATTATCGATATTTTCTAGGGGGTCGTGAGAAATCAAATTATTTGTTGGTTGATGGTAAAATGGGCGATTTTGTAATCGATTTTGCGACAACAATGGGCGTCTCCCCTGGGGGTAGATTGCTGCCTCATTTGAGTGTCAGATGGTATTTGTGACTCACTTATAGAGCGCGGCTTAGGGCGCTGCTCCACCGGCGATATTCTGTTGCCGTTGTGGCGCCGAATTGGCCGACTGACATGCTGCGGCTGCTGGCCGTGAATATGCCAGCATGTAGCCGTCGTTTGACTTCGATTAGTGCCACACCTCTCGCACCACTGGCGTCGTTCGGCGGTTGCCGGCCGAAAAGGCGGACAATGGACGCCTGACGCCCATTTCCTCGCTCCTGGCGGGCCAAACGCCGCGCCATCTCCCTCATTTGGGCTTCCATCAACTCCATGCGTTCCATTTTTTCTGAATTAGTGAATATATTTTCAGATACGACATGGTTTAAATTGTCACGTAATACTTGCGACTCTACAAAATGAGCACATTTAAGAACTTCGTTTAAGGAGTTATATTCTCTATATTTAATTTTGTCCCTTATGTGAGGGAGTAGACCCCTAAGAAAAATCGGTTTTAATATATTTTCTCTCGAATCTTCATCCAAAGTAGGATAAACAACTCGTGCAAATTTTCTGAGTTCTTCAACATATTCGTTTACTGACTCTGAATTTTTCTGTTTTTTATCATAGATTAACTGCTGATATACGTCACTATCGCGTCCATCAGGGAAAACAGTTTTTAGATGTTGTATATATTCTGCATATGTGGTGGGCTTGGGTCGCTTATTTTGAATTTGCTTAAAAGCTGCTTTTGCTGCTCCACCTAAATTCGTTTCGAGATAATTTATGCGAAATTCATCATCTTGAGGGTTAATAAGCCGTAAAAGCATAAATTTTGAAAATTATCCTTCCCATTCTGTAAAATTATCGCCAAAATTTCCAGAATATATGGATGGAGGGCGTAAATTAAACAGATGGGTGGGACCTCGAGGTGTCCGAGTCGGTGGGTTGGTGGGTGTGATCGTATTTTGCAACCCCTGCTCTATCGTGTCTAGTTTATCATGTAGAGGTGAAAGAAGCGATTTTAATGCGTTCTTTACAGTGGAATCGATTACTGAAGCTGCAGTTTGCGATGTCATTTTATCGATTACTGCTTGACGAGTGTTTTTCGCTGGGGTATCCGAATTATGATCAGGATCCAGAGTGATATTATGAAACACTTAGTTTATTCGATTAAAATAATTCGATATTTACCGTATTTTATTCACGGATTTTACCAATAAAAGGTATTTGCTTAGTTTAGCAATGAAATTGAAATTAAATCAGCTCTTAATATCAATATTAACCTTTGTTAATTTTTTTGGGGATAATTTTCCCTTTATATAATAAGCCTTTGCTTAATTTTAAAAATGAGGGGAGATTTTCCCTCGATAAGCCTTTGCTTAATTGGGAACCTTTGTTCCTTTTATTACTGAGTCTACGCTCTAGTAAAATTAGCAGACCTTTGTCTGAGAATTAATTGGGAACTTTTGTTCCTTCGATTACTGAGTCTATGCTCTAGTAAAATTAGCAGACCTTTGTCTGAGAATTAATTGGGAAGCTTTGTTCCTTCGATTACTGAGTCTATGCTCTAGTAAAATTAGCAGACCTTTGTCTGTGAAATATTACCCTCTGTAGACCTTTGTCTGGGGGGTTTTGTGGCCTTTGCCTAAAATATGGGTCGTCACCCAGAAAAAAAAATGAATTTTTTTTTCGAAAATTAGTCGATTTTTTTGACTTTTCAGACCTTTGTCTGTTTTTCGTTTCCTTTGAAACGTTTTATGTCGATTTTTCGACTTTTTAGACCTTTGTCTAATTTGGTTTTTGGGTCTGTGCCCGAAAAGAGCTGAAAATTTCAAAATTGTCGATTTTTCGACGTTCCAGACCTTTGTCTGTTTTACGTTTCCTTTGAAACGTTTTAGAGCGGATGTATGGGGAATTTCCCTCACACCCTGTCAGTAAATGAACACACAAATAAACTAAGTCAAAACACTCGGTTTTCCTTACCTTGGCTTAACCACTGTCGATGTCTCGCCACTTGTTATGGTCCGCGCCTCTTGTTACGGTCGTGGTTTAGGTGTGGGGGGCTGAGTTGCGGTCGGGGACTTCAGCTAGTTCGGAGGTCTTAAGGTTAAGACTTATGTGGTAAGTACCGAGAGTATTCCAACACACGTTTTATTAATCACAAAAACACGAATAGAAGACTAACTCAAAACCGACTCAGAAACCAATCGAATCAAAGACCAAAGACGAACCTCTAATCAAAGACGAACGAAGCCCCCTAATGAATAAAACACGCGACTTAAATACTTGATGGGCTACGTGCCATCAGGCAACAAACGAAAGAGCTAAATTAGGCAAGAAACGAAATTCACTCAGATCGCTTTCGTCGATCCCTCACGTATTTCGCTTTTTGCCTCGCTTCTTCAACGGCTGCCTTAAGTCACATATTTTGTCTTCCGCCATCAAATACACATTGACCCTAACTGCGCAATTCATTAATATTCAACACTTGCGCAGCTATCGGCGTCATCACTGTCGTCAGTCCCTTGGCCGTCCTGACAAAGTAGATCGGACCCTAACATTGATAATTCATCAAATCATACAATGATTGATAATACGACTACTGTTAACACGGCAAATAATCCTGAAACCAGTTCGGAGCACAAAAATCCCGATTCTGACATAGAAAGTAATCATAGTCATAGCAGAAATGCCGACAAAGATTGTGCTAGTGCTAATGTGACTAATGATCTTATTCTAAAAGTGTTACAAGCTATTCATTTGCAATTTTCGGATCTTTCTACACGCATAAATCAAGATAAAAAGGAAAATGCGGATGAAATGCGTAAACTGCATCTGGAACTAAGCACTATGCTTAAACCCCAACCAGCTTCGAATCGCATTGAAAATAATCCATCTGAGCGCGTTAACCACTCAATCGAAAGCGCAAATTTTTCTGAATTTAATGTGCAAAGTGCGAATCGTGCGCAAAGTATGCATTGTGCATCTTCATTGTTGTCCACTGGCAACAGCGCATCTAATTCATGCTCACCTACGGAAGCTATTCCAGAAAATATCACTCAAAGTTGTACAAATCGCGCGTCTGAGATATCTAATTTATCACAAAATCCTTTAAACACGGGTTTGCAATCAGTGCAAAACTCGGGTTTTTCGGAAAATATACCTAAAATTTTGCAGCCGCCGGTACCAATTTTGCAGACATCACGATCTCGGCCGTTGCTGTCTTTAAATTGTAATGCGCCTTCCTTCGTACCTAATTCTTCGAATGCGGATTTGCAGCAGCAGTTAAACCCACCACCGCTGCAATATTTTCCACCTCAAGGAGAAATTTTTCGAAATAATTATGTACCTAATCCCGTGAATGTGGAAATACCACCTAATAATCCTATTTTGCATTCTTCTAATATCGAAACGCAACTTGTTGAGATAAATTTATCTGGCATTAATAACGAACCTGCAAATTTGCAAAACGAATCTGCACCTCTCCCTGAATAGACGTCATGTAAAATTTTCTGACGAAAGCTCATCAAATAGTTATGATCGCCCGTGCAGCCGTCGTTTGTGTCACAAAGGTAGATCGCGCCAACAACGTCATTGTTATAGTTCAGATTCTTCATCTGAAGGCTCGCGTGGTAAATTGCATCTCACTGATTCCTTGAATTGTGGACCATTCATGGCGCAAATGCAAATTGCAATTGCAAATAAAAAATTTTTTGATGGTGATAAAACAGATATAAAAGCATATTTTGCAGAATTTGAATCACTTGCCAATACCTATGATATTGACAAAGCTGATCGTCTAAAATTTATGACTGGATTTCTAGATCCCTACGCTTCACGTTTATACCGTTTGTTACCTGCTGACATACAACAATCTTATTCAAAAACTAAACAAGCGCTAATAGCCGAATTTTGTCCAATGGACACTGTTGCACTTTTCACTCGTTTTCTGACACATAAACAGCAGCCTAATGAATTGGTTAAAGCTTATTACCTTTTGCTTCGCGAAGAATTAATAAAATCTGACCCTTATCTTGAAGTTGACTCTGCACCATTTCAATAATTTGATGCGACATCAATTAAAAGAAGGTTTATTACCGCATATTTCAAAAGAGGCATATCACAAAAAGCCTAGAGCATCATTAGCTGAATTTTTGGACAATGCGCTAAGCGCTGAATTTGCTAATAAGGAATTTGAGGAGAAAAAAGCATTAACACCATATGTATCGGTAACAGCTGCTCCCGTAGGCAGCGCAGTGCCTAAAGATACTCCTCGCGCGTCTAACCAGAATGATTCAGATCGTTCGCGTCATAGAACGTTTCATTGCTCGTCGCGTGCTGAGAAGCCAGAAAGTTCCTCTCGTAAATATTAAACCTTTTGCAAGCGCATAGGTCACATTTATGAGGAATGTTTTACGCGTCAGAGACAAGAAGCGTCTAATAATGCTAATTATAATACCCAACCCGAACAAAATAACAACTCTATGGCTCGCAATCGCAGCCAGTTGCGTTCTTCTTGCTTCAAAATCGTTCGCCGTCGCGTTCAAATTCGCAAAATAGACATCAATATCAATCACGATATCGTAACTCTAGTCAACATCGTTCATCTAACTAAGCGAATAATGATAACCGCTTTGAACATAAGCAAGCACGACCGAATTATAGGCAAAATCGTAATGATTATTACCAAAATTCGCATGCCAATTATCAAAATTCGCGTTATGATAATCGTCATAATAATCAATTGCAACAAAATACACCTTTTGTGCAATTCCCAAACGAACAGCGTGGTACATATTATAACTCCAATTACCGCAGCGACAACAATTTTAATCGCCCATATGTCACAAATACTGCAGATAACCAACCCACCATGAATGCGCCCCCACCGCAGCCAACCCTTACATCTCCTCATGATGTAAACATGGTTACTGCAAAAGGGCCAGAGGCTAGCGCGCACCCTAATTTTTTCGCGTCACAAGAATTTCTAGAAGAGTACGAACGCCTACAGAGACGTCTCGCGACTTATGAAAAACTCAATTTATCTCCAACTAAAATCATAGACTCTAATATTCCTATGGGACAAATTTGCCCACTATTCTTATTAAAGTTCATGGCGTTGATGTACCCGCTCTCATTGATATGGGGTCACAGGTCACCATGATGATCACATCTGCATTTTTACGGCTAGGTTTTAATTTACCACCTAAACAAGTCTGACAAGTTATACATGGCATAGGCGAAATCACCGCAGTAGTTCGTTATAAAGTAAATATGACTCTCAGTATCGCGGAACAATCTATCTCCACTTCAGTATCTATAATTGATCACTTGCTGGAAGACATGCTCTTAGGATATGATTTTTGCGAATCCGCACTCATGTGGGTTAATCCTATTGAGCGCTGTGCTTTTATAAACGGCATAAAGATTAATTTACTCTCATCTCATGAAAAATTGCAATTTCGCGCAAAATCCTACACAACTACCTCTGGTGTTGTGTGTGTGCATGTTTCCTTACCTGAGCCTGTTATAATACAACCTAGGCACGAAGTAATTACACCTGGCTATATAAGTCATGGCTCTTGCAATTTTGATTTCGCATTATTTGAACCAAATCCCGACTTTATGGAAAAAACTTCACTTTTTGTTGCTCCATCTATAGTCGATGCTTCACAACCTATAATACCTGTTCGCGTTTGTAACATCTCTAAAGCACCAATTCGCATTGACTCTGGTGAAATAATAGGTTCTTTAACCTCTGATGCCAAAGTCGTGTCACATGTCTCAAACTTTGATGATAGGACACCAGAACTTTTTGCATCAATAAATAAAGCTTTAAACGGCTCCGCCGTTGATTCTCGACAACAGCAACAAATTCGTGAACTCTGTTTAAAATACGACTCAATTATTGCTCTAAAAAATGAACCTCTCGGACGTACCCCTTTGATGAAACATCATATTGATACAGGGGATAATCCGCCCGTTGTTGGAAAAACTTATCGTGTTGAACACTCTAGAAGAGAATCTATGCAAAAAATTATAAATGAAATGCTTGCAGACAAAATTATTCGACCTACAACCAGCCCATGGGCAAGTCCACTATTTCTCATAGGAAAAAAGGACGGTTCCCTTAGGCCGGTCGTCGATTATCGACGGTTAAATGATGTAGCTAAAACGCAAGTTTATCCTCTTCCACAATTAGACAATTATTTCGACACTTTAGGCAATGCTGCATATTTTAGCACGTTAGATTTAAAATCTGGTTACTGGCAAATTCATCTTGATGATAAATCTCGCGAAAAAACCGCATTTATATGCCCTGTTGGCCACTGTGAATTTAAAGTTTTACCTTTCGGTTTAAAAAATGCGCCCGCAGATTTCCAAAGACTAATGGAGCTCGTGCTCGCAGGTCTAAATTGGAAATCTTGTCTCGTTTACATCGATGACATAATTATTTTTTCGCGCACTTTTAAAGAACATTTAAAAGATCTTGAAAATGTCTTTATTGCTCTAAAAAACGCAAACTTACGGGTAAAACCTGATAAATGCCATCTTGCACATGCCGAGGTAAAATTTCTTGGTCACAGCATAAGTGCAATGGGCATCGCTCCTGACATGTCCAAAGTCGCAGATTTAATCTCGTTTCCCGTACCAAAAACCGTTAAATCTTTGCAGAAATTCCTTGGCCTAGTCCAATGGTTTAAAAAATTCGTTAAAGATCTCGCTAAAATCGCTAAACCGTTATTCCATCTTCTTCGTAAAGATGTCGAATTTTGCTGGAAGGCCAAACACCAAACCGCCTTTGAGCTTCTGAAAAAAGCATTTACATCTCCACCTATTTTGCAACTACCAAAATTCGACGATGAGCACCAATTTATCTTAACAACTGACGCAAGCAATTATGCGTTAGGTGCTATTTTGACCCAAAAACACTTACCATCTAAAAGTCGTTTTATTCTTGGCTACGCTAGTTGCGTGCTAAATTCTGCCAAATGTAACTATGCTACTTCGGAAAAGGAAGCGTTAGCGGTAGTGTGGGCCATCAAGCATTATTGACACTATCTTTACGGTAAAAAATTTGTTGTCAAAACTGATCATCAAGCACTAACTTGGCTAGTAAACGTTAAAGACCCATCGAGTCGTTTACGCCGTTGGGGTCTCAAATTACAAGAATATGAATACGATATCGTTTATGTTCCCGGCGCATATAACTGCGCAGCTGATCTTCTTTCACGACACCCAAAATATGATCATGCAGAACGCAAATATAAACTCAAGCGCAAAAATGTCGTTAACATCGCAAATTTAGAATCGGAAGACTCTGAATCAGATGATGAATCGGTTCCACCTGACCGATCGCGCGATAATGCGCCTGATGCATCAATTAATCATCCTAATGCGCAAAATAATAATTCTACTGCGCCAATCGACCCTATCAATCCTAAACCACCTACATTTTGCGAACGCATGTTGCTTACTGATGCTGAGAAAGCCAAAATGCTAACACCTGCGCGCTTACTTGCAGAGCAACGTGCTGATGACGAATTACATAAAATTCGCATCGCGTTGAATGACTTAACAACGAAAAAATATCGTGACGAATTTTTTCTCATAAACGATGTACTTTTTCGTAGATTCCAACCTAAACGTTCACCAACTGTCGTTCATCAAATTGTTATACCCAAATCTTTGCGTCGTTTTATATTAACCAAATTTCATGACTCTATATTCGGAGCTCATTTTTCATCATGCAAAATCTTGCCCGCCATTCAAATGCGTTATTGGTGGCCGCGCATGGAAAATGATGTGATCGCATGGTGTCGGAATTGTGATGTGTGCTTACAACGTAAGGTCGCATTAAATTCCACATCTGTTCCATTGCAACCAATCGAAGTATCCGCACCTTTTGAACTCATTGCGTGTGATTGTTTGCATATGCCGCGATCCCCCTCCGGAAATGATCAAATTGTAGTTTTTATGGATTATTTTACCAAATACGTGGAAGCTTTTGCAGTTTCTGACATAAAAGCAACAACAATTGCAAATTTGCTACTAAGAGAAATTATCCCACGTTATGGAGTTCCCAAAAAATTTTTGACAGATCAGGGGTCAAATTTTACATCTACTCTAATTTCGGAAGTCTGTAAACTATTAAACGTTCAAAAAATATTTACAACCCCATATCACCCCCAGTGTGATGGGTTGGTGGAACGTTACAATCGCACCTTAATTGATGGATTGTCTAAGCTGAGCGCGCGATCCCAGTATGATTGGGAGCAATTCTTACCATTCGCGTTATTTGCATATCGCGCGACTCCACAATCATCAACTAATATATCACCTTTTGAAATGCTATATGGTCGCGAACCAGCATTTCCACTTGACACTCTACTCATAAATGACTTTGTGATGAATCCGAATTTACCATCTGTTGTGGAAAAATATGTCATTGACTTAAAGCTGACTTTACAAGATCTACATGAAATCGCGTCTAAAAATTTAGCTCAAGCGCGTAAGCAGCAAAAATCTCAATATGACAAATCCGTAACTCAAACAAATTTTTCTCTCTCGGATATTGTTTACCTCAATAATACTTCAGTAATTCAACCTGAAATAGGTAAACTATCACCTAAACGTGTTGGTCCGTACCAAATTATTGACTTACCTACTCCTGAAACTGCGAAAATCGCTTATGTCTATAATCCTCTAATCACTCATCTTGTTCACCGGAATAGACTTTTGCCTGAGCCCAAACTACCCTACTCAGATTTAATTGTTGAAAAGCACGCGTATGTCCCTGGCGATTTTGTGTTGGTAAAATTACCACATCGCCCTCTTGCCCTGGCAGTAGTAATAAGTTTTGAGGACTTACCGGGCAGGGAGCAAAAAGCTAAGGACTGCGCGCCTATACGTTTATTAAATGGTTCTAAAACAGCACATGCCGTACCATTATCTAATGTTTTCCCTTTTGCAGACCCATGGCTGCTGAAGGTACCCCAAGCAAGGAGGCATTGCTGGCAGCAGCTGGTCGCCGATTCAAAATTGAGGGGCGCAATCCCGCGTCCCTAGATGAGTTTCGTTCGGCTTTGACTGATATGGCTTTGGAGCGGGGGTTGGATTTCCCAGACCCGCTGCCACAGAATGATGACCAGCGCGTTGGCGGTCTAGACTCACTAAGTGCAAAAATGATAGAGTATAAAACATCACATGAGGCAAAAAATCATTGTAGACGTATAAATGACCAAGAGCTCTGGTGGGAGAACAGTCTTGGTAGATTCCCTTTGGCTACCCTTCGCATGTCAAAGAAGAGACTTCTACTGACTGTATTAATCACCAACGACCAGCAGTCTTTTGGGGCTATTTTGGCTTTAATTCAGCCATCAAACATGACAAATGGCACCTTATTTTTGGGCTATGACTCAGAATTTGTGAATGACCGATAAAGGCAGAAGTTACAAAACTTGGGATTTGCGTTTTCAGCAGCTATGTCCTACCTATCAGGACCTCCATGGCCCATTCGTACGCTATGTCCAAGTTGCTAGCGCAAACGGCCACGTGTTCTGTTGGGACATTGCTAAGTTCCCAAAACCTCCGTTTGGGCTACATCAGCTGCTTGAAACGCGTTTACCAAACGTATTTATGGTCTGCTACGACCCAACGCAAGACAGACTTGCGTATTTTCATGTTTACGGTCCAACTTTCGAAGAAATCTTGGCAATCCCTGATGTCGAGATTCGACAACAACGGCATTGGAAAGATCCATTTAGTGCAAATTTTATCGATATACAGCCTTTAGCGAGAACGTTCACTCGCCGTCACCATATTACAGCGCATTCACACACTTTAAAGCGCTTGGCTGAATTTTTCTTTGACATGTATATCGATCCAACCGCGCCGGATAATTTTGGGCAGGCGTGGAGTTTAACGCTAACTCGTGATATGCAGTATTATTTGGCGATGGATGCCTTGATCACTATCAATGTTTTCATATTGATAGAAGGCTGCTCGCAAAATAACCGCATTACCGCGGATAGAAAACCAATGTCAATTTTATTTAAAGGCGACGAAATCGCAAGTTAAAGCTAGCAAACTAAAAACCAGATGGCGTATGCCGTTGTCTCGTACGCCATCACGGGGCCAGTTGACCAGTTTGGCGACTGAAGTCACCGTTGATTCAGACGGCGGTGAGCTGCTCACGATAGATGAGTTTTATGCGCCAGCTCCGCAACCACCAGCGGCTATAGCCGCAGCCACCACCATTGCCTCTGTAACGGAAGCGTTGGCCCATGCTAATGTTTTTGATAACCCCGACTTAAAAGTTCAAGGTTTGCAGGCCGTTGCCGGCACAGTACCGGGCCCGGCTAGAGCGCCTAACACTGAACCAAAATCCAAACCAACCAGTACAAGTACACCAGCCTCTGCGATCTCTTTGCAAACTGATATTCCATTTGATTCCCCTATGGTTGGAGTTGAACAATCCGTATCTTCGGAAGAACCCGATTTGTCTCCAAAGCGTTTAGTAATGGCATTATCGGATGCTGAGGCCAAAAGGCAAGCTAATTTGTCGCCACCGCGTACCACACGCACTGCATTGGTGTGAAAAGGGGCCACTACCATTTTGCAACCAATTGCTCCACAATTGCTTGCGGCGGACCAGCAGGCACCCTTGGGTTTCGGGTCGTTACTACCTTTACCAACTTCTCAGCCGGATTTGGCAGAACATCAACCCAACCCTGACGTTATCATGTCGGATATCATAGGCTTGCCTCCGCCAGCACAACGCATGCTACCACCACAGGAAACACAGCAAGCTGCATTGTCCACACAAATCGTGTCCCAATCCGCGCCACAAGGCATGTCAACTTCATTGGCACCTGAAACTCGTTTTACGGCACCTATGGCCATGACGGGTGTGTCGACTACTGTGGCAACAATTCAACCACAGAATATTCAAAATTTACCGCCAAATGTGGAAGTTGCAGTCCCTGCGTACTTACAAGCCATACGCGAACGCGTATCTGCAGAAGAAAGCTCAAGAGTTCAAAATCACTTGCGTTACGTCCAACATTTCTTTAATATGATGGAAACTATGACGCGCAAAGCGCCATGCTACATTGTCCCTGACGTTTTGCACAATTTGCGCACTTATTTGGGTGAGGTCAAAGGAACGCGTTTGTACGAACCAGTTGATCAAAATTGCCCAAGTGCATTTTGACCGGGTCTACGCAGCACACTTGCATTACGCGTCCACGACTGACACACCTGCACGTCCCATAGTTTGGACTACAATTGCACAACCATTGACTGATGTCGATCGTGCGCCTGCACCTCGATTTATCAGCCAAATGAGCGTTTTTAACCGATTATTTTATCCTGACCAGTTTTTCGTGCGCAACCAGTTTTTTATCACAACCGGAATGATGCTGTACAAAGTGCCGTTACAGTACTTGGTAGTTCATCAACACCTCGAACCACCGAGTGTGGTGATTGATGGAATTGCACACCAAATTCGACCAGAATTTTTGCCGCACCGAATGTGCCCGGCGCCTGATCATTTAGCGCCGATACTAATATCAACGTGTCAAATGGTTGATATTTTTGATACCTTCCGAGAGTTTCAATCTGAATATGAATCGGAGTGTCGATTTTTGACGATCTTTTCAATGATAGACGTCATGCACGCCAAAGTGCTCTTGGAATTTTTAGACCGAAAGTTCCACTTTTATGCCTATGCCTACAGCAATGCCGCGATAGGCTGGCGCATGGTGGAACAGGTACGTCGTATCTTGCGCGTAGCTTTCCTTGGCGAATAGTACACACCTTCGCCAAGTGAGGCTTATCTGGAATTCCCGGAGTTGACCAGGCGAATTGAAAATCCAACCGTTTTGCACAACATGATTCGCCGAATTCGGCTGGCAACCGATCCGGCCCTTGAAGTACCGGTTCAGTTTGACCGTTTTTGAGGTCGCCAAAAATCCGTCTTTTACCTTAAACACCATATCGAAGGTGATTTGGAGAAAATTCGTAAAGAGAGACAACAGGCATCCTTGCAAGATCCTAGAGGGTCCTTGGCGAGCCTTGAAATGCCCGAAGTCGATCTATCTCTTGATGCTCAAATTGAAATGCGTAGAGCCCGCATGATGATTGAACAGCGTGATTGTGCAAACCTTGCTTCTGAGATGCCCAGGCGTGCGACAAAATTATGCGCCGCCGGTTCTCTTGCTGAAACCTCTGGCATCCGCCATATGTCTGAAGACGAGCATAGAGAAAAATTGAACAGATTCTATGACACAAAATCCGAGCATACTTTGCGTCGGTTGAAAAATTTGGAAAAGGAACGAGTCAAAAGGCTTGTTTGCGCTGAAGTCGCAGCAAAATTGAGAGCTCGTGCAAGCAAAAGGGGATCTGGGCGGCAAGAACCGCAGTCATCCCAACAAAGATATGCACAAATGCACCACCAATCACAATCACATGTACAAACACAGGCACCAGTAAAACCACACACACAAACTCACACACGACTGCAGACCCAACCGCGGCAGTATCAATTTACGGAATTGCACCCGCGTTCCGAGGCATATTCACAGGCGGATGCTGGTCATCTGTTGCGCCCGCGACAGCAGCAGCCTTATGAATATAGCCATCAGCCACAGTCGAACCGCGGAGCTCATCAAGGCCGGTCACAATCAGCGTCAACGGCAGCAATGGGATCAATCATATTGATCACCATCAGGTCAAGATCAAGCAGTCATCGGGATCTATGCCGAACCACAACCTTGACAACCTTTACTGCCAAAACCGTGGCCGGCTGTACAATCAAAACAGCAGTCACGCAAAACTTCACGCGAAGATTTGTTTGGTTTTCATCTGGATAAATTTTCCACTCCGGTGCCACCCACACCGTGTCGTTACGCGGATGACTATGAGGATGATGACAATGATGAGGATGATAGTCGTCCAGTCGACCCACATCAACGCTTACGCCAGCACTTATACAGGCGTAGGCATTTGCCATACCAGTATTCGCGAGCGTTTGAATACGCGTCGCAAACCCGAATCAGATCGTGACCACACATGGGCGTGGGGTTTGGGGTGTGCACCCCCCAGAAGTTGAAATACCCCCCCAGAAATCAAAAATACTCCCCCCAGAAAAAAAATTTTTTTCTTTTTCAGCAATTTTTTGATGCCATTGGATAGAGCTTGATGAGAAACGTCGAAAAATGGTGTTTTTTGCCATACGACCACTTTTAATACCATTTTTTTTACCTTTAAAAATTTTTTTCACCCCCCCCAGAAATTTTTTAACCCCCCTCCCAGAATTTCGGTGCTGTCGTCGCGGAAAACTGCATGGCTCGAAGGCCAATTATCAGGATTGTTATTAATTTACAAGTTCGACGTAAAGAACTTTTTGAACTCTGCGCCAGGCGTCGAATTCGACCAGCAGTTTTTTTGTCGTTTTTCGTTTTTCGTCCTGATGTGGATTCCAGGACATCGCGTTTCATTTATTTTTCTGTGTAATTTTTTCTTGTCATTTTTCTTGCTGTAATTTTTGATTGACGGTGCTTATTTTTTCTCTTTCCTCGTTATCTCGCATAATTTGCCATCTCTTGTTTTATCATTCCCTCGTGTTTTAACTCATCAGTGTCTTTAATTTTTGCTCAGCATAATCTTGCCTTATCATTCCGTGTCTTAAATTTTTGCTCAATAGCGATGTTACTATTATGGTATCTTAACACTTTAACGGACAAGGGGTTAATTTATACCAAATCTTAAAACTTTTTCAATTCAAAATTTTTCTCATTACCCGGGGACCGAAGGAGGCTAAAAAGACAGCATAATGCTATGCTGTCCAATATTGGAGTTCATCATTACTTGGGCAACAATATAGTTTTACCTAGCGTCATCGAGAGTGTTGCTCGAGAAGTTCCTGAGTGCGAACCAGGTCATGCGTTGACCATTATTTGTTATAGTCATTTGTTATTTTTCCGTTATTTTATTTTCGATTTTCACGTTTGCTCAAGATGAGGCGTTGCGGACGCCAGAGTAGAGGCGTTGCGAACGCCAGAGTGCCAAGTAGTAGAAGCGTTGCAGACGCTAGTGGCGTTGGTGTACCCCCAAAAAATTCTCTACTTCGTGTCAAATTTTTTTCTATACATGGGGGAGTATAACTGCAAGAGTTACACGTTTTGGCGAACTTGCCTTAGCAGTTCGCAGTAGCCACTACATAGCCAATACTAGTAGCTATCTACGATAGTGTACTGTGGGCTATGCCTTCGGTCTTCCCATATTTTCCCCAATTTTCAATAATAAAAACAATAAGATACTTGTCCGGTAACATAGAGTTAAGTATATGATAATAGTAATCGTTTCATGCATACCGCTTGTATTAATCTAGAACATTCGTTGTGATTCAAAAGAGTTCCAGTATTATGCTATTTTGACGTTTGTTTATTTTACTGCAATGGTCCTATGAGGCCATCATAGTTAGTCTCGTTGGCAGTTGCTCGCTTGTATAGTGGAGAGCGTTTTGTTTTTCTTTTGCGTTATCTTGTTGTCCGGCAACTTGGCCGTGTATTCTACGTTGAAATAAATTAGAGAAACCTACCCAGGGGTTTCGGATATACCGAGGGTTAGGTCGGAGTTTTCAACTTCGAGGATTTTGACTCTCAGAGTGGACGGATAGGTAAATCCCGCATGATTGTTATTTCTGTTCAAAAGTCTTAACTCTTTTCTTAAACATAAAATTGATCAAAAACATTTTTTAATCTTTAAGGATGATTGATCAGTATAGAGCTCGTTGTTGTTGTTTTCAAAGTTTATTGTGCTTCACACATTAGGAACCAAAAACATTTCTGTTGGAATCGAACCTTGAAAATAAGTTTAATAATCAACTTGAGCTTTGAGATAGGTCAACTGACCTCCGCGGCATTTCCGAGATTAGGTAGGTAGCCTTAGGTCTTAGGGCGTAGCTGCTGAGATCACCCGACGAGAAGCGGTCAGCAGTATTAGGACCGAGGGGATCAAAGCCGTAAGGTCTGTGAGGGTCCAAGGATCGAAGCGATCCCAGGCTAAGCGATTGGGACCAGCGCTAAGTGCAGATCTAAGTACCTACGTACCTAAGTAAGTCTCGAAGGCAAATACACCTGTCCTATGTTGATTCTTTGTAGACATAGGGCGGCCATGTATTTACATTTAGCATTGCATAAGCTACATTGTACTAGTGAGCATTGTCTAGATTGATGAAGTGTGTTGTATTTAAAATAAAATTTTCAGTAATTCGAACATTTCTCAGATTCACTCCTGGCGGTTAGCAAGGATCGGCCGGGTATTCGGATCAGTTCGGTTCTAAGACTTTTAGGCCCGATTTTTAGTGACCTGTCCTCTAGTCTGTTTCACACAATGTCGGTCATGAATATAAAAACTATCCCCGACAATAAGCTTTCAGATTGCGACTATAGCATCGATCTGATATATAGTTATTGTAATCCTGGCTTACTGTCGATGAAAATTCTTAGAATTTATGCACGAAGTTATATGAAACAGACTATAGGGCTGGCCATACATGATCTTGAGGGGGTTTTTTTCATCCTCCCATAAACGTCACCTATCGATATGTAAGCGTGGCATCGCGCCAACTAGTCCCTCAGTGAGCGAAATGGCACCGCACAGGTTCTCCGGCCATTGCACTCTAACGCATGTGTATTACTAGCTGACTCAGGCCCGCAGCCAGGGGTGCAGATCACACGTTGGCGTGCGGGGGGTATGCACCTCGAAGTTGGAATACCCCCCAGAAATCAAAAATACCCCCCAGGATTCAACTTTTGAAATTTTGTTAGCTTTTTTTAGCGTTTTTTGATGTCATTGGATAGTGCTCGATATGAAACGTCGAAAAAATGGTGTTTTTTCGCCATATGACCACTTTTCAGACCATTTTTTGACCTCTGAAAATTTTTTCACCCCTTACCCCCAGAATTTTGGTGCTGCCCACCTATGGTGCAGATGGTACGGCCGCATAAACGGTCCCGCAAGTTAGAAAAATGGCACTTAAAGTTACGCAAAAACGCTAGCAATATATATAGCCCACAAATGTTATCTTATGAGAAATTTAGATGCTTCAAGCTATTTTTGATTTTTTTAAAGCTGAATACGAGATTTAACAACTAACACGCTTTAATGGTCACATTTTAAGCTGTGATCGCACCTCCAGTCAGAAAATCTTGGCTAAGGGCCTGCGACCACACATGGGTGTGGGGGTATGCACTCCCCAGAAGGCCAAATACCCCCAGCCCCCGAAAAATTCAATTTTTGAAATTTATTGCTTTTAGATCGATGAGGAACGTTGAAAAATGGCGTTTTTCCGCCATACCACCATTCTTGAGACCGTTTTGTAATCTTTTTAAAAATAGTGCACCCCTCCCCAGACTTTCTAGTGCTGCCCACCTATGCCTGCGGCTATTCGAGCTTTAGCTCACTTCTGTGCAGCATATGTATTCATTAAAAGGTATATCAAACCAAGGGTTTAAGACCAAAATATCCATGCCACATTGATTCATAGCTCACCTGCTACATTCCTTGGCCTTTAGGAGCATCGCGCAGATAACCTGAGTTAATTGAGCTCCTATTGCGACGTGGCGATAAATCAAGTCAGTGAGTAGAGCTGAATCCGCACCGGTTTCCTGGATCTTCCGCTCTGACACGCGTTTACAGTATAGCGATTATTATTCATGGCCGGTCCTAGTGAGGGGGGGGCAGGGGCTATAGCCCTAAACACCTAGAACAAATGTTGCGAAAAAATGCGTTACAGAAGGGTGAAATCTCAAACTTTTATGCTCAAAGATAATCATGTCGAACAATTTATCCAAAATTTCTATCCGTACCTGCAGTTCCCCAAGTTTTTCCTATACAATCAAAAAATGCCAGAAAACCACTTTCGATTCCTAAAACTTTTGGCAGAATTCATGCTAAAAAAATGGAAGGGAACCACAAAAATATGGCTTCCAGACCGCCGACAGAGTAATCAAATTTAATAAATAGACATTTTAGAAAATACGATGTTCGGTGGCTAAAAGTCAGTGTACAAAGTTAAAGTCATTCCATCCAACAATTGAAAAAATATTTTGGACCCTCGGGAGCGCTCTCTTCCGCCACCACCAGGAATCTGCCTATGTTTGGCCCAAGGGCATTCAGTAAGGAAAAATGAAAGTCCACTCGAGCTACAAAAGTTAGTTAGTTAATTAAAATTAATAAATAATTAATTATAGTCTGTTCCACACAACTTCCGTCATAAATTTTAAAACTATCTACGGCAACAAGCTGACAGATTGCGATTATAGCATCGATCTGATATATGAATATCGTAACCCTCGGCCTACTGTCGTCGAAAATTCTTAGAATTTATATACGAAGTTATGTGATACAGACTATAATTACAGTTAGCTCACTAAATTAAGTTGTACAATCCAGGTTGAGATAAAAATTTTAAGGGAACCTGACTACCAGACGCGCACGTGCTGGAGGTAAGTATAGGTGGGCACTGGGCAGTACCAAAATTTTTAGGGGAGGTGGGATGCCTAATTTTTAAAGGTGAAAACATGGTCTTAAAAATCGTGGTACGGCAAAAAAAACATCATTTTTCAACATTTCTCATCGAGCACTATCTATAAACATCAAAAAAAAATTGCGAAAAAACAAAAAAATCAAAAATTGAATTCTGGGGGTATTTTGGATTCTATGTATTTGGCTTCCTAGGGGTGTATACCCCCGAACCCCCCACACCCAACGCCTACGTAAGTAGGAAGACTTCGATAATCCAAAATATTCCCTTCCTCCCAGTAGTGGATCCAAGAATTTCTAATAGTAAGGGGACGAACCCTAAATGTCCTCTAAAGTGTCAAAGATTGACCGAAAAATCCATCCATTATGCATAAACTAGCGGTTTTTTAACGTCGTTTGATAGATAGATTTATTTGTGACCCGAAAAAATTGAAAATAGTTGAATGTTTCTCATGAAAAAGGCACAAAAGTAGTGCAAATTAGGCATAAAGCACCGAAAAAAATACTCGAGAAATCGTTGTAAAAACTGAACAAATTCTCGTTCTGTACCTACATACATACATAAACTACTTTTCTGACGTATAAGTAAACTTTTTAGAGCGCCAAGAAAGTCAGTAAGTCATTCATTAATGAGTAAAACCGCGTTTGCTTTCTCCTCAATTGCGTTTGCTTTCTCTCCCAAGATTACAGAATTGAATTTTTTGAACGTTTTTAGCGATTTTGCCCCATCCAGACTGTCCCAGTCGCCTTTGATCTTCAATTTTTTCAATATTGATTTTAATAATGGCCACAGCCAAGGGGGCCCAAAAATGGAAAAAGTTATTTTCCTCAAGGGTCCACCGAAAGGAAAAATGAAAATTGCTTAAATGCGTCTGAAACACCGCCAAAACAGGGTTTTAGCGTACTTTGGAGCTGGTAAACTTAAACTTTTCCGGTGCTTTGCGCCAGATTTATTGTTTATAAACAGTTTTGTCGTCTAAACTGCTAAAAATCGCTCAAATTTGAGTTTATTATAGAGAGCATTTCAATTTTTTCCGGGCCGTGCGCCGAATTTACCGAGCAGCTATAGTTTTTGCCTTCTAGCTCACTCAAAACAGCTCAAATTTGAGTTATGGCATTGGAAGCATGAAATTTTTCCGGCGCTCCGCTCCATATTTGTTGCTTATACATGTTTTTGTCTTCTAGCCCGCTCAAAACGGCTCAAATTTGAGCTTGACTTGCAGAATATGTCAAATTTTTATTAGTGCTGCGCGCCAAATTATTCATTATCTGTATTGTTTTTCTCTGTAAAGCACAATGATTAAATACAAAGGCAAGAGATAAGAAATAATTCGTCGATTAAGTGATGAGCAGTGTTGTAAAAGATTAGGATTTTTCGCAAGATAAAAGATAAAGATAAAGTTGAAATTTTAAAATTTAGAAGATAAAGATAAAGATAAAGATAGAGGTAAAAAATTAAGAAAGATAAAGAAAATTTGCAAGATAAAGAAACCAGAAAAGATAAAGATAAAGTGTACATATGTAAATATAGTCACCTGGGCCCGGAGAATTGATGTTTGTGAAGTGCAATAAACGAGAGTGGGTCATGTAAAGCAGCCAACTGAATGCCCCAATTTTTACACCGAGATCAAAGAGGTGATGGGCATTAGGCACACTTAAATGTAGGTTTGGGGGTTTACCCGCGGTATCTGACTGACCCACGTACTACTACTACTACTACTGCTACTACTACTACTACTGGCAGACAGCAAGTCACTTCTTTCTTTTCACAAGCATCAAAACCCTGCTCTGTGCGCCTGCACAAAGTATGGTCGCATCAGTTATTGATTTTTTCAAACTTCTTTATGTTTCCTAGGCTTGGACTTATGGTCCGTTTCATTTATCCGAGAGCTTTTTCAGTAAATGTTTTCGGAGGCTACAGTAACCCCTTATTCCTTATTTACTATAGTTCGCTAGATTTCACTGTAGTTACGTAGCAGAGGAGGGTTTTTCAATAACATTTTTGCGACATAATTTATTCTCAACGTCCAGCAAATTAATCAACTTACAGATAAAAATCGCGCATTCAGCTTATCCTTAGTTGACACTTTAAACAAATAGACTAAAATGCTAATAAACGCCGCAAAAACCCTCTTAGCTCAGTGGTAAAATGTCTGCTTGTCGTATCGAAGCAACTGGGTTCGATTCCACCCGATAGCTTTATATTTAGCGCACTTACCGTAGTATGTCCCAGTACTGATTAAATGCCTAAATTAAATTTATATAGGCGGATTAGTGCATTAAAAAATGGAATAATTACAGCCAATCGTCCTCACTGGTCTGATCTGCCGAATTACAGTAAATTGTCTTGTTTCGCTTACTGTATCCCTTAAAAGAATTGACTATCAAAGCTCTGAATAGAATGAGTACAGACTATAGATTAACGTGGGTGCTAGTAGTAGTACCACACGTTCAGATCGGTATCACTCCTGACTTACTTAGGTTGACATACAGGCATTAGTTTGGGCTGCACACCATAGGGTTTAAACAATCGTTTTCTTTTCGTTTCTTGTATTACAATAAAACTTGAATGCGTCTAAATGTATTTAACGTCAAACCTGCATTTTGGACTACATGCTAACTTAGTGTACATACTTTATCTTTTTGCAAGATAAATTCCTAATCAAAAAGATAAGAGATAAAGATAAAGATAGCCTGTGATTTTTCCAAAAGATAAAGATAAAGATAAAGATACAACAATTGTCAAGATAAAGATAAATATATCTTTATCTTTATACTTTATCTGGCTGAAAAGATAAAGATAAGATATCTTTTACAACACTAGTGACGAGATATCAGCTTAATGATAAATTTGCTGTATCAGTATCAATATGAAATAAGGTTAAAAATTTTTTAAAATTTTCTTGAAATCTTTTTTAACAATCGTGTAGAGCTCGCTAGTCTACGCTCAAAAGTACCTTTATTTCGCTTATCTCCTGTTGGTTTTCGAGATATCTAGCCTCGAAAAATTTTCGGCTCCTCCTGAAATAAAATCTTGGATATGGGCCTCCACAGCTGCCCTATCGACACGTTTAAACAAAAATATACAAAATTAATATTGATAAACGCGACATAATATTAAGCGGTCTCAATTCTAAAAACGCAGAAGCTACAGGACAACCTTGGGGTGTCCTCCCAGATTGCTCCTTCAATATTTGATTGGGCAAGGTCTCACGTAGATAAATTCAATATGAGAGCGCTTAAGTAATGAAAATGCGAATATGTAGGTACATATATGCATTTATAATAACGAAAATAAGAATTTACATCGCATGTTAAAAAACAAGAAAAACTTTAGTCTGTTCATTCCAATCTTCCATTTTCGCTGCACGCTTATTACTGAAGCAAAATATTTCACGGCTTAGTTAATTGCGGCAGTTTGTTAGATGCGCTACGTGTAAAGCATAGCACATTAAACATCAATGAGAAGAGCTTAAAGCAATCATCCTCTACGAGAACATAATTGAAGAGCCATTTATTAAGTGAAAAAGGAATAGAGTAATAAGACTTCTGCAAGAATGGGTCGTTTGGAATGGAACAGACTATAGTAGGTACATGCACATTGATCATTTTTCGACGAAAATGAACGTTGAAGCTTGCTACGATGCTAGTTTTTTTCTCTCCAAATTTACTTACATATATATAATGTATATGCCTACTGAGAAATGATAAACTCAAATAATACCTCAAGATTGTGTTATTCCTTGCCACTAATATTTAGCTGAAAAATACTACTCACTTTTTATTGCACGATATTTTCAAGACAACTACATACGGTCAGTAGCATTACAGTAAAAACGAAGCAAAATTGACTAGGCAAAAACAGAACAACAGGCGACATTAGAAAAATGCAAAGGCTTCATATAAATGATCGGAAAGAAGAGTTCTTTTCTTCCTTATATTTTTACTTCTTCGTCTTTTTGGCAGCTGCAACCAACTTTGGATGCTTGATACTTTGTATCGCAGGCGCAGACATATACGAGCTCGGCAACTTCGGTGATTTAGATATTTTCGGGGGTTTTGAAATCGGAGCTTTGACACCTTTTGGTGCAGCTATGGCCGGCTTTGCTTCACCTTTTGCCCCAGACTTAGCGGCTTTCGACTCAAGACCGACTTTAGGGGCAACCACCTGTTCTCCCTTAGTTGAGCCGCTGATTTTGTCCTTGCCAGGGTATTGCATTAAAGATGCGTTGATATCACGCTCACGCTTAACTCCCTGCGCATGAAGAATAAATTAATTCGTTTATCATCCGGATACCTATCAACAAAATAGAGTGATTAATAACAATACATAGGCAGCGACCGAATTATCAGTGGGGTCCAACAATTTTCAGTGGTAAAAAAGTGCCTAAAAATTGGTAGGAGGGCGCAGAATTACCATTTTGCAACGTTTCACGTCAAACTTTATTCATTAGCATAATAAATTCGGTACAAAGGCATAAAGATAGAAAATTAAATTTTAATTTCAGGTATCTGTCGAATTCTGAAGAGTCGTTCAGACAGATTCTATAGATTCGGACCCTTTCCCCACTCCCATGGTTCTACTGAACAGCTTGAGCATAGAAGCTTAGTAAGACTGGTTTGAGGGGTCAGCCCAGCCAGAGAAGTTTCTTAAGTCAAAACGATCTCAAAACTAAGTGATGCTAAAATAGCGTATAAACTATATTAATTCACGGTTTCCGATAATTTTCAGGTAGTTTTGGAAAAAAATTTTGATTCTCATCAAATTTTGGCCTTCCTTTTGATTAATATTTCCTTCAAGAAAGTTCTGACTTTTCCCTTAAATTTTGAGTGAGCTCGAACCAAATCAGTGCCCACTAAAAAAAGAATGCGCTATTTCTCTTCAAAATAAGTTAGCATTGCCAAACGTTCACGTTGAATTTCGTTAATTTTTTAAAATGCATTTTTCAGTATGTATTACTTTCTTTATAAATCTTTGTATTCTTCAAATATTAAGTTGGAGAATTTTTGCTAAAGTTGAAAATGCGGATTAAATCACATTGACAATAATATTAGGATCATAAATCGAATTAACCGTTCGTTAAAAAGAAATTTCTATTCCATCATTCATCAGGAAAGGTCCGAACATTATCTCATTTCAAAAAGCATTCCACCAAAGTTTGAAGATTACTTTTAATTTCATCTCACCAACTAATGGTATGGAACCCTATGCGTGTAAAAACCGCATGTAACCATACATGGGCAGCAACAAAATTCTAGGGTCGATGGTGCGAAATCGCCAAAGCAATACCAAAAATTCAATTCTGAAGGGCTCCTTAAGATAATAGGATGGATCCAGAACCTCCACGCCCGTGTTTGTATGAAACCGACAATACAATGCAAATGATTTAATCATTCAGATTTTAATAATTTTGGAACAGGGGCGTAGAAAAATTGTGAGCGACATAATATCGTCCCTAAAAATTTTTCATGGTTCACTCCTTTATAGAATCAGATTTAGGTCCGCAGTATCTCATCCTCATTAACCAAGTTGCTTGAATATAAAAACATACTAATATAGGATAAATGACAATAAAAAGAAGATAACAATCACTCATTCTATTAAGATCTTGCTAATTCAAATTTATTATTAGTCATTACCGCGTATAATTTTCTTAGGCGCTCAGAAGGATTTTAACACCTCACCCGCGAAATGCTGCAGTCCTCAAGAATTTTTGGTACAATAAAACCTCAGAGAATATGCTTTCGACCTTAATTAGCAAATCTTTTTGCTAAAATATATCGATTTTTGCGCCAAATAGCCCTATTATCCTACATTTGGTTTATTTCAATTAAATGTCTTCGAAAAACTTTCTACAAGATTAGAGAACATCGTCAGAAGAACGTCAAAATATGGTGGTTTGACGTGCACCCATGCTCGAGCCCGAAAAACAGGCATTTTCAGTAGATTTCGATTTCGAGTATATAGCAAAAAGCAATGCGATGTTCGCATTCAGTTCAAGACTTACGCGTGGTTCGAGGGAAGAAGCAGAAAATCTGTGCCACTATATTTCGAGTTATTATCACACTTACGTGGGTAGAAATAAACGGTTGACCTTCAGAATTTAATTTTCGGCATGTTTTTTGCGATTTTGTCAGTTTTGCCTTATTCAGACCAACAGGAACGGTTGAAATCCGATAATAATGATAAGGGATATCCTGTTTCCTATAACCTTGCGAATTTAAAAAACGTTGTAATGACTACAAAAGTGGTTTAAACTCATACGATCGGAATGATATTCTAGAGGATGTCGAGTTATAGGCATACGTGGGCAGCACTAAAATCCTGGTGGGGAGGGGGCGTGCAAGGTTTTTAAATGTCAAAAAGTGGTCTCAAAACGGTGGTATGGCAAAAAAACACCATTTTTCAACATTTCTCATCGAGAACTATCCATTGGCATCAAAAAATTACGAAAAAAAGCGGAAAAATTTTCAAAAATTGATTTCTGAGGGAAGTATTTTGGTTTTCTTGGGAAGGGGTATTCGATTTTCTCGTGGGTGCATACTGCATACCCTAAACTCACCCACGCCCAGGTGTGGTTATAGGGGTGCTCTTTTACACTTAGCAGGCATTACTGCATCTAACTTCTAGGCCACTTTCGTAGCTCAATTTGTGTGGAATAAAGAGGAAATCGCAACTCTCTATGTAGTGAAACAGACGAAGATCATTTATGGAGTCAACTTAACTAGTTAGTAAGGCATATTTATCTAATAATTTTTGCGGCTTACTTACATGATTATAATCTGTTTCTCCTAATTTTGGGCATGAGTTTTAAGAATATTCTCGAAACTAATCATATGAATTTTATTATTATAATTACGATAATCATATTTCAAATCAATGCTATAATCGCAATCTGTCGGCTTATTGCCGGACACCAAGTTTTTTAAAATTTATGCCCAAACTTGTGTAAAACGCAGTTTGCTCAATTATCATCAGTCTGAAAGCTTGCTAATACGATGTAGGTATATTAACAGAATAAGCGTTTTATCAGATATAGGAAACATTAAGTAGGTACATAATCGTTGAAGGGTGACTGAATTGTAACGAAACATCAAAACCTCCAGAGGCGAAACGTGCTTTCTTATATTTTCTTATCGCACCTGAGAAATCAAAATGCGACTCCAGTGCTTCATAAATAATGTAAGTCTTTGGATGTTTCCCCTTAAATTTCAGCAGAAAATAGATTCAGCATTGAGTAGCATTTCTACTTGAAATAAGTGAATATTAATATGAGAAAAGTAACTTATGCAACTTAAAGATGTTTTGTTTTTTTTGCCGGTTTTAGCAGCAGGCAAAATGACTTTCGGCGACGGCTTCTTTTTCTGTAGGAGCAGCAACGCAACTACCGCCAAAATTATCAATACTATCACGCTAACCACAACGATAACTATTATATGGCCACCGCCCTGTTTTTCCTATAACAAATATTGTCTCGATAGCACAAGTGATGGATTCAGAGGGGAGGAAGAAGGGTCGCCTACGTCAGTCCATCATAGTTGGCGACAAAAATAATGAATATGCAATTTTTTAATGATTCATCATAACCAGTTTTTCTTATCACGATTTACCAATTTTTTCCGGCGCTTTGCGTGGTATAGTAGCTGTTAATGACATTTATTAATTTAAACTGTTCATTTGCCTTTTGTCTAATTTTAAGGTAAAATTCTGGAAAAAGCGTATCGCCTTGTCATTTAGCAACGTTCTGCTTGGCCTCAAGCATTGGAACACGAAAGAGAGCTGCAAAGATTTCAGTGATTTTAACCTTCAGCCACAATTAATCAAGTTTTCCGAGGCTTTGCGCCGACCGGATTTTCGCATTTAATTTCTCTAAAGAATTTTAGGCAGTAGATACGCCTTTGTTATTTAAAAAATTCCAATACTTTTTTAATTATCCCATGTCCGGCCCAGTTGCTCCATTGACTATCGATATCTACTTTAATGATTCAATAGTAAGAAAATTCCGACAAAGCATCGACTACACTCACGAAGTTAGTAGTAGGACAATGAGAATAGTGAAAGAAGGATCTTTAGGCACTAAAATTAATAGTGCGTGCTGCGACCGGATACTATTGATCTATTGAACTACTGAACTATTGAATTGGTGCATTGGGGTCCAGGATATATCAAAGGACAGCAAACAACGCTACTCTAATACATGACAAACGGACTTTTGAACTATTTTTGATGGATTTTAGGAAGGTTGGTGTTTTGCTCCCCAGTCAGCAAATTCTGATACCCAATTGCAGGACATTAGCTTCTAATATTTATTGCTATTAACAGAATGTCATCACGTTGATGCTTCCGAGCGCAGATTTTATGGCGATTGTAGGCGACGATGTTTTGACGGTAATTGCTGTTGCGGTAGTAGATATGGCCGTTGACAATGATGAACTGGTGGATGTCGACGTTGTGGTACTAGTTGTTGTTGTTGATGCCATCGTCGCACGTCAATGTTAACAGTTGTCGATGTTAACGTCATTGATGTCGTTGTCGATGTTGTTGTCGATGTCGTTGGGGTTGTCGTCGAAGCTGATCGTCGTGGACGTCATTGTCGAAGTTGACGTCGTCGACGTCATTGTCAATGTTGATGTTGTCGATGTCGTTGTCAATGTCGTTGGGGTTGTTGTCGACGTTGAGGACATTGTGGTTGTTGATGTTGCAGTCGTAGGTGGTGTGCAACCGATACAGTCAATGAAGTGACTCAGTCGGACAATGCAAGCCAGGCTTCACAATATTGAATGAATGGTGTTGCTGACATTTCTGCCTGGTCCAAACGCACGGTCCAGTTATATTAACAAACTGGCAGAAACGCATCTTTTTGCATATCATTTCCATTATGCCACTGACATTCTTCAGTTCGTCATAGGGCGGCTGAAACACTAGTTTTCTTCTAACAGGAAGTCATTGAGATTGATCTTTGAAGTTATATTATCTGAAGAGTTAATGAATCTTGGTGCTATTACTACTTAAATATACGCACCTATTCACAAATCATTCATATGAGGAAAAAATATATTTATTCCACATTCTTCTCAATTCATATATCTATTCTGAAGTGTCTTTTTGCATGATAGCCTAATCTTGGTTGAATTATAGACCATCATAAATGTACGTACATGTGTACAAGGTATGGAGTATATGAAAGACTGTCATTTTCTGGAAATCTGTTGCCAGATGAAATTCTAAAAATGTTGCAAAATTATGATGTAGTATGGTTTCCTAAGCGTGATTTAGGTGCAAAACGCTTAAGATGCATACCGGTAAAGGAGAAAATAAGATTGTTTTTTGTGTTATACTCCAACACTTCTTTTTGCGGTACATGAAATCTTGCATGTGTATCAAATAATTTATTCTGCAATCACTCACCATGTTCATTGAGCAAAATCATGAAATTCGTCATATTCCCTAACACTTTGTTGTGTCCTTTAGCTATGGCTGAGCTGTTCTTGAATCCAGTCGTGAAAACTGAAAAGCAAGCAACTATTCTTTCCTTGCTTAAAAATTCAAAATATAACATCTCCACTGAACCACAAAAAATTAGGGTAAAAGTTTCGTCATTCCATCTAGCCATCTAAATGTAGGTTGCTCTATCCTACGATTTGTTAACAATTGATGATTCAATCCTATTTTGTCAGTTTTTCTTACTTATTAACTCATTTTCCGAAAAATTTTTGAGTCCTGACCAACTCTCTATGCTTTCTTCCCATTCTGAAGCCTTGAATAAATGGCAAAGTTTCCACCTCAGTTTAAAATTTCAAATCAGTGGTTGCAGATCGTAGTAAGTAATATTTATAAATTTTAGTAGCAAGACAGCGATTTTTGAAGGTCATTTAGTGACATCAGAGTCGCTTCATGCCAAGTGTAAATGCAAGTGTAAATGCTTTTCATAGTAATGATTATGGATGCATAGCATGACCGATCGGCGGAGCAGGTCGGAAATTGAGTTTTTTAGCCGAAATGACCTCAGAAAGTGGTATACATGCTGAAATAGCGCTAAAACTACGTTATTTTACAGTTTCTAGTCAATTTTAAATACTTTTGAAGAAAATCTCCATTTTTCATCCATCTTTGGTCTTCATTTTGTCTCATTTCTCCACGGCACTATTTGTCAACGAAGGCACTTTTGAGACGGCCGAAAAACAGCGAAAAACGTCAAACATTTGCAGATTATTAAAATTTGTCCATTTTCTATCTAGGATCATTCTTTCTATTAAGTTTTCTGTGATTTAGACCCCGTACTTTTAGATAAAAAATTTCAATAAAAAGAATTTAACATGTGCAAAGTATTTCGATCAAAAAGGTGGTTTCACTTAGAGGCCTATGGCTTTTGGTCGTATCCACACGTGTTGAGGGGGGTGTTTAGGGGGGGGGGGGTACGCAACCCCAGAAGGCCGAATACCCTCAGAAATTTGAAAAACCCTCCCCAGAATTCAATTTTCGCTTGTTTTTTCTAGGTTTTTTCGAATTTTTTGATGCTAATGGATAGTGCTCAATGAGAAACGTCGAAAAATGGTGTTTTTTGTCATAGCTACCATTTATAAGACCATTTTTTTACCTTTAAAAAATCTTGCATTCCCCTCAAGAATTTTGGTGCTGCCCACCTGTGGTCGTATCCCAACATGGCCACTGTCCCAACATTGCCAACATCCCAACAGTTCTATCAGCCCCCAAATTGCCACCACGAGACTCAAGATTGTCACCACGAGTCCCAAGATTGTCACCACAAGTCCCAACATTGCCACCGTTGGGACGGTAGCCATGTTGGGACTACACCTGGCTTTTCGACAGGATCGATATCTCGAAAAGGTAGTTCGTGACACATTCTGATAGCTCTGAGAATTCTGCATGATATGATGTTTGTGTTATTTTGAATACTTAGATATAAATCCCGTGCTTGATGAGCTTGAAGGCAAGATAAAAATTTCGATCAACCGGAAAGTTGCTTTACTCCACCTACTTTGCCTATGCTAGTTGATCTTAGATAAGTTAGTCCTTCTGTACCGCTCGTAGTACAAGAATAACGTAGTTGGTTCATAGCAGACAGGTAACAGAAAGATGCATAGGTACGTCTAAACCATGTAAATAATAGGAAGTCATCAATACGGCACAAAAACGAAAAACGGATAATTTAGGGAAAAATGATAATAATGAATAAGTAAATAAAAAGAAAAAAGACATACGTAGAAGTGCAGCATGCTATTAGTATGAAAGAAACAGAAAGACGCGAGAAAAAGCACAAATGTACCTAAAAAATTATATTATGAGAGATGACAGGTTTTACGAGATGCAAGACTGAAGCGTGAAAAAGTAAGCAGGATTACATACAGCGAAAAAAATGTAGACAAGTGAGGTCATCAAAGAGGAAGTAGGTTGCTACAGTTTCGTGCCTTTAATCCTCTGACTTTAATTGTAACCTAGCGGCACCAGTCTAGGCGGATAGACTGCTTCAAAAGAAAACATGATAATAAATAGTAGAGCAAAAATCAAAGTATACAGAAAAATAAAAATAAAAGAAACAACGCATTATTTGTTCATATAAACAGGTGAATCAACGCGAAATCATCAGAGTAGATTTAAATAATATAATGACGAGGTAATGTGAAAAATCTAGGAAAAACGTGCACTTTCTGAAAGACTTCGGATGCACATGAAAAATCATAGGCGAATGAGGTAAAAATCTAAGAAAATGTGCACCTACTTAAAGACTCCGGATGCACATTAGCAGATTAAAAAGCATCAATTAATACATAATTCATCAATCAATGACATTAAATAGAAACCACATTACTTTGGCAACTAAATAATATAATCTCTGGCTTAAATTTCTGCATTAGTCATCAAATGAGCTTATGTAAATCTCCTTAATATTCTAGCTTCATTCATTATTTATTTTGATTTGTCTCAATACTAAAAAGGTGTAATTCATTTATTTACGTTTTTATATATTTTAAATTCATGCTTAATTTCCATTCACTTGTAAATAAAAGGGTTTTCAAGCTTATTGATTATATCGTAAAATAATAAAAAAGCCGTAGAATGCAAAAAATCGAAGAAAGAATTAGTTTCTTCTACATGCATAATGTAGTATGCAACATGTTTCTTGAACTAAAAATCCCCCGCATTTTAGATATTTAGATATTTCAAATTTTTGTTAAAATAATCTAAACAATAACTAAGATAGTGCCTAGAATACAAAATCGATGCGCTAATTTTGCAAGCCGAAATTCTCAATTCATAAATTCTTAACTATCTACTTTAGAAAGAGATTTCGTATCTCCTTTTTTCGCTAACTTCTGATACGTGCATCAACAATAAACGCGTTTTGAATGTGAAGTTCATTATATGATGATGCGCTTTCCAAGGAGCGCATCGCTCATCATAGGTAGCGCGTACCTATAATATACTTGGCCTACTTTTTTCTTATATGTTTATCACAGCGAGGTGCGAATTTTGTGTCCACCTCACCCCCTAGCAACACTGGGACACTTCTGTATTAAGCGATTTTTTAAAAAATAGATATAAAAAAGATTATGCGCCCTTTTTTCTTTAATTACACTCAATACCAAGTGTGCAATAAGCGTGTAAAGTTTCGGCGTTACGCTATAAGATATAAAAATTTTGATGTTTACTAAGAACATTTTTAGACAATTCAGCGCCATTGCCTCCCACAATTTAATAATCTAGAATTGCAGAGAATGAAATTCTCTAAAAAAGTACTCTTTCGTTTTTGAATTTAGCATTAGTTCTCGAGTGGGAGTGTAAAGAGTGTGGAAATCCGGGGGGTGAAAAACACGTTTTGGTGGGGTTTTCTACTTGCTTATGTCTGCCGCAACTCCGGTTATGAGTCGAAAGAAATTTTTTTCTGATAGAAATGTACTACGGTTTATGGGCTACTTTCTGCTTAACAGCAAACTTTTGAACGCTCAATACGGACTTAGATCTAGGGGTTTAAACTTCACACTCTAGTGGATGTTGTAAAAAACCGATTTCGCTTAAAATTTTTCTGCCAACTTTTCCGCCTATAAGTCAGGATAAATTGAATAAAATTCAAATAAAAGTACCTTTTAGATTCTACACGTTGAAGTGAACTGCGTGTAACAAATGCAATATTGAGTTATTTTTGGTATTTTAAAGTTTGAAATCAGTTGTGTAAACTAGGCGAAAGAGAACGTTTTTTTTATTTTGATTTATAAATATCGCAAATATTTTGCCAAAGAGATGTTTTCCACATAAAAACGTACTACGATTTAAAGGCTACAAACTGGCCTAAATCGAATTCGTATACACTCAATGTGGAGTTAGGTTCAGATTTTTGAAGTTGTGGTGAATAGTGGAAAAATACGTGTTTCTCTTTTTTAGTTCGCCACTTTCTCCGTTTAAATGTTGGGAAAAGTCGAATGAAATAAAAATAAAAGTACTTTCTAATTGGTATACGTCACAGCAAATTGTGTACATTTACATCAATATTTAGCTTTTTCGGAAGATGTAAAGTCAAAGATTGGGTGTATTCACGTGTTTTAGTCTTGTTTTTTTCTGCTAACTTTCCATTTATGAATCTGGACATGATCTCAATTCTACTAACGCACCAGGAATCAAGCGCGGCACGCCAGTTCGGCGCGTTTGTTTACACTCAACAGTGGTGTAAAAAGGTTTACATATATTCTTAAATTGTCTTTGGGCTATTTTGTGGAATCTTATTTTTTTCATAAATGTTGATCGTAATATCAGAGTAATATCAAAATTATAAATCCGACTAAAATCTTCTTTACACTCTGTGGTTGTTTAAAGTTTACAGTAAAAATTAATTTAACTTCTAGAGCCTTGCGGAAGCTTAATTTTTCCAAAATGTTCTACATAACGTCAAAATTACGAATCTGGGTGTTAGTTTTCTCCTCACCCAGTTGTTGTGTAAAGTTTGCACTAAGTGTGAATTTTTTCAAAATATGTTCCGTAAGGTCAGGATGCAAATGCATTAATCACAAACATAGTTTATCCATATAGAGAGAGTAGGCTGAATGAGAAACTAGGAAATGTGTAATTTCAGGCGCTTTACGCCGAAGCACATAATTGATTAATTTTAGGGCAAGTCGAGTTGAAAGGCCATTTAAACGCACTGATTTGAAAAATTATGGGGGAAACGATTGAAAACCAAATAAAATTATTACTTATATCTAGCCAAAGCTAGCTACCTTTGGGGGACTAATTAATCTTTGAGAGCTCATACTTGGAAGGGCTGAAGCTATGGTCATTGCCAGGTAATATGATAGTACATGCACCTATAGAAGAGGATCTGCTTGTACGAAGCATTCTGAAGGTTTTTGTGCATGTACAAAGATTTTTTGGGAGACAAGGACATTAGGAATGACAAAAATTTTTAACAGCCAGTTCCATTAAATTAGAAAAGGCGACACTTTGTGTCGGCTAAGTATACCATTGTTATTTCTCTTTATAATGCTTCAGCTCTGAGTTTATAAGCATGAATCAGCCAAAATATTCCACCTATTCATGCCGATTCAATATTACTCGTCTGCTTCAATTCAAAATGCCAGTAGAGATGTGAATAAAAACTCGATTTTTGTTCTGCTTGTCTTAACAATGTCTCTAGACCAGATAGGCACACGGGGAGTTCAGAGGGTTCAGACTATACCTGGGCGTGAGGGGGTGGGCTAGGGTATGCAGCCCAAACCAAAATACATCTTCAGAAGCCAAAATACCCCCCAGAATTCAGTTTTAAAAAATTTTGTTTCATCGCAATTTTTAATACTAATGGATAGTGCTCAATAAGAATTGTTGAAAAAGTGTTTTTTTACGCTATATTTTTAAGGCCATTTGTGAAATTTCGAAAAATCTTGCACACACACACCCCCCAGAACTTTGGTGCCTCCCACCTATGGTCCAGACAGCCGAGAATGAAAAAAGGAAATTTTGTTAGAAAAATTAGGCAATACGAAGGCT
This sequence comes from Mermis nigrescens, assembly GCA_036768485.1. Taxonomy (NCBI): domain Eukaryota; kingdom Metazoa; phylum Nematoda; class Enoplea; order Mermithida; family Mermithidae; genus Mermis; species Mermis nigrescens. The sequence goes on along the minus strand of JAVLUZ010000151.1, from coordinate 1,897,669 downwards.
AAAACTTGATTGAAAAAGAAAAATAATTGGTATAATTATGCCTATGGACTGGAACTTTCTACGGTACTAGTCGGTTGTATTCCGTTAGACCGAGTGACTACCAATCACAATGTGTTAGTTTCGAGCTCCGAGAGACTCCAAAACAAATTTGCTCAAAAAAGGCGATATTTCAGCAGAACAATTGTGAATATCCGGTATGGGGGTGTAACCGATAATACCCTTTATAACACAAACTGATTTCCGATTGCAAGTGCGCAGAATAGCATAAAACTTTTTTCTTTCTTGAATCTTAGGTAGTACAACTTCAAAAATTCAACGAGATTATTCATAAAATATGTAGCTGTCATCTGGACTATTCAGAAGCCCTCCATAGTACAATATGGTCCTAAAACGCCAAAACGATATCTGCTACATATTTGTGAAAGTGTGTTTGTATGCCGGGGATTGGCCCGGCCCCATAACACTTGGTGGGCTGACCTTTTGGCCCGAGCTCGGCCTAACGGCTGGGGGTGTAGTGGCGATATTTAAATTTCACTAACCCTAATCATGCATTATGTACACTAATGAAGCGGGAGGCGTCCCTATGCTTAAGCATGGCCGATTTCGGGACATGGCCGATTATTTTGCCAAATTTCGAAAATCGGAATAAATTCAGTTTACACTATTTCCAGGTTAAGCTACTTTTGCCGCTGCGTGCGTTATAACATAGGATCGGACGTAATACAGCCTACATATTGCTTCAAGATGGGCAATGCTGGTACAGTACAACGATGTGAAATCAGATAGGAGATACCCTCTGCTATAACATATAAGAGTGACATAAGATATCACGCGATATATGACACACTTTGCTATAACAAACAAAAAATTTTTAAAACATAAATAATATGGTTTGACAAAAAATTTCCAAAACATCCTAAAATATCAAAAATATGGGTCTGACCAAAAAAATTTACCAAAACATCCCAAAACATCAAAAATATGATTTTGGCTAAAGAATTTCCAAAACCATTCTGTAACGTCAAAAATATGGATTTGATCCAAAAAATGGTTGACAAAAAACATTTTTAGAAAAATCCAAAAATAAAATATGGTTTTTATCAATTTATAAATATCCCAGAACCAGCAAAAGTCCCGAGAAATAAAAAATACAGAGACATCTCAATTCCAACATAGCTATCAGGCCTAAGTTAGGTCCGGGCAACGCCGGGTAGCTCAGGACTGTAAATTAGACAGTTTTTAAATTTTTTTCATGTGCACAAGCATATCTAACTCAATTTTACATTCTATGCAGTCTGATTGGTTTCAAAGAGGAAAGACGGTTATAAAATCTAGGGCGCCTTTTTTTATTTTTCAAAGTAACGTTTTCAAATTTAGAAGCGGTTTATTGTAAAGAATCTGGGACATAAAATTGTTGTTGAAAAAAAGAAAAAAAAGACAGAACGTGGTAATTGTCTTTAAAATGTGCCTCGTCCTAAGCGCTACACGTCAAAATTTATTTTGTTCTTTACAGTCAATATTGCGTTATTAGTGCAGGTGTAAACTTTACACTAAAAAAATTTTTCGCTCAGAGCGTCGTGGAAAATGAATTTAAATAAAAAAAATGTTCTCCGTAAGGTTGAAATAACGAATCTGACTTTAAAACCATCCTACAGCCAGTGTTTGTTGAGCAATGAAGAGGTGAACTTTGAATTATACATCTGTTTTCTAATGCCGATAGATTACTCCGTATTGCATATTGTTTGATCAGATTTTCTTATTTCACAGGTTTTTGACCTGTCTTTAATAGACAATTATTTTTATTATCATAAATGCACTATTCTTAAACTTCAGCAGAATGATGAATATTTTTTAATATTGAAGTATAATCGAGCTGAAATCTTGGCTGCGAAGTTGAGTTGGTGCAATGGCTGACGTATCCGTTCTCGCATATGGATTCAAGAAAAGAATAATGGGTTCAAGTCTTCTGGATACTATTTTTTTCATTTTTAAATTCTTCTGGCAAAGCCATGCACTTCATTTGACTTATTCAGCTCTTTAGGTTCTGTAGATGACACTTTTTTGTTTTTTGAATTTCGCTTTAGTTCTCGAGATGGGAGTGTAAAGATTGCGAAAATCTGAAGGTGAAAAAAGACACATTTTGATCGAGTTTTCGACTTGTTTATGTCTGTCAACAGCTCCGGTTATGAGTTTTAGGAAATTTTTTTCTGACAGAAATGTGCACTGGATAAGAGCTATCTTGTGCTTACCAGCAAACTTTTATACAATCAATACGTAATTACTACCAGGGGTTTAAACTATACACTCTAGTGGATGTGTAAAAAAAACAGATTTTGTCCAAGATTTCTCTGCCAACTTTTTCGTACATGAGTAGGGATGAATTGAATAAAATATAACTAAAAGTAACTCCTAAGGGCTACACGTCCTACACGTCGAAGCAAGCCGCGTTCAAAAAGCGTAATATTGAGTCGTTTATGGGGGTGTAAAGTTCGAAATCTGAGGTGTAAAATGGGCGAAAAAACAGTTTTTTTCGTATTTTGATTGATAAATCATACCAAATATTTGGCGGAACATAACTTTGGCACACACAAACGTACTACAATCAAAGGGCTACAAACTGGCCCGAACCGAATTTATTCACACTCAAGAGGCGCGTTAGGTCCAGATTTTTAAGGTTTACAATGTGGTGGACCGTGGAAAAGTTTTGTCCATTTTATTGTTCGCCACTTTCTCTGTTCAGAAGTCGAGCGAGGTCGAATGACATAAAAATGAAATATATTTTCTAAAGGGTACGCGTCACAGCGAATAGCGTTTGTTTACATCAATATTTAGTTTTTTCGGGCGGTGTAGAAGTAAAAAAAATGGGGGAGTTGAACGTGTGTCTGTCTTCTTTTTTGCCAAGTTCTGGGTTATGAGTCTGGACATAATCTCAAGTCTAAAAATGAACCAGAAATCAAATGTGATACGCCAGAGTCTTTAAATGAACCAGAAATCAAATGTGATACGCCAGTTTGTTTGCACTCAATAAGTGGTGTAAAGTGTTTTACATCTGATATTTCTTTGTCCTCGGGCCATTGTGGATCACTGAATTTTTCTCCTAAATGTTGATCGTAATAACAGAGTAATATCAGAATTACGAATTCGATTGAAAATTTTCTCTACACTCTGTGGTTATGTAAAGTCTACACTGCATAATAACTTCAGTTCTAGAGCCTTGCAGAAGCTTGATTTTTCTGAAGTCTAAAAATGTACCAGGAATCAAATGTGAGACGCCAGTTGAGCGCGTTTGCTTACACTCAACAGTGATGTCAAGTAGTTTAAAACTGATGTTTATTTGTTTTCGGGTTATTGTGGAGACTCAAGTTTCTCGTAACAGATTTGTCATTAGAATTACGAATCCGACTAAAATCTGCTTTACACTTTGTGCTTGTGTAAAGTTTACACTGCATATTCTGATTTATTTTAGAGCCTTGCGAAAGCTCAATTTTTCTCAAAATGTTCTACGTAAAATCAGAATTGGGGATCTGACTGTTAGTTTTCTCTAAACCAGAAGTTGTGTAAATCTTGCACTATTTATTTGTTGTTAATATGTAGTTTATACTACAAATTGATTTTACTTCCAAATTTGAGCTGCTGAAAAACTTTGATCTGTTTAAATAATGTAAGTATGTCGTTTATTAAAAAGGATAATGCTGATGTTAAGAACAATATTCTTTTCCGCGTTCTTGGACTGCTGTCATTATTGTGGCATGTTACTATAGGTGTTTACTGACTGATGTACTCAAATCATGCTAATTAAAAGTAGGGCACTAGCAAAGGAAATTGCTCCGATGGAACAAAAAAGATGAATATACTTGAAATTGTTGATTATTAATGGTGTAAAAGGAGGGGACTAGGAAGAAAGCTACCTAAAGTCGCAAAATCTGCTAAAAATCACACTTTCTCTAAGCAACGGAAAAAATCGAAGTATATTCTGCGGCCAACAGATTGAAATAAATATTTAACCATAAAAATGATTGAAAAAGCAGCACGTTAGCTATGCAGTAGCTATGGGAAATGATATTGAGTAACAGTTTTTCTAAGCCAATTGAATGAAATAGCAAACATCGATGCTTCCAAAACAATTGAAGAAATTGTTGGTTTAAAACAGTAGGAAACGCGTGAGTTGACTTGAAACAGACTAAATGTGGGTACACTAGCATGCCCGTAACGATTGTGTGCACTAATCCATCGGCCCCTGCTTTGCTTGCTATGATGCTTATAAAAAAATAAAACAACTCTAAATACTATACCACATAGTTTTCTATCAATCAGGAATTGAAGCTAGTCAGCGTTGCTACTTTCCAGGAATTTAAAAAAGTAAACATTATAGATTTCTTTTATACACTCTTATCTGAAACTTTGAAAATTATTCCAAAAAGACACTTTTTAGAGGCCCCAGAATATACATCGATTTTTCGGGTTGCTTAGAGAAAGTGTGATTTTTATCAGATTTAACGACTTTAGGTAGCTTTTCCTAGTCCCCCGTTTATATCCTTAACAATCCACAATTCCAAGTATATTCATTTTTTGTACCATCGGAGCATTTTTCTTTGCTAGTAACCTACTTTTAATTAGCATGATTTCTGTATATCAGTCAGTAAACATATATAGTAACATGCCACAATAATGACAGCAGTCCAAGAACGCGGAAAACAATGTTGTTCTTAACATCAGCATTATCCTTTTTAAATAAATTATTTAAACAGAACAAAGATTTTCAGCAAAAACTTTACGCAAAATATCATCTGTAAGGAACACTAACGCTCAGATTTGGAAGTAAAATAAATTTGTAAGCATAAATTGCATGTGAAAAAACGATAGTGCAAACTTTAAACAACTACTAGGTGTAAGAGCAAACTAACAGTCAGATTCCCAATTCTGATTTTACATTGATCATTTTGAAAAAATTAAGCTTCCGCAAGGCCCTAGAACTGATGTTAATATGCAGTGTAAACTGTAATCAACCACAGAGTGTAAAGATAATTTCAGTCGAACCGTAATTCTGATATTACTCTGATATTACGCTAAAAATTTAGTATACAATTTAGTCTCCACAATGGCTCGATGATCAAATAAATATCAGATGTAAACCACTTTACACCACTGTTGAGTGCAAACAAAGTGGCGCACCGCACTTGGTTTCTGGTTCATTTTTGGGCTTGTGATTATGTCGAGACTAATAACCCAGAACTTGGCATAAAAAAACAAGACAGAAACACGCCCCATTGTTTTGACTTTACACCTCCTGAAAAAGCTAAATATTGATGTTAACAACCGCACTTCGCTGTGACGCGTACCTCTTAGAAAGTACGTTCATTTTTATCCTATTCGACCTCGCCCGATCTTGTGAACAGAGAAAGTGGTGAACAAAAAATGGACAAACACGTATTTCCCTGTCCACCACATTGTAAACGTTGAAAATCTGAACCTAACGCCCTGTTGAAGTGTAAATAAATTCGTTTCAGAGCCAGTTTGTAGCCCTTTGATTGCAGTACGTTTGTATGTGACAATCTTATGTTCCGCAAAAATAGTTGATATGATTTACTGATTTACCATTCAAAATACGAAGAAAACCTGGTTTTTCGCTCATTTTACACCTCGCAGACTTTATGCCGCCATAAACAACTGAGTATTACATTCTTTTTGAACACGACTTGCTTCGACGTGTAGCTCTTAGAGGTTACTTTATTTCTATTCTACTCAATTTTTTCCAAGTCATAACCGAAAGAGTTTGCAGATCTTTTTTTTTACTCATCTACTAGAGTGTAAAGTCTAAACCCCTGGTACTAACTGCGTATTGATTGTAGAAAAGTTTGCTGGTAAGCACAAGATAGCCCTTGATCCGTAGTACATTTCTGTTAGAAAAATTTTCTCAAAACTCATAAGCGGAGTTGTTGGCAGACATAAACAAGTCGAAAACTCGACCAAAATGTGTCTTTTCACCCCCAGATTTTCGCACTCTTTACACTCTTATTCGAGAACTAAAAGGCTAAATTAAGAAAACAAAAAGTGTCATCTACAGAACCTAAATAGATGAATAAGTCAAATGAAGCTGCATGGTTTTGCCAAAAGAATTAAATAAGTGAAAAAAGTTAGTATTCAGAAGACTTGAACCCATTATTCTTTTTTAAATCCACATGCGAGAACGGATACGTCAGCCATTGCACTAACTCAACTCGCAGCCAAGATTCCAGCTTGATTATACTATAATGAAAAATATTCATCATTCTACTGAAGTTTAAGAATAGTGCATTTATGATTATAAAAATAATTATTCATTAAATACGAGTCAAAAACCTCTGAAATAAGAAAAATCTGATCAAACAATATGGAATACGAAACGGAATTATCTATCGGCATTAGAAAATGGATGTATAATTCAAAGGTCACCTCTTCATACGTCAACAAACACTAGCTGTAGAAAAGTTTAAAAGTCAGATTCATTATTCTCACCTTACGGAGAACATTTTTTTTAAATTCATCATCCACGACGCTCTAGGCGGAAAAAATTATTTTGTTGTAAAGTTTACACCTGCAATAATAAGGCAATATTAGATTGTAAAGAAACAAAATATATTTTAACGTGTAGTGCGTAGGACGAGGCACATTTTGAAAGATAATATACCAAGTTCTGTCTACTAAGTGGAGAATATGGCAGGAAAAGAATGTTGTTTTGTCCCAGACTTTTTACAACAAATCGCCTATTAATTTGAAAATATTAACTTTAGAAAAAATAAATAACAGGTTCCTCTAGATTTTATAACCGTCTACCTTTTGAATCCGAATCAGACTGCATAGAATGTAAAACTGAGTTAGATATGTTTGTGCACATGAAAACAGTAGAAAGCCGTCTAATTTACACTCCTGTGCAACAACTAATGAGTGTAAAGAAATTTTACGACCAGATTCGTAAATAATCAGGAAAAACATTTCTAAAAAAATTGCCCCTACACAAATTTTATTTTCGGTTTACAATTTACACACTCATGGCTAACTCGGTATTGAGTGTAAACAAAAAAGGGCATCTAAGTTTTTTTATTATCTACCTTTAAAAAAACCGCACCTCCCAGATGTGTGCCGTTACCGTTTTAACTATGAAGGGGGACAGAAATTTCGCACTCGACTCGCTGTGATAAACATATAAGAAAAAAGGATGGCCGAGTATAGCGCTGCCCATAAAAAAGGCTACATTTTTTAAAACGGCATAACTTCGGCTGATCTCAAAATAAAATTTTAAGACCAGCTGCATTAGATGGGTGAACATGTCTTTATTTGATCAACGTTAAAAATTTTGGCCAGCTTTTAGCGGTACCTGCAATACGGCAATTTGTTTATACCTCACTGTATAAACTCTATGGTTTCCGCATTGTATTACATTACTGTGTATGTTGGTATCCTTTTTTGACATTTTTGACAATATATCCTGTCACAAAAATTAATAGGCACATTTTTAAATCATTTTTAAATCTCCAGAATAGATGCGCGTGCTACCGAGTGCAAAAACTTCAGGATATCGTCAAAAGAGGGTGCAAATTGATGGCAGGACGAATGACGCTATCGGCGTTTAAACAATATTAAAGTAGGGTGAAAAGTAGTAACGCCCGACCCTCTGGACCGCACCCTGGACCGCTGCACATTATAGTGCGCCTGCAATTTGAGCGCACGCTTTGTAAGCAGGGTGCCATAGCTGCGCGAAGTCAAACCAGCGCTAAGGAACTGGTCGGAGCGCGGTTTCTGGCTGGGGTCCGGCGAATGGTAGTCGCCAAACCATGTAAATAGAATAATTTAAAAAAAAACTGCTGTTTGTTCGTCGCTCTGTAGTGCTATTATTTATTAGTTGGGCGTCAAAACTGCATATACCAACTTGGCGAATTGTTTTATTTATATATCAATTGAATTAACAAAATCTTGTAGATTAATACCTAATTAAATCTTTGTTTTATGACACATACAAAGATGCACGGAGGTACATACCAAAGCACATTTAGGTGTAAGAGGGACTTGTGCGTTAGTATGTGCACTCTCGAAAATTATAATCTCAAGCTTATTGTATTAAGCGAGAAAATGATATGTACTTGAAAGGGGTGACGTCCTTTGCATGATGCTAGTGTGCTCAATTGAATAATTCAGCCCCTGGCGCTAGGCCTACATGCAGCTTTAGCGCCCTGCTTAATACACCACCCCGTTGGCGCTGGTTTGACTCGTAGCGCTATAGCGCCCTGCTTACAAAGCGGGCGCTCAAAGTGCAGGTGCACTATAACGTGCAGCGGTCCAGGGTGCGGTCCAGAGAGTCGGGCGTTACTACTAGGGTGTAAATAGAATGCCCTTAGCGCCCGGAGCACTGGGAGTTGGCCAAAAGTTTTACACATACGGAAAGAAGTGACTTTTATCCTATCGAATGCATCTTGTTTGAAGGTTTGAAGCTTACAAAGAGCCGAAGTTATGACCACGCTCAAATCGGAATGTAGCCTTTTTTTTGGGACACCTACTTGTATACATGGGCGTAGGCAGGGGCGGGAGGGCGGCCGCATCTCCTTGGCCCAAAAATAGTTTTTGGAAAGGTAAGGAAATGCATGAAAATTGGCATCGTCTCATCGGAAATTTTCAGAATTTCGCCGTAGAATCATTATTTTTGTTGATTTAGGCACAAGCGCGGCCAAAAAAAATTTATTTAAAAAAAAGTTCGAATTTTATGAGCTTAATGGGTAGAGCATGTTCGCAAACGTCAGAAAATGCATTTTGTTTGGCGCCCCGGCGAAAATATCCGTGAATATAGGGTCACCAATTTCGGTCGGACCGCCCCCCCCCCTTAAAAAATCCTGCATACGCCCCTGTATATATATATATATATATATATATATATATATATATATATATATATATATATATATATATATATATATATATATATATATATATATATATATATATATATATATATATATATATATATATATATATATATATATATATATATAAAAAAATATATATATATATATATATATATATATATATATATATATATATATATATATATATATATATATATATATATATATAAATATATATATATATATATATATATATATATATATATATATATATATATATATATATATATATATATATATATATATATATATATATATATATATATATATATATATATATATATATATATATATATATATATCCCCCCCCCCCCCCCCCCCCCCCCCCCCCCGTGTGTGTGTGTGTGTGTGTGTGTGTGTGTGTGTGTGTGTGTGTGTGTGTGTGTGTGTGTGTGTGTGTAACTTAATACAGAGACACACAATGGTACATCAAACACACACACACACACAATGTGTGTGTGTGTGTGTGTGTGCACACACACACACACACACACACACTACCTTTTAT